>JANAVB010027397.1:20043676-20156253 GCA_029216955.1 Iris pallida | reverse complement strand
TTCTCACACCCAAGAATACAACCATAATCCGACTATATGTCCTCGCTATGCCTGCTAGCATGACCCTAGAGCATTCTAAAATCTCATATTCGAGGCGACCTAGCCCATACTACTTATCTTAGAAGGAAATCATATCACAAAAAAACTTTCATCCAACGATCAAAGAACAGATAGAATCGAAGTTCAAGACAGTTTATAAGAAGGCAAATGCGGAAAGGAGATTAAAATATCGGAACCTGCTATTTTCTCTGCTACTGCCTGAGTGGGCTAAACTGTCATGGCGAAAGCACGCCCCTGCTGGCCTCCTCTAGCTTGCTGTACTCTGTCCTGGTCTCTTCGGATTCCACTAGCATGGCAATCCCTCAGCTGGTGTCAGGCGTCCCGCAGTATAGACAGACGTCCAACCTCTTCCTACAAGCCTCTCTATTGTGCCCCGGCTTCCCGCAGAAGCTATACGGAGTAGCCGGTCTCTGGCCCTGTCCCTAGTGTTGCTGGGCACGCGCTGGTGCCTGCTGAATCTGTAACAGAGGCTGCTGCTGTGAAATGGCTTCTGCTGATGCTGAAAGTGGGGGCGCTTGGCCGGTCGCCGCCTGGAACTCGCCCCCATAGTATCACCGCCCTCTTCGCTTGAGGCCGAAGTCCTTCTCTGTAATCTGTGCGTCCATCAATATCTGATCGAACGTCGCGTCACGGCGACCTGAGGTGCGGGTGCGCACTGCATGAATAAGTCCCCTACGGAACTTACGAGCCTTCTGCCCCTCATCCTGGATCATCGGAAGCGAACCTGCTAAGATGGAAGAACTCAGCTGCATACTCGTCCACCGACGAGTTCCCCTGCACTAGACCCACGAATTGGCCCTCCAATGCTGTAAGAGCCACGTCCGGGAAGAACTTCTCCTTGAAGAGCCTCCGAAAGTCCTCCCATGCCAGCCCTCTCACCGACGCACGAGGATCCGTGCGGTACCATGTCAGCGCGATGTCGAAGAATTGGCTGGCTGCGGCTGAAACCCAAAGTCCTCTAGGAAGCTCTGCCAGCTCCATGCTCCGCTGCACATCCTCTAGCCAGTCGTCTGCATAAAGGATGCCCTCCGTGCCCGTGAACTCCCTGGAGCTCATCTTTCTAAAGTCTAATACTGTCCCTGTCCTAGACTGCTGCTGGTACGGCTGTTGGCCAGTAGGGCCCTGTACCGTACCCGGTGCCACTCTTTCTACGGCTGCCAGTGCAAGCTGATGCGAGTTCTCCATGCTCTGTCTCAGCATCTCAATCTGACGGTGTGATGCCTCCGTCTGGCGCTGCGATGCCTCTGTCTGGGCCCGCTGTGTCTCCATCATCTGCTGAAGGAGAGGAACATGTGTGTATTTGTCGGTATCGGAGGTGGTGACGGCAGTATCTCTGGAACGGCGACCGAAACCCTCTGGGGTGGAGGTGGTAGACCTCCCTGTGCAACTGCCAGGCCTCCGGGTTAGTGGAGTCACTGGGGGCAGTCTCGTGAACCTCCTCATCAGCCTGGTCAGATCTCTCAGGCAAGCTACTCGATCCAGTGGCCTGCGGGTGCGTCTTCGTCATCCTGGAGACGAATTGAAGCAAAGAGATCAATATGGCACATGAGAGGATATTATCAAGGAAGGACAGTTAATTTAATACAAGGGGATAATCATGATAATCAAAAGATCGGAAATTTTTTCCTAGGTGTGATTGAGAAACTACTATCATGTCCTAGGTCCTACGTCCTAATTGCAGGCTCGTAATTAGTACTCTAAGTCGAGCACCATTACGAGATCGCACTAATTGTGACACCGGACCAGCATGGGCCCCACAAAAACGTGTCACGACCCGCACCCTTATAAGGGGCACGAGCACGTGGGTACGTCCAGCCTACGCCGCAGTATCGGCGGTAGAACGCTGTCTAAGTTGTCTACAAAACTACACTAAACAGTATAAAGGTACCTGTACAGTATATACACTCCGAATGGAGGTGACATAGCAATACAGTCTCAATCACAGAATAAACTAAGGTAGATAGCACAGAAGGAACATATGATAGATGAAAAGAAATAAGTCCAGTGTCCAACACAAGCCCAGATATATATACATCACAGGGTCTCAAAATAACATAGAAAGCTACAGTCTGATAATACTAGCTGGATCGCAGTCCAGTCAAACCTAGCTAACCTATACTACTCTAGGAGAACGAAGTCTAGTGGCTCTACTATAAGGCCACGGTCCTGGACTACTCCATCTAGCTCGAGCCCATAATAGGTCGAGCAGTCCGCCTCAGAGTCATCTGTAATATATCATAACGGTATCCTGTCAGGAAAATGAGCAAGTACAAGCACTAACAGCAGTTCCATATGAATTGACAAATTCTATAAGAGACAGTATAATGAACTACAAGACAAAGATATATGAAGACTTGGGAACCGTTCGGAAGCTGAGCTACAACCCTTAAACCAAACAAGGACCGGGGTTGTAACCTTCTCCCTGAGCAGAACTTAGTCTCCAAATCAAGGTACAATATAAAGGCATGTAGAACATATGAGTAACTGAATATCGTAGCATGGTGAGAGAGTACTAAATGTAGAACAGAACATGATTATGATAAGATAATAAATATTAAATGTGTCTTGAATTATTAGAGCGTTATGATCGGCAAGAAAAACATGGTAGGGTTATCCACTTGGTCCGGCAATCCGCGGTGACCTCAACGGAAAGTCATGTCGGCCAACCTGAATAACATGGACATGGAGGTCTGCTACACCCTATGTGAGGTGAGGGTGGCGCAAGCAAAATAATGACATGGGGCTTTGATCACATAACCCTAATAATTCCCCATCCCCGAGTAGTATAATGGACCTGGACATGACACGTCATGACACGGGATTCCCTAAGAGGTAGCTACTCCCCTCTCAGGAATCGGTGTCTATACAAGTACAGGGAACAAGACAGGAAATGTACATATATACCAAGAAAATCCAGGAACAAATCTTATGTCATGATCCAACGTATACTAGTCCGGAACTATCGTGACTGGAATCAAGTAAGACACTACAACTGAATCGGATATAGCGATATCAAGACAATGAAAACTATCAGTGAATGTACTCGCCTGCTGTCCTGAGCTGTAGGTATTTAATGCTCAGAGCGGTAATCAGAAACCTAAAGATGAGATACTGCCTGTTAATTTAGGTTTAACAAAGTTATGAATGATTTATGATGAATGATATGAAATCTAGGTCAAACTAGGTCTCACTGAGTCACACTAAGTCCTGTCAAGTCAATCTAGGTCAAATCAAGTTATATCAAGTCAATCTTAGTCAGCCAAGTCAACCCTAGGTCATACCAGTCATCACAGGTCAAACAAGTCGAAGAAAGTCAAACGGGGTCAAGTTGGCCTACAGTTGACTTTTGGTCAACTGGTCAACCTTGGTCAACCTGGTCACTCTGGTCAACTCTAGGTCAACCCTAGGTCAAACTGGTCAAATGTGACGAACAGTTGACTTTTGGTCAACTGGTCAACTCTGGTTTGGATTTGGTCAAATCTAGACAAGTGTTGACCCACGGTTGACTTTTGGGTAAAAAGTCAACTCTGGGTCAATCGAGCCAAAATCGCTCAAATATACATTTGTAGGGTGTACCCAACATGCCACCCAAGTTTCAAGTCAATCCGACTACCCGAACTCCGTATCTCGAAATTATCCGATTACCCCTTAACATTTACCCTTAAACGTTCTAACTTGACGCCAAGTGGCTTTCCCTTAGGAATTCCACTCCGTGCTTCCTAGGGTAGTAGGGTACTAGCCTATACAACCATTACCTACCAAGTTTTCTAGGGTAAGTGACATCCAGTCCATCTTACGGTTCGTATCATCCGTTTTACCCCTTACTTGAATATTCAAGATACGGGATGGTGCGGTGCATACCGTCTCCCCGAACCCGCACGCAATCCCAATTCCAACTTCGAGCCTACCCATAAAACTAAATCACATTATCTAAGTCCCTCCAAGTTTTAACGCGTTCCGAATCACGGAACTCAATTTCACCCCTTACCAAAATCTACTTAACATTCACTCACTCCTCAAACCCATTTTCCACACTCTCTTGGGACAGTTCTTGGGGCTATTTAGTGGGTCAAATAGGTGTCTAAATAGCTAATATATAGGGGTATATATATACATATATATAGGTACATAGTTGGGGGATTTTAGGGGCTAAACGGGGTGGTTTGGGGGGTGCTCTGCTGCTGCCTACTGCTGCTATTGCAGCTTGCTGCTGCTGCTACTACTGCTTTGTTGCTGGCTGTTGTAGGGGGGGAAACAGCAGCCCTATCCCCCTTGGCTGCTATGTGGCCTCCCTCTTCCCCTTCACTTCTCTCACTCATTCTCCCTCTATTTCCCTCTCTAAACTCTCAATCTCTTCTCCCAATCTCTTCTAATTCCTCTCTATCACTCTCACATATATATATATATCACTCACATATATTTCCTCATTCCCTTCCCTCTCTACACTACCAATACACACACATATACACATGACCACACACACACACACACACACACACACACACACACACATATATTATATATATATTATATATATATATATATATATATATATATATATATATATATATATATATATATATATATATATATATAATCATTTTCCCTGCCTTTTTTTTTTAAAAAAAAAAAGTCAGGGCTGAGAGCCCCCACCCCACTCCACCACTTTTCCATATTTGTCGTTAGGTTTAGACTTTTCGAATCATCAGTAATTGAAATTTCGATATCTTGATTTCTGGTATTTCGAAATCCTCCTTCGAAATCTCAGTTGTCGTTTCGAAATTTCGTAATTTCGGTTCTGATATTGCGGAATCTCGTTTCTGGTGCTTCGGTCCTGCACCCGCTTGTAATGCTCGTTCAGAGCCACCCTTTATTCAATAAAATTTCTTCTGTTCAAAAAAAAAAACAACAAAAAAAAACAACAAAATATATATATATATAGATTATATATATATATATTATATATATATATATATATATATATATATATATATATTATATATATATATATATATATATAGAACACACACACTTATATGTATCTATATATATAGACACTCACACACACAAAAACACACATAAATACACTCACATAATACACATGTATATAATATATATATATATATATATATATATATATATATATATATATATATATATATATATATATATACCACTCAAAAGGATAAATCCATAAACAATTCCTAAACTAGATTTTAAGGAAACCTAACAAGGCTAGGGTCAACTTGTAGAGAATGATCCCCTCCTATTTATGTGAAGGAATAAATGCAAAAAGATGAATTAAATGAGAGTTAAAGGATTACCTAAATGAAGATTTGGAGGAAGAAGAAGAAGTTGGAAGAAAGAAATGAAGAGAGAAGAAGAAGACTTAGTGAAGAAGAAAGGAGAGGTGGAGGGGGTGCCTATAGGGGCCGGCCATGGGGGCTTGGGGTAGGGGCACTTGTAATTACAAGTTTGCCCCTCCCTTGCTTCTAGGCTAAGTTAAGTCCCAAAATTGGTTTCGGAAGTTGCTAAAATTAAATAAAAATCATAATTAAACTAAATTACTCATGGGGGACTAGTCCAAATGTCAGCCCAGTTTTTCAAAATTTTTGTTAATCAGTATTAAATTGGCCATTAATGATTATTTTAGTATTAAAATATTTTAATAATTATTAGGAATTTTTCCTGTATTTTTAAATGATTTTTAAATGGTTTTAAATACATAAAATACCTTTTTGCAATAAAATGAATTGTTTATATAGGTTTTGCAATTTTTAGAATTGTTTAAATGCTGTTTGTAATTTTTCTATTTGTTGTTTGCAAATCTAATTTGCATAAACTAACTGCGGGAGGGCTTTGCAAATTAATATTTGCATAACCCAATGGAAAGGACCTATAGGAAATTTCCTAAGTTCTAGGGACCTAACCCTAAAACCCCTCATCTCCCCCACCGCCTTCCCCTAACCCTAACCCTAACCCTAACCCTAACCCTAATCCGGCCGTAACCCTAACCCTAATCCGGCCGTAATCCACCGCCCACCGCCTCAACTCCCCTATAAAAAGACCTCCACTCCTTCCCCGACCAGGCCATCACCACCTCGACCCTCCACAGCCCCAGCTCCGCCCCCAATCCCCACTTCCAGATCCAACCACCACCCAACTCCGGCGAGCCCCAGTCTAGCCTCCACAGCCACAGTCGTCGTCATCCACCACCACCATCACCTTCGTCTCGACGAGGCGAACTCAGCGCCACCGCTCCGCCACGACGCCGATGCCTCCTCCGCCTGATCGCCCTCTCGACAGCAAGTCGAGCTCGGACACGTACGTATCACTTCGTCCCCGTGTCGAAACTCGACTCGTGTACACGGACACAGACTCGCCCAGCCTAGACGAACCTAGTGGTAAGTGTGGACACGCGTAGATCGTGTCGTGCGTATCGTGCAGTGCATGGACACGTCGACACGGTGTCAGATTTCATATTCTCGTGTCCTAGACTGTATGGACACGAGCGAACTGTTATTTAGAGAACGGGTTTGGTTTTGTGCTAACGGGTTTAAACCCATTAACTTAAAATCTGACATATATTTAATCAAACCCCCTTCCCTAACAGTCACTCGAACCCGACCTACTGGCCAGCCCGGTTTAAACCCCCCCCCCCCCTCTGGCTGACCGAGTTCGAGCCCCCCCCTGCTGTTTGTTTTTGTTTTCTTTTTCCTTTCCTTTTCCTTTTTCTTTTTCTATATATATTTATATATATATGTATATATATATTATATATATATTAGTGTATATATATTTTATATACTGTATTTTGACAGTATATTATGTATATATAATTTTATAATTAGTAAACTTTTATATATATTTATTGTATGTATATATGTATATATTTTCTTGTATATATTTTTATAGTTAGTAAATTATGTATATATATGTTTTCATATGTATATATACATTATTACACACTTTATAATTAAATGTTTCATTATATATATATATATATGTAACTTTTAATATATGGATGTATAATATCCTTGATATAAATATCTATATATTTATGTATAAATATAATATTGTAGATGTACTTTTATATATGTTTTACTTTACTTAGTGTAAAATATCTTTATAAAATAAGTTGTCATACTTTTGTAACCACTATGTATAATTTTGCCCTATTAAAATAATAACATTTACTTTGCACTTTTATCAATTTGTATTTTTGTGTATTTAAATTACTGCAACCATTTGGTGTCCAAGCCTAGCATGGGTATTTGGGCCCAAATGTGTTTTCACATTTTAGACTTGTACAAGTCATATTGGACTTGATACATGGTCTTGAGTCATGTATTTGGACTATGGTTCATATTGTACATTGACAAAATTAAGTAAAGTATTAATTATTTAATTTCAGAATTACACTTATTGATTTGAATTTCTAAAAATACTTATCTTGCTATAAAAATTCTGGAAAAATACTATTAAAATTCTTTAATTTAGACAATTTAATATAAATTTTGTAGCATTTTGTTGACAGTTTTGCCCCTATTTGCCATATGGAACCAGAACTCATTTTCTATATATTTATGAAAACTAATTTTTTTAAAATACTTCTCTTGGGTAATAAATCCCAGAAAAATTATAATAAATTTCTATAATTAACAAGGTTTCTGTCAGTATATATTTTGCATTTATTGGAGATTTCTAGTATTTTCTAAAATTGTTAGAACACAGTGCACAGAATGTTTATTTTACCAATAATTATGACTAAGTCATGACTTGTGATTTTTGTGTATTTCTAGTGATTGGATTGCTGACCAACCTTAATATGGGAGACCCATGTGTTAGTTTAGATGCCAAATCACTTCACTTTGAACCCCTAGGCTAAGTTCACCTAGCCAATGTCCAATTTGGCCTTCTCACATCACTAGTGTATTTATATTGTCTTGTAACTTAGAGTCTGAGTATATATATATTTTCAGTGCCAGGACACTCTACATCTTAGCTTTATTGTCATTGCATTGCTTTGCTCCAGGCAAGTACATCTACAAACTCATTTACTGTCTTTTAATGTTAAGTACATGTGACAACCTTGTTAAATTACCATTAATCCAGTGTAAGTCTTTTATTAATTCTACATGTTAAAAACACTGTTATTTGATAAAAGAATGTTAATCAACCCATGTGAATGCTGATCCTTGGGTAGCAAGTCAAATCATAACATGTTTTATACTATTGCCAGTTCCCACCATGCTTTACACTATTTCCCGTATCTTTTACATGATGATTACTGGGTTGAGAGTTGATAGTATAGTTACTACTGGACTCGTGGAATGTACTCACTTACATTGCAGTATGCTAATTGTGTAGTTTTCTGGACTTGTGGAATGTACATACGTACATTGCAGTAAACTAGCAGTGCGGTTTCTGGACTTGTGGAATATACTTACGTACATTGCAGTAAACTAGAATGTAGTTTCTGGACTTGTGGAATGTACTTACGTACATTGCAGTAAACTAACAATGTAGTTTCTGGACTTGTGGAATGTACATACGTACATTGCAGTAAACTAGCATAGCACCTATTGACCGATCTCATACCTGCTCCAGTTTTAATACATAATGTACATATGCCACAATTGACAAGAGTGTCTTAAAATGATAATCAAGATATACCATGATTTCCCGCTTTATATGATTTACCATGATTCCAGTATGTCTATTTTTTAGTCTTATCATACCATGTTCCTGTTGTACATCTCTTGCATTATACATTCAGTACTTTAGTAGTAGAGGTTGTACTTGCTCCCGTCCTGACAGGATAACGTTGTAGGTATTTTGACCGAGGAAGAAATGCTTTGTGACCCGTACTATGGAGTTCCAGTTGAGGATATTCCTGCAGGGAATCCTGCTTAGCTGCTCAGTTTGACTTAGTGTTGGGTTATTATCACAGACGCTATTTGTACCTTTAAACTGGACCTTGTCTCCAGTCTTACATTTTGGTTTGTATTATTATCAAACTTAGTGGTTTTTCATCTATATAGAAGCTGTGTTGTGATCATTCTTAAACTATCTTAATTATTAGCACATTTATCATTATTACCTGACTGTCTAGAACAGCTTACTGTGCTTTATCTTAAGCGTAGGCTGGACATGGCTCGGCCCGGCCCAACAATTTGGGTAACGGGTCGTGACATGTTTTTTTGGCGGCCCATGCAAGGTCCTGACTAAAGTTGTTTGGTTACGTTACTGTACCAAGCACGCCTGCAGAAATTAAGGATAACTAGATAACACTAGGAACAACATCTAGAACACCTAGAGAAATTTTAGGATTGCAACATAGGAAAACTCATCACAGCGTAGGACCGGTAGTGTAACTAAATTGTTTGCTTATGACTGCTTGCTTTACTCTTATAATTCCTTTGTTTTTTATAAATAGATGGACCCTACACACTCTCCCGATTCCGCCACCTCAGGTGACGGTATACCTCCACCACCTCCTACCCCGCAGACCCAGATACCTCCACCCCCACCTCCTATCATACCTCCCCAGACTGTTGTTTCCCTTGACGGAACCCAATTACTGGCTTTGATCCAGGGGCTCCTGAATACTCAGCATACCCCGTCTCGCAACCTATAGAACATCAATTGAGGCTAGGTAGTATCAAGAGTTTTATGAACCTAAACCGAAGGAGTTTCTTGGGACGGAAGGCATAGTTGTAGCTGATGACTGGTTAGATTCCGTAGAGAGGAAGCTCATAGGGGCTAGATTACCTGACGACCTTTGGATCGAGGCAGCAGGATTTTTGTTAGCAGACCTGGCAGGGGTCTGGTTCAGAAATAAGACGATGTTCATTGGCGGCAGAGGAAACTGGGAGCAATTCAAGATCCAGTTCAAGAGGAAGTTCTTCTCTACCACCGCTAGAGTTGCCATGGGATTGCAATTCCAGAACCTGCAACAGGGGAGCCGTACAGTCGATGAGTACGCAGGTGAGTTTAGCAGACTCAGTCGTTTTGCCCCGAGCTTAGTAGCCGACCCGGAGGAGATGGCTCGCAGATTCTGCCATGGTCTTGTCCTGGACATTAGCATCTTACTAGTGGCCAACGGGATCACAGACTACTACCAGCTACTGGAGAGAGCCCGAGGTATCGAGGAGCGTCTTTTGTCTTGCAAGAGGCCAGCTACCACACATCATGACGGGCCGTCCAAGCGCCAGACTTTCCAGCAGAGGACGACTACCCAGCACCAGCAGGCCTATTCTCCACCAGCTCATCCTCAGCATCAGTTATCATTTGCCTGAGATCCGGGACACCAGCAGCAGAAGTGGGTCTCTTGTGCCTTCCGCAAAAAGCCAGGGCACGATGTCTCCATCTGTAGGAAGAAATTGAGCCAGTGTCTTGCTTGCGGGTCTTCCACCCATATGATTCGGGAGTGCCCGAAGACGAAGCCATTTACCAGAGGACCTTCAGGGAGAGCATACCCTTTAGCCATCCAGGCAGCAGTACCAGTGCAGGGCCCAGAGCCAGAGCCAGAATACTTGACAGACGGTGCCACAGGTTGGATTTATTTGCATATGACAGTTTGATTCTAGTGCCTCATTAAGTTACCTATCACTAGACTTTTACCAAACCATCATTTAGTAGCTGCACTCATAAGACAAGCCATTGACCAGTAGACCTGTTTCATAGACGTTCCATCATTAGGAGATAGCCTTAGTCATCGCTGTAATTATTTTAAACGTTAGTTGCCTCGCATGTCTTCAGTTCTTGTAAATTTCGAGGACGAAATTTTTCAAGGAGAGAAGATTTGTCAGCCCCAGTTTTTCAAAATTTTTGTTAATCAGTATTAAATTGGCCATTAATGATTATTTTAGTATTAAAATATTTTATAATAATTATTAGGAATTTTTCCTGTATTTTTAAATGATTTTTAAATGGTTTTAAATACATAAAATACCTTTTTGCAATAAAATGAATTGTTTTATATAGGTTTTACAATTTTTAGAATTGTTTAAATGTTGTTTGTAATTTTCCTATTTGTTGTTTGCAAATCTAATTTGCATAAACTAACTGCGGGAGGGCTTTTGCAAATTAATATTTGCATAACCCAATGGAAAGGACCTATAGGAAATTTTTTAAGTTCTAGGGACCTAACCCTAAAACCCCCCATCTCCCCCACCGCCTTCCCCTAACCCTAACCCTAACCCTAACCCTAACCCTAATCCGGCCGTAACCCTAACCCTAATCCGGCCGTAATCCACCGCCCACCGCCTCAACTCCCCCTATAAAAAGACCCCCACTCCTTCCCCGACCAGGCCATCACCACCTCGACCCTCCACAGCCCCAGCTCCGCCCCCAATCCCCACTTCCAGATCCAACCACCACCCAACTCCGGCGAGCCCCAGTCTAGCCTCCACAGCCACAGTCGTCGTCATCCACCACCACCATCACCTTCGTCTCGACGAGGCGAACTCAGCGCCACCGCTCCGCCACGACGTCGACGCCTCCTCCGCCTGATCGCCCTCTCGACAGCAAGTCGAGCTCGGACACGTACGTATCACTTCGTCCCCGTGTCGAAACTCGACTCGTGTACACGGACACAGACTCGCCCAGCCTAGACGAACCTAGTGGTAAGTGTGGACACGCGTAGATCGTGTCGTGCGTATCGTGCAGTGCATGGACACGTCGACACGGTGTCAGATTTCATATTCTCGTGTCCTGGACTGTATGGACACGAGCGAACTGTTATTTAGAGAACGGGTTTGGTTTTGTGCTAACGGGTTTAAAACCCATTAACTTAAAATCTGACATATATTTAATCAAACCCCCTTCCCTAACAGTCACTCGAACCCGACCTACTGGCCAGCCCGCACAGTTTAAACCCCCCCCTCTGGCTGACCGAGTTCGAGCCCCCCCCCCTGCTGTTTGTTTTTGTTTTTCTTTTTCCTTTCCTTTTCCTTTTTCTTTTTCTATATATATTTATATATATATGTATATATATATATATATATATTAGTGTATATATATTTTATATACTGTATTTTGACAGTATATTATATGTATATATAATTTTATAATTAGTAAACTTTTATATATATATTTATATGTATGTATATATGTATATATTTTCTTGTATATATTTTTATAGTTAGTAAATTATGTATATATATGTTTTCATATGTATATACATTATTACACACTTTATAATTAAATGTTTCATTATATATATATATGTAACTTTTAATATATGGATGTATATATATCCTTGATATAAATATCTATATATTTATGTATAAATATAAATATTGTAGATGTACTTTTATATATATGTTTTACTTTACTTAGTGTAAAATATCTTTATAAAATAAGTTGTCATACTTTTGTAACCACTATGTATAATTTTGCCCTATTAAAATAATAACATTTACTTTGCACTTTTATCAATTTGTATTTTTGTGTATTTAAATTACTGCAACCATTTGGTGTCCAAGCCTAGCATGGGTATTTGGGCCCAAATGTGTTTTCACATTTTAGACTTGTACAAGTCATATTGGACTTGATACATGGTCTTGAGTCATGTATTTGGACTATGGTTCATATATGTACATTGACAAAATTAAGTAAAGTATTAATTATTTTAATTTCAGAATTGTACACTTATTGATTTTGAATTTCTAAAAATACTTATCTTGCTATAAAAATTCTGGAAAAAATACTATTAAAATTCTCTGTTAATTTAGACAATTTAATATAAATTTTGTAGCATTTTGTTGACAGTTTTGCCCCTATTTTGCCATATGGAACCAGAACTCATTTTCTATATATTTATGAAAACTAATTTTTTTATAAAATACTTCTGCTGGGTAATAAATCCCAGAAAAATTATAATAAATTTCTATAATTAACAAGGTTTCTGTCAGTATATTATTTTGCATTTATTGGAGATTTCTAGTATTTTCTAAAATTGTTAGAACACAGTGCACAGAATGTTTATTTTACCAATAATTATGACTAAGTCATGACTTGTGATTTTTGTGTATTTCTAGTGATTGGATTGCTGACCAACCTTAATATGGGAGACCCATGTGTTAGTTTAGATGCCAAATCACTTCACTTTGAACCCCTAGGCTAAGTTCACCTAGCCAATGTCCAATTTGGCCTTCTCACATCACTAGTGTATTTATATTATCTTGTAACTTAGAGTCTGAGTATATATATGTTTTCAGTGCCAGGACACTCTACATCTTAGCTTTATTGTCATTGCATTGCTTTGCTCCAGGCAAGTACATCTACAAACTCATTTACTGTCTTTTAATGTTAAGTACATGTGACAACCTTGTTAAATTACCATTAATCCAGTTGTAAGTCTTTTATTAATTCTACATGTTAAAAACACTGTTATTTGATAAAAGAATGTTAATCAACCCATGTGAATGCTGATCCTTGGGGTAGCAAGTCAAATCATAACATGTTTCATACTATTGCCAGTTCCCACCATGCTTTACACTATTTCCCGTATCTTTTACATGATGATTACTGGGTTATGAGAGAGTTGATAGTATAGTTACTGGACTCGTGGAATGTACTCACTTACATTGCAGTATGCTAATTGTGTAGTTTCTGGACTTGTGGAATGTACATACGTACATTGCAGTAAACTAGCAGTGCGGTTTCTGGACTTGTGGAATGTACTTACGTACATTGCAGTAAACTAAGAATGTAGTTTCTGGACTTGTGGAATGTACTTACGTACATTGCAGTAAACTAACAATGTAGTTTCTGGACTTGTGGAATGTACATACGTACATTGCAGTAAACTAGCATAGCACCTATTGACCGATCTCATACCTGCTCCAGTTTAATACATAATGTACATATGCCACAATTGACAAGAGTGTCTTAAAATGATAATCAAGATATACCATGATTTTCCGCTTTATATGATTTACCATGATTCCAGTATGTCTATTTTTTAGTCTTATCATACCATGTTCCTGTTGTACATCTCTTGCATTATACATTCAGTACTTTAGTAGTAGAGGTTGTACTTGCTCCCGTCCTGACAGGATAACGTTGTAGGTATTTTGACCGAGGAAGAAATGCTTTGTGACCCGTACTATGGAGCTCCAGTTGAGGATATTCCTGCAGGGAATCCTGCTTAGCTGCTCAGTTTGACTTAGTGTTGGGTTATTATCACAGACGCTGTTTGTACCTTTAAACTGGACCTTGTCTCCAGTCTTACATTTTGGTTTGTATTATTATCAAACTTAGTGGTTTTTCATCTATATAGAAGCTGTGTTGTGATCATTCTTAAACTATCTTAATTATTAGCACATTTATCATTATTACCTGACTGTCTAGAACAGCTTACTGCGCTTTATCTTAAGCGTAGGCTGGACATGGCTCGGCGCGGCCCAACAATTTGGGTAACGGGTCGTGACACCAAACTCCTAAACCAAGAAGTTTAGTGTGGTGGGCCATGGTTAAATAACATGCTAATTACGACTCAAGTCGAAATTCACCGGGGTCCCGAATTAACTCGAAATACGATGAAATTCGAACCCGACTCCTATAATAATTAAATAATAATATTCATGAAATAAAATTCTCAAAAATATTATAAAATGAAAAATTACCATTTTACCCCTAACTTGGAAAAGTGAGGGTGACACCAAGTTAGCCTACCTACGCTTGGTATTTCGACCCGTGCTTCCTAGGGTAGTAGGATACTAGCCTATACATTCGTTACCTACCAAGCTTCCTAGGGCAGTAGGATATCCGGTCCATCTTACGGCCTATTGCCGATATCTTGAATATCTCAAGATACGCAATGGTACGGTACGATACCGTCGTTCTAAAACCCCGATTTCAACTCGGGAGCCTACCCGCAAAGTCTAATTCACCTAATCTAGGTCTCCTCCAAGTTTCAATGCGTTCCGACACTCGGTGCTCCATTTCACCATTTCACCAAAACCTATTCACTCTCTAACCTTTCTAATTTAATTTCCCACATTCCTATACTAATACTCTTCCTTCCCTTCTCCTTCTCATTCGTTTCCTTCTTCCTATTCTTCCAATTCTTCTTCTTCTAACTCTTCCTCTCATTCTTCTTCTAATTCCTATTCTTCTAATTCTAACTCTTCCTCTCATTCTTCTTCTAATTCCTATTCTTCTAATTCTTTTTCCTATTCTCCTTATTTCTTTCTATTCTAATTCTTCTAATCTTCTTAATCTTCTTCTCATCCTTCCCTTCCTTCCACCTAATGCTACTGCTGCTCCTGCTCATGCTTGCTGCTGCTACTGCGCATTTGTTGCTGCTTGCTGCTGTTGGCTACTGCCAACTGCTGTTGCTGCTGTTGTATCTTATTCTCTTCATCTCCTTTTAATTCTTCTACTTCTCTCCTCTATATATATCTATCTATCTATATATATCTATCTCTCTATATATATATCTAGTTATCTAGATATCTATCTATATATATACACACACACATCCATATATATATAAATACATACCACACACTCACACAAACACACACACACTCACACACTCTCACTCTCACACTCTCACACAACACAATACATATAAATATATATACGCATATATACATATATATATATATATATATATATATATATATATATATATATTATATATATATATATATATATATATATATATATATATATATATATATATATATATATATATATATATATATATACCACTCTAATTAAGAAAACCCAATCTAATCCCTAACCTAATTTTTAGGGAAACCTACAAATTCTATGGGCAAAATGTGGAGAATTATCTCCTCTACATTTATTGTGAAAGAAATAAATGCTAAAGAGAAATTAATGAGGGATTAATGGCATACCTAGAATAGCTTTGCTTGAGGAAGAAGAAGAACTAAAAAAAAAGAATGGAATGGAGAGAAAGAAAGGTTGCTTAGAAGTGAAGCAAAGGAGAGGGGGTGCTCCATACTTGGCCGGCCAAAAGGGGGGTTCTAATGGGTTTGGGTGAGGCCCATTAAGCCCCCAACCCATTAGACTAAGTTTGTGTTCGGTTCGGATTTGGTTTGGTTTGTTTCGGTTTAATTCTAAATCGACTAATTAAGTCTCTAATGACTAGTTAAGCCATAGGAGTAGGGTTTATTGGTTTCTAGCCTAGTTAGGATGGCATGTGGGCCAAGTCCAGCTAGTATGTGGGTCCCACTAGTGTCCAGACTACCCGGGTCTCCAACTTAAGTCCGAATTGGATAAAATTCAAACTAAATCAAACAAATCCCTAAAAATTATATAAAATCAAATAAAATTCCTAAAAATTATAAAACTTGAAAAATGATGAAAATACCCCTAATTCGAAAATTGGGGGTGACAATAAGCATCAAAGGGACCAATGTATTCGTCGCTGTTGTCGGACCGAACACACAATAACTTCTTGCCCGTCTCTCTTTCAACAGAGGCCTGAATTGAAAGTAGGCAGCACCTGATCCTTGGTCTTTAAGGCATAGACCCAAACCTTCCTGGAACAGTCATCAATAAAAGTTACAAAGTAAGATGCACCACCAATAGATTTTACCTTCAAAGGACCGCAGACATCCGAGTGAATCAACTCGAGCAACGTCGGCTTCCTTGAACTTGGGTGACTTTGGAAAGACACCCTATTTTGCTTCCCAGCTAAGCAGTGCGTGCACTTCTCCAACTTTGTAGACATGAGTCCTG
Organism: Iris pallida; assembly: GCA_029216955.1. Classification (NCBI taxonomy): domain Eukaryota; kingdom Viridiplantae; phylum Streptophyta; class Magnoliopsida; order Asparagales; family Iridaceae; genus Iris; species Iris pallida. The sequence continues at coordinate 20,139,468 of JANAVB010027397.1, read as the reverse complement.
GAATCACCTTCCTGTTCACCAAGTAGCTCATCCCCTTCTCGCTGATATGGCCGAGCTGCCTGTGCCACAACTCGGTAGATGCATCACTGACTGCGTTCACCTCCTGTGCTCCCTGTGCGCTTTCCTCCATATAGTAGAGATCAGACTTCTTGCTTCCTCTGGCAATCACCATCGAACCTCTAGAAAGCTTCCACTGACTATTCTCGAAGAGACTGAGGAATCCCTCGTCATCCAACCTTCCAACCGACACCAGGTTGAAACGAATATCAGGGACATGATGAACATCTTTGAGAACAAGAACTGCATCCGTCTTCGTTCTCAAATGTCTATCTCCAACGGCAACCGCCTTGGACACATCTCCATTGCCCATCTTCAACACTCCACAGTCGCATATCGTGTAAGTGGCAAATAGTACCATGTTGTGAGATACGTGCGCTTAAGCCCCTGAGTCCACCAGCCAAGAATTGTCATCGCAGGCGAGGTTTGTGATAACCTCATCACCTACGACGATCACATCGCCTCCATGCATCGAGGCTGCCGATGTAGTGTTCTAGTCATGCTTCCCCTTGTCGCCATTCTTCTCTCTCTCTTCCAAGCGAAACAGTTCTACTTGATGTGGCCCTTCTTGCCACAGTGGTAACACTTTGAGTCCTCATACCGACCATTGGACTTCCCTCTGCTCTTGTCTCTGCCACCACCTGGACCCCTGCTTTTGCCCCTTCCGCGGCTCTCTGAAACCAATGCCTCTGAGTAGTGGGATGTGGATGAAGTACCCTGAGAACGTCTCCATATCTCTTCATTCAGCACCCCGCTCTTGGCAAACTCCAGACTGACCACGCCTTCTGGAGCAGAAGCGATCATAGATACTCGTACGGTCTCCCACTGTAATGCCTATAGTTCGTATTACGTATCTTGGTATACGTGTACGTATTCTTGACTCGTATTACATATTTTCCTGTATTGTTATTTTGGCATGTCATTGGATATGGCTTAGCTTGGTTCAGCTTAGCTTGGTTTGGTTTGCTTTTGGGTTCATCATGAACCAAAAGAAAACCCCCACCTACCACCACCACCCTCATTTATATTTCCACCTAACTCTCTCTCTCTCTCTTCATTTTATTCTTCTCCTTCACTTCTTCTTCTCCACCATTAACTCTTCCACCTACCAGGAAAGAGAGCTAGGCAAGTGCAAACTTGCTTCATGATGGATCTCAAGTTTTATTGTTCCATTCTCTTCCTTACTTGATTCTAAGCCTCTTTAGAACTTGGTATTTTTGGATTTGATGGATGGATTCTTATAGATCTAAGTTTGTAACTTTTCGATTTTCTTGGTTTTAATCTCTAAAACTGGGTTATTTTCAAAAACTAATAGTTCTATGTTGTAGAGAATTCAATTTCATGCAGTTTTGGCTTTTGTTTCGCTTGATTTCGACTTCGGATGAGGAAGTTATGGCCAAAAGCAATTCTGGTCATTTTATGTTCATCTGCAGCATGAACTGATGTCGCAGTTGAGTCGCAGGTGGCGCATGTCGCAGTAGGCGCATATGATGTCATAGTTGAGTCGCAGGAGGCGCATGTCGTAGTAGGCGCATATGATGCCGTAGTTGAGCCGCAGGAGACGCATGTCGCAGTAGGCGCATATGATGTCGCAGTTGAGCCGCAGGAGGCGCATGTCGCAGTAGGCGCATATGATGCCGCAGTTGAGGCGCATGTCGCAGAAGGCGCATATGATGTCGCAGTTGAGCCGCAGGAGGCGCATGTCGCAGTAGGCACATATGATGTCGCAGTTGAATCGCAGGAGGCGCATGTCGCATTAGGCGCATATGATGCCGCATTTGAGGCGCATGTCGCAGAAGGCGCATATGATGTCGCAGTTGAGCCGCAGGAGGCGCATGTCGCAGTAGGCGCATATGATGCCGCAGTTGAGGCGCATGTCGCAGAAGGCGCATATGATGTCGCAATTGAGCCGCAGGAGGCACATGTCGCAGTAGGCGCATATGATGTCGCAGTAGGCGCATATGGTGTCGCTGAATAGGCCGCATGATGCCTATTTTGGCTATTTCTAACTGTTATATGTCCTAATTGACTGAATTGTGGCTCGAACTTCTCCCAACTTCCAACGTGGAAGTTGTAGATCTTTCCCTTGCCATCAAGAATATGTCACTAGTTATTTTATGCAAGTTTTTCTTATTCATAATATTATAACAATAGAACACGATAGTGGCCCGCTGTGGCGCACTCTTGACAAGTAAACTGCTGTTACGACAGCTAGCCTGACATGACAAGTATGAAAGATCTGGACACCGTGGGCGATTGTGTTTGTACAAATAAACTAGTACTATCTTGTATCATGTCTAGGACGGGGACCCCTGAGTACCACGGTCAGGGGTACCTACTGAAATTGACTAAGGCTAATTAACTAGAATGATTCAGTAGTCATGAAGAGATTCCCAGCTACAGGCAATCCCGTTATCTGGGCGCATTCAGTGGACTTGTAGCCTACCGACGAGTAGGGCACATTTCCAGCACACAGTCATGTGTTGCATTCTTCCTAAACGGGCATTCGACCTGGATAACCGGATGGTCTGCAGGGCTTGTGGTTGTTGGGATAGTCTCGTTGCATCTTGCTAGTAACTAGGCTTGTGATAACCCTAGTTAGTTAAAGTATCAAGCCGTACTCCTTGCTTGGCCGTGATTGAATGGATGTACTTTATTCCAGCTTAGTCTTATCCTGATCCTGTGCAAGATTGTGACATGACATGATTATTGATGCTTGCCTTAACAATAACGATCAGGGGTCCAGTTCTGTTCAGGCGAAGGGTTACAACCCCGGTCCTTGTTTGGTTTAAGGATTGTAACCTGGCTCCCGGAGCAGTTCTGTGTCCTCTATTCGTTTATTGTCTTATTGCAACCCCTGTCATGCTCGTCATGTTTTACCTTACTTTAATACCATGATTATTTATACTGGCCTTAACAATAAAGATCAGGGGTCCAGTTCTGTTCAGGCGAAGGGTTACAACCCCGGTCCTTGTTTGGTTTAAGGGTTGTAACCTGGCTCCCGAAGCAGTTCTGTGTCCTCTTTTTGTTTATTGTCTTGTTACCTTATCAATAGTAATTGAGGCGGGTTTCTATTCAGGCGAAGGATTGTAACCCCGGTCCTTGTTTGGTTTAAGGGTTGCAGTCTGGCTACTTGAATGGTTTCTCCGTGCTCAAAATATTATTGTTATCTCAGTTATTATCAGTATCTTTTAATTACCTTAACTATTTATTTGTGATATACTGGTTTTAGTTCCTAAGTGAAGCCTCCTTTGTGGCACTTGCTCTTTCTGGGGTCTGACCCAGCTGGTTTTGTGTGGCCAGATATCGGAGCAGCACCAGAGGATCCACCTGTCTTCAGCCCGATGGTGACCACCAGGCGTAACCAGGGCAACGAGTGGGTTTCTTTTGTCCTCCCACTCTATTTGTAAAATTATTCTTTTGAGGCGTTTAACCGGCGAGCACGTATTAGCTCGTATTGCACCTTATTTACTGTCTGCCTACGGGCTGTAACATGATTGACAAATCCTAGGGTTGATCATGTATTGACTAAAACTTTTGCTAGTCCTAACATTTTGTACGACTAGCTTCATGATCATCCGAATATGTAATGTATGGGATGCCTTACTAATGTATATTTGGTGCTCTGACATCTTGTAACTGTTACTACTTGCTTGTGATTGAGACAATAGGCTTGTTCATGACCATAGGAGACTGATGGATTGTAGTTAAACCCTCATGTATCTAGACAGCCGTGACCGTATAGTGACGTGGATTCCATTTCATTATATGTAGCTGGCTATGTCTGCCCCCGCTCTCCAGTATTCTGGTTCTGGGGCATGACATGGTTTAGTGGTGGCCCTTGCAGGTCTTGTAATTCAAGATATGTGAGGGTTTACCGAATAGATGTCTCAATCAGTATTCGCCCTTGATCTCTGCTCGTATCTTCAAATCCCTGAGAATCTTGACCTGATCACATGCTTGTATCGTTGATCTGTCCTGGTCCTTCCTTATTGTTCCTTATGTCGTCTTCTTCAGCGGTATTGTTCCTGGACCTGCCGATCAGCAAGGCGAAGCACCTCCCGTGGACCAGCAGCAACCTGGAGATCAAGCCCAGCATTCAGGAGTAGCCTCCAGAGTCATGCCTACCGAAGGAGAACCACCAGTTCAGCCCGTCCAGCCTGCAGAGCCTGATGATGGTACTTTGGTGGGTCTCATCAGGTCACTATTAGCCTCCCAGGATCGTCGAGGAGATGCTTTGCACCAGGCGGTGGCAGACGCTTTGACCAGAGGAGATCATCAGGGTAATAGCGCGACCAACAGCTTCAAGCGCTTGAACCCTCCCTTCTTCGACGGCAGTGAAGATGCGATCGCTGCAGATGCATGGCTTCAGGACACAGAGGTGATTCTATAAGCAGCCAGGACTCCAGAGAACGAGAAGGTGGCCGTGGTGCGCCTGCAGTTATTGGATCTTGCTCGCAGCTGGTGGGCAGCGCAGGCCGATGGATTAGTGGCCCCTATTTCATGGGCAGTATTCAGGGAGAGATTCCAGACCAAGTATTTTGATGCTGTAGCTCGGTATGATCTACAGACGAGATTCACCAATCTGAAGCAGATGGGCAGGACGGTCGATGGATATGCGGCCGAGTTCTCCAGGCTTAGTCGGTTTGCTCCCACCTTGGTGGCGACCGAGTTCGATAGAGCCCAGCGGTTCCAGCAGGGGCTCCACCTAGAGATTTTATTACCGGTGGAGCAGTTTGAGCATCAGACTTTTGATGCAGTATTGAGAGCAGCCCGGAGACATGAGTATACCTCCCAGAGGATCGTGGATAGGACCGGAGGTCGGAAGCGATCTCACGGTCAGATGAATCAGTCATCAGCACCAGCCCCGGCAGCCAGGGCTTTGACCATTGGAGCTCCGAGGCGGGCGGCCTCAGTGACGTCGGTTCAGCATTTTACCCCGACGCACCCTCAGCAGCAGAAGCAGAAGCAGCCTTCCGCAGTGGGATGTTCACACTGCGGAAAGCTAGGGCATGTGGTATCGGAGTGTCGCAGAGCACAGGGTTTGTGCTTGGTTTGTGGTGCCCCGGACCACAGGGTTGGGAACTGTCCGAACAGGGGGAGTTCATCAGCCTTCTCTAGTCCTTCAGTTAGAGGACCAGCACCAGTCCAGCAGCAGCAGCAGCTACAGTACCCGTTCCCGAGGCCATTACCGACACAGGCCCAGGCATTCCAGCAGCAGAGACCGCAGCAGTATGCCCAAGCCCAAGCCCTGATCCAGAGCAGGCAAAGGAATTTTCAGCAGAGGGGACCCGCACCCAGAGGACATGGTCAAGTGCTGGCTTTGACCATGGAAGAAGAAGGAATAGCACCAGGTGAGGTGGTGGCAGGTACTATTCTCGTCAACACCTTTCCAGCTTCAGTATTATTTGATTCTGGTGCCTCGCATTCATTTATGTCTGCACGATTTACGATACGGGTAGGATTGGAGCCCGAGTCATTATCAGTGAGGCTCAATATCCTTACTGGTAACGGACTTGTGGGAGTAGATAGAGTGTTTTCCTCGTGTCGGATCCTAGTTAGCGGTAGAGAATTTTCTGCTAGATTGATAGAGTTCCCAATGGCCGATTACGATGTGGTCTTAGGGATGGATTGGTTGAGGGACCAGTATGCTAGGATAGACTGCCACATTGGCAGGGTTATTTTTAGCATTCCAGGTGAGCCAGAGTTTTCCTTTTCCCGATGCGAAGTTGAACCTTCTCCTCCAGTGTTGCGGATGGCAGTAGCAGCAGTGTAGTTACCTCGGATAGTCGAAGAGTTTCCAGATGTTTTCCCAGAAGAGCTTCCAGGGATGCCGCCAGAGCGAGAGATCGAGTTTACCATCGACTTGATTCCCGGGACAGCCCCAGTGTCAGAGAGAGTCTACAGGATGGCGCCATCAGAGCTGGAAATATTATACAAGATGATCGAAGAACTCAGAACCAAGGGATTCATTCGTGCTAGTGGATCGCCTTGGGGAGCCCCGATGCTTCTTGTGAAAAAGAAGGATGGTACGTCCAGATTGTGTGTTGATTATCGTACCTTGAACTCGGTGACAATCAAGAACAGATACCCTCTCCCGAGGATAGATGACTTGTTTGATCAACTCAAAAGGGCGTCAGTATTTTCGAAGATCGACTTGCGCTCAGGATACCATCAGATCAGAGTCAGAGAGCAGGACATCCCGAAGACAGCTTTCAGATCGAGATATGGACATTGGGAGTTCCTTGTGATGCCATTTGGAGCAACCAATGCGCCGGCTGTATTCATGGACCTCATGAATCGTATCTTCATGCCTTATTTGGATCAGTTCGTGATTGTGTTCCTAGATGACATCCTGGTCTACAGCAAGAGTGAAGCGGAGCATGAGCAGCATCTCCGAGTTATCCTCCAGATTCTCAGAGAGCACCAGTTGTATGCCAAGTTTAGTAAATGCGAGTTCTGGCTCGATCGCATTTCGTACTTGAGTCATACCATCACCCGAGGAGGAGTTGAAGTGGACCCCCAGAAGATCGTGGCCATTGAAACGTGGCCGGTACCAAGCACGGTTGCAGAAGTTCGCAGTTTTCTTGGATTGGCCGGCTACTACCGTCGATTTGTTTCGGATTTTGCTCGAATTTCCGCGCCATTGACCCAGTTGACCCGCAAGGATGTACAGTTTGCTTGGACAGCATAATGCCAGGATTCTTTTGAGAGGTTGAAGCGAGGCTTGATGACGGCTCCTATTCTCACACTTCCAGATGGAACTGGAGGATTCTCAGTGTATTATGATGCTTCGGGCAGAGGTTTAGGATGTGTTCTGATGCAGCATGGGAAGGTAATAGCCTATGCGTCACGACAACTTCGTGATCATGAGAAGAATTACCCAACCCATTACTTGGAGCTGGCAGCAGTAGTGTTTGCACTTAAGTTGTGGAGGCACTACTTGTACGGAGATAGGGTGGAGATTTTCAACCGACCACAAGAGCCTGAAGTATGTTTTTACCCAGAAGGATCTCAACATGCGTCAGAGGAGATGGCTAGAGCTGCTTGTGGATTATGATGTCAACCTGCAGTATCACCCGGAGAAGGCCAACGTTGTTGCAGATGCATTGAGTAGGAGGGCAGGAGTTTATTTCCTGACAGCGCAACCAGAACTGTTAGTCGATCTTCAGAAAATTGATATAGAAGTTGTCCTCCCTTCCAGTGTGGCATTGATGGCCAGCATACAAGTCCAGTCCACTATAATCGAGAGGATCCGGATGGCGCAGTCAGCAGATTCCAAGCTTCAGCGACTCAGAGCAGAGTGTGAGGCAGGACGAAGACCAGAGTTATGTATCCATGTGTCACGCCACAGAACCAGAATACTGGAGAGCGGGGGCAGACATAGCCAGCTACGTATAATGAAATGGAATCCATCTCACCATACGATCACGGCTGTCTAGATATGTGAGGGTTTATCTACAAGCCAACAGTCTCTTAAGGTCATAAATTATCCTATTGCCTCAATCTCAACCAACTAATAATAATCACAAGATATCAGATCACCAAATATACAATTGTAAGGCGTCCCAAACATTACATATCCAGATGATCATGAAGCTAGTCGTACAAAATGTAAGGACTAACAAGAGTTAAGTCATACATGATCAACCTCGAGTTGCCAATCATGATTACAGCCCGTAGGCAGACAGTAAATAAAGTTGCAAACGAGCTAACACTTGCTCGGCGGCTAAACGCCTCAAAAGAATTTTTTTACAATAAGGTGGGCAAGACAAAAAGAAAACCCACTCTTGGCTCGGGTTCCGTTTAGTGGTCACCATCGGGCTGGAAAACAGGTAGATCCTTTGCTGCTGCTCCGGTATCTGGTCATACAAAACCAGCTGGGTCAGACCCCAGAAAGAGCAAGTGCCACAAAGGAGGCCACAAAAATAAGAACCAAAGCCAACAATTAGCACAATAATATAATTACGTAATAAGAGACAGTAATTTAAGAAAAATATGATAGGTGAATATAAAAGACAATCTTGTACTGAATCGATAAAGACAGAGCATATAGAAAAGCATGACAGGGTGATATACGATGAGATAACCATGGGACTATTCAGATAACCAGGTTACAACCCGTAAACCAAACAAGGACCGGGATTGTAACCCTTCGTCTGAACGGAACTTGGCTTCTCCCACCATTTATCGGCAAGGTAAATATAAGAAATCTGGTCATGCAATTATTCATGATATAGAATTAAGATAAAGCACGAGTAAGCATGTCATGCCAGAAATTGTACAGGATCAGGACGAGACAAGGCTGGACTAGACTCCATCCAATCAATCACGGCCAAGCAATAATTACGGCTTGCTACTTTAACTAACTAGGGTTATCACAGGCCTAGTTACTAGCAAGATGCAATGAGAATTCCAAGTTCGGTTACCCGTTTGTTACTACCTGAGTGATCCCAGCAAGAAAAGGAAAAGATAGCAAGGTATAGCAGACACACTGTAGTAAGATACATGTGTCCTAAGGTACCACACTCGACGGCGGGCTGGAAGTGCGCTCATCTCGACGGATAGCAACAAATCCTATATATATGTATATATAAGGCCGGGACCAAAGGGGCAACATGTAACTGGGAAATTCTCCATGAACTATAGTTAGATCTAGTCATTAGCCTAATCCATGTTCAGTACGAATCCCTGACCGTGGAAAACCAGGGAGCCACGTCCTAGACATGATGCAAGACAAGACAAGTAGATTGCACAAGCAAGCAAGCAGGAACACCCACGGTGTCAAGTTGATTATACGAGTCAGTTACAAGTTACAAGTCAAGTCAAGTCAAGTCAGGAGTGCGCCGCCACGGGCCACTATCAAGTTATCAAGATAAATCATGTCAGGATACTTGTCAGGAGTGCGCCACGACGGGCTACTATCATGTCAGGTTGGTCATGCCAGGAGTGCACTACTACGGGTCACTTGTCGTGTTATGCTAGTTCCTTGTCATACCATGCCGTGTACAATAGTCATTCCAACATATTAAGTAAAATCAAGTTCATGGTAAAAGGCGTTAGGATATAAAATAGGCATAAAATATCTAATAAAATATTAATATACAGGGCTATAGAAGAGCCAAGCTTAAGAAAAAAATAAAACCAAATCTCCATGATTGGACAGATTGCGCAAGGGTCCCTGGGGTCGGGTTGCGCAGGAGTCAAGTGCGCCAGGAGCCAACTGCGCAGGGATGAGCTGCGCAGGGTACCAACTGTGCAGGGGTGGATGGCGCAGCAGATGGATTGCGCTAGATTAGGTTGCACAGGAATGGATGGCGCAGGGTCAGATTGCGCAGGGACGGACTGCGCATGAGCAGACTGCGCATGAACGGACTGCGTATGAGCAGACTGCGGATGAATCCATGCGCACTCGGGTTGAGCGCAGTTCGCCAAGAGGCAAGCTGCACGGTCGGCGCTGCGCTAAAGAGCGCTGGCCGAGAGAGGGGATGCGCAGTCCAGCACTGCGCTAAAGAGCGCAGGCTGCAGGCTGCTACTCCAGGCCGAGAAGAACACCAAGAACACCAAGAATTCAAATTTTATATCTTTGTCAAATCAAAGCCAAATCTAGATTTTCAAAGTTCTAACTTGAGTAAAATTGAATTCTCTTCCACATGGAAGCATCAAAATCCACAAAAATACAACTTAAATAGATCAAAACCATGTAAATCCGAAAATGGGGAAAACTTAGATCTAGAACAATGGAAACTCCAAATCATAAAATGTCAAGTTCTAATGTTGTTCACCATGGCCTAATCTAGCTAATGGACAAATAAAAAGTGGTTCTCATGTGGTGGCAAGGTGCACTTGTCTATAGGTGATGGTGTTGTGTAGAGGAAGGAAGAAGAAGAAGAAATAAATGAAAATAATGAGGAGAGAGAAAAGTAGGTGGGGATTTATGATGGTGGGTTGTGGTAGAATGAGGGTAGAGAATAGGTTAAGGTGTTCCTCTCATGATAAACCAAACCAAACCAAACCCTCTCCACAAAATAAACCAAGCCATGTAAAAACCCAATTACGAGAACCAAAATCCGCAAGTCAAGCCAATTGCAAGTACATGCCAAAATCCGAGAAAATAAATACAGGTCTGAAATACATGCAAGCTTGACAAAAATACGTATTCAGAATATGGGTGTTACACCATGAAGACGGTACACTTCGACATGGTAAGCATCTTTGTGTACCCAGTAGAGATATCAGACATGAGATCATGGCAGAGGCCCACAGTTCGCAGTATTCCATTCATCTCGGTGGCACGAAGATGTACCATGATATTCGTCAACACTTTTGGTGGAATGGCATGAAGAGGGAGATAGCCCAGTTTGTCTCTCGTTGTTTAGTCTGTCAACAAGTTAAGGCTGAACATCAGAGACCAGCTGGACTACTTCAACCATTGCCGATTCCTGAATGGAAATGGGAGCATATAACCATGGATTTTGTGACGGGATTGCCCAGATCCCCGGCTGGCAGAGACGCTATTTGGGTTATCATAGACAGGCTCACGAAGGTGGCTCACTTTCTCCCGTTCAGAGTTGGTCAGTCGACGGCTCAACTAGCGGAGATGTATCTCCGACAGATTGTCAGGTTGCACGGTGTACCAGTCAGTATCACTTCAGACAGAGATTCAAGATTTACGTCGTACTTTTGGCGTAGCTTGCAAGAAAGTTTGGGAACTCACCTCCAGTTCAGTTGAGCTTATCACCCACAGACAGATGGCCAGTCGGAGCATACGATCCAGACTCTTGAAGATATGTTGCGGTCATGTACACTCGACTTTGGTGGTTCGTGGGAAGATCACGTACACCTGGTGGAGTTCTCGTACAACAACAGTTTCCAGGCCAGTATCCAGATGGCACCGTTCGAGGCACTGTATGGTAGGAAGTGTCGATCTCCGCTAGCCTGGGATGATGTTGGAGAGAGGCAGATGCTTGGTCCGGAAATGATTGCTCAGACCGTTGAAGTGGTTAGAAGAGTCAGAGATCATCTTTGAGTTGCCCAAGATCGCCAGCGTCATTGGGCCGATTCTCATCGGCGCCCTCTTGAGTTTTCTGTCGGCGACCATGTATTCCTGAGGATTTCGCCTAACCGTGGCGTCATTCGTTTCGGCGTGCGGGAAAAACTTAGTCCTAGGTATATAGGGCCATTCGACATTCTGGAGTGAGTAGGAGATGTATCCTATCGTCTCGCTCTTCCACCGTCGCTACGTGAGGTGCATGACGTATTCCATGTATCCCAACTACGACGGTATATATCGGACCCGAGCCACATCCTGGATCATTCGAAATTGGTTGTTGGTACCAACCTTTCGTATGAGGAGAGGCCCGTGTCTATATTGGACCGAAGAGAAAAGACACTCAAGAACAAGACTATCAAGTTAGTCCGAGTTGCTTGGGGTCATCACTCTTTGGGTGAGTCGACGTGGGAGCGTGAGGATGATATCCGATCGCGATATCCCGACCTGTTTGACTCGTAAGGTATAATGTCTTCCTTATGCCTTATGCTTTCAATTCCTTGCTTGAATAAATGACTGCATGATAGACTGCTTGTTATAAGCTTACGATTAGTATAGCTTGTCCTTGCAATTCTAGTCTCTTGATTAAATTCCGAGGACGGAATTCTTCTAAGGTGGGTAGAGTTGTAATGCCTATAGTTCGTATTACGTATCTTGGTATACGTGTACGTATTCTTGACTCGTATTGCGTATTTTCCTGCATGGTTATTTTGGCATGTCATTGGATATGGCTTAGCTTGGTTCGGCTTAGCTTGGTTTGGTTTGCTTTTGGGTTCATCATGAACCAAAAGAAAACCCCCACCTACCACCACCACCCTCATTTATATTTCCACCTGACTCTCTCTCTCTCTTCATTTTATTCTTCTCCTTCACTTCTTCTTCTCCACCACTAACTCTTCCACCTACCAGAAAAGAGAGCTAGGCAAGTGCAAACTTGCTTCATGATGGATCTCAAGTTTTATTGTTCCATTCTCTTTCTTACTTGATTCTAAGCCTCTTTAGAACTTGGTATTTTTGGATTTGATGGATGGATTCTTATAGATCTAAGTTTGTAACTTTTTGGTTTTCTTGGTTTTAATCTCTAAAACTTGGTTATTTTCGAAAACTAATAGTTCTATGTTGTAGAGAATTCAATTTCATGCAGTTTTGGCTTTTGTTTCGCTTGATTTCGACTTCGGATGAGGAAGTTATGGCCAAAAGCAATTCTGGTCATTTTATGTTCATCTGCAGCATGAACTGATGTCGCAGTTGAGCCGCAGGTGGCGCATGTCGCAGTAGGCGCATATGATGTCGCAGTTGAGTCGCAGGAGTCGCATGTCGCAGTAGGCGCATATGATGCCGCAGTTGAGGCGCATGTCGCAGAAGGCGCATATGATGTCGCAGTTGAGCTGCAGGAGACGCATGTCGCAGTAGGTGCATATGATGTCGCAGTTGAGCCGCAGGAGGCGCATGTCGCAGAAGGCGCATATGATGTCGCAGTTGAGCCGCAGGAGGCGCATGTCGCAGTAGGCGCATATGATGTCGCAGTTGAGTCGCAGGAGGCGCATGTCGCAGTAGGCGCATATAATGCCGCAGTTGAGGCGTATGTCGCAGAAGGCGCATATGATGTCGCAGTTGAGCCGCAGGAGGCGCATGTCGCAGTAGGCGCATATGATGTCGCGGTTGAGGCACATATCGCAGAAGGCGCATATGATGTCGCAGTTGAGCCGCAGGAGGCGCATGTCGCAGTAGGCGCATATGATGTCACAGTAGGCGCATATGGTGTCGCTGAATAGGCCGCATGATGCCTATTTTGGCTATTTCTAACTGTTATATGTCCTAATTGACTGAATTGTGGCTCGAACTTCTCCCAACTCCCAACGTGGAAGTTGTAGATCTTTTCCTTGCCATCAAGAATATGTCACTAGTTATTTTATGCAAGTTTCTCTTATTCATGATATTATAACAATAGAATACGATAGTGGTCCGCTGTGGCGCACTCTTGACAAGTAAACTGCTGTTACGACATCTAGCCTGACATGACAAGTATGAAAGATCTGGATACCGTGGGCGATTGTGTTTGTACAAATAAACTAGTACTGTCTTGCATCATGTCTAGGACGGGGACCCCTGAGCACCACGGTCAGGGGTACCTACTGAAATTGACTAAGGCTAATTAACTAGAATAATTCAGTAGTCATGAAGAGATTTCCAGCTACAGGCAATCCCGTTATCTGGGCGCATTCAGTGGACTTGTAGCCTACCGACGAGTAGGGCACATTTCCAGCACACAGTCATGTGTTGCATTCTTTCTAAACGGGCATTCAACCTGGATAATCGGATGGTCTGCAGGGCTTGTGGTTGTTGGGATAGTCTCGTTGCATCTTACTAGTAACTAGGCCTGTGATAACCCTAGTTAGTTAAAGTATCAAGCCGTACTCCTTGCTTGGCCGTGATTGATTGGATGTACTTTATTCTAGCTTAGTCTTATCCTGATCCTGTGCAAGATTGTGACATGACATGATTATTGATGCTTGCCTTAACAATAACGATCAGGGGTCCAGTTCTGTTCAGGCGAAGGGTTACAACCCCGGTCCTTGTTTGGTTTAAGGGTTGTAACCTGGCTCCCGGAGCAGTTCTGTGTCCTCTCTTCGTTTATTGTCTTATTGCAACCCCTGTCATGCTCGACTCGTCATGTTTTACCTTACTTCAATACCATGATTATTTATACTGGCCTTAACAATAAAGATCAGGGGTCCAGTTCCGTTCAGGCGAAGGGTTACAACCCCGGTCCTTATTTGGTTTAAGGGTTGTAACCTGGCTCCCGGAGCAGTTCTGTGTCCTCTCTTTGTTTATTGTCTTGTTACCTTATCAATAGTAATTGAGGCGGGTTTCTATTCAGGCAAAGGATTGCAACCCCGGTCCTTGTTTGGTTTAAGGGTTGCAGTCTGGCTACTTGAATGGTTTCTCCGTGCTCAATATATTATTGTTATCTCAGTTATTATCAGTATCTTTTAATTACCTTAACTATTTATTTGTGATATGCTGGTTTTAGTTCCTAAGTGAAGCCTCCTTTGTGGCACTTGCTCTTTCTGGGGTCTGACCCAGCTGGTTTTGTGTGGCCAGATATCGGAGCAGCACCAGAGGATCCACCTGTCTTCCAGCCCGATGGTGACCACCAGGCGTAACCAGGGCAACGAGTGGATTTTTTTTGTCCTCCCACTCTATTTGTAAAATTATTCTTTTGAGACGTTTAGCCGGCGAGCACGTGTTAGCTAGTATTGCACCTTATTTACTGTTTACCTACGGGCTGTAACATGATTGACAAATCCTAGGGTTGATCATGTATTGGCTAAAACTCTTGCTAGTCCTAACATTTGTACGACTAGCTTCATGATCATCCGAATATGTAATGTATTGGACGCCTTACTATTGTATATTTGGTGCTCTGACATCTTGTAACTGTTACTACTTGCTTGTGATTGAGACAATAGGCTTGTTCATGACCATAGGAGACTGATGGATTGTAGTTAAACCCTCATGTATCTAGACAGCCGTGACCGTATAGTGACGTGGATTCCATTTCATTATATGTAGCTGGCTATGTCTGCCCCCGCTCTCCAGTATTCTGGTTCTGGGGCGTGACACCCACGAGTCTGGCATTGTACATAGCAACCAAAGTCCTTGAACCTCGTCGTCGAACTTGACTTCCATCGAGGATAGCTGGTCCACCACGCCCTGGAACTCACTCAAGTGATCTGTAATGGATGCACCATCTTTGTACCGCAGATCCATCATCATCCGGATCAGGAACAGTTTGTTTACCCAGGTCTTTTTCGCGTACAAAGATTCCAACTTCTCCCACAACGTCTTCGCATGCTCAATATTGGCAATGTGGTTGTACACGTTCTCGTCAACGAACTGCCGCATGTACCCACATACCTGTATATGCTCGAAGTTTCAATCCTCATCAGATTTGTCACTGGGCTTCTCGGATGCAAATACTGGAAGATGCAGCTTCTTGACGAACAGCAAATCCTTCATCTTGCTCCGCCAATAATGGTAGTTGGTACCGTTCAGGTTCACCATGCGCACCGGCTTCGCGTCCATCTCTGCTTCCTGGTTTGACTGTCAACTCCTGACACTTCTTTGAACCTGGCTCTGATACCACTCTGTTGGAAACGAAACACAGAAACCGTTCCCCCAAACCAGAAAGTCCTGCGAGAGAACCGAGCAAAAGCACACAAACCAAAAACGCCAAACACAATCGTAGACATAAAGATTTTTGACGTGGAAAACCCTTGCGGGAAAAATCACGGGACGATCGGAGTCCAACCCTGAAGAACCTCCACTAATAGCACCCTCTACAAGCTCCTCCCGATCCAACACGGATCACCACAACTCACTTGAAAGAAGAAATTTTTTGATTGCGGACTCCGAAGAACAAGAGATGCCGAAAAATTATTCGAAGCAATCTCTCCTTCACAATAGTCCTTAATCCTCTCTCTCTCAAA
Organism: Iris pallida; assembly: GCA_029216955.1. NCBI lineage: Eukaryota > Viridiplantae > Streptophyta > Magnoliopsida > Asparagales > Iridaceae > Iris > Iris pallida. The sequence goes on along the minus strand of JANAVB010027397.1, from coordinate 20,123,868 downwards.
GATTGTAAAGCACTCTTATTTTTTAGATGATTTTACAACTAGCATGCATCACCTTTTTATAAGCCCTAGGTAATCCATACATGGAAGGCCAATATATATGAAAACTTCCAATATGCATCAATCATATATTTAATGGAAATCTAATCATAATTGGCTTGCCATAATTGGAAACCCAATAATATGGAAAGCTACTATATGAAGGATCCAATCATAAATATATGATCAAAGTAAATATGGAAATCCAATCATATATTTTCTTACCATATATGTTCCAAAATAGATCCATGCACTCCCCGAACTTCTCCGACACACGGATGGCGCTCGTCATTTTCCGAAATATTCTTCACATAGGTTGGGAACCCCACCCACTCCAACAAACCCAATCCACTGGCCGGCCTTGGATGTTGCTGGCTGGCTCCGAAGATGGTCTCTCCTTCGTGCCTCTGTGCCTAATGCAAACTTGTAATCTTTCTTAACTCATTTTTCTTAACTCATTTTTCTTACATGTTCATTAATTTCCTTTCCTCTCCCTATCGAATATTAAACGTATCCAGTAGTGTATGCATGCATGCCTCTTGGCCAGGGGCGGATCTATGTGGGGTCACGTGGGATCAAGTGACCCCACTGAAAAATGCAATAACATCAATATATATTTCTGTTGTAGTGGAAGTGTGCTTAAGGTTTTGGTATTATTATGTTGGTTTCTGTAAGTGACATAGTGTGATGAAGGCCTAGTGGTCTATGGCACCCGACTTAAGTTCCTCTCTTTGATAGAGGGCGTGGGTTCAAATCCCATTTCTGACAATGTTTTTTTTTCTCAGACAAAATTGTTTTTGTTTAAAAATTCATATACGAGGGAAGAAAAAATAGACTTTCCTTGCAAATCATTATTTTTCAAAAAAAAAACTTTAAACTTATTATAAGAGAGAAAAAAGAATGAATGTGCGAGATGAATTGAACTTGTTATAAAAGAAAAAGAAAAACCATTATTTTTCACAACACTCTTATTGATTGTTATCTTCTGATCATCGTCTTATTAAAGAAAATCCTAAAAGAAAAATCCATCTTTGGGATAAAAAAAATTAGTGAAAGAAAATAACATAACATATTTTTTCAGGAATCTAAGCGAGTGTGACTTACACTACCTCGTCAAAATAGTTTTTTGTTAAAATTATTTCGATGAAAAAACATCATTGCAAGAAAAGACTACAAAGTGTGAAGACAATTTTCATGATGTCTCCATTTATATTTGCAATATGTACCCTTTCATACTATACAAATTACTATATTCATGTGTTTTATCCGCCAAATGAATGATTACTTATATCCAATTTAATAAATTAGAATATGGCATCCAGGTCCCAAAAAATTAGTCAATACATTTTTGGAAAAATTTGAGTGGCACCCCACTTTTTTTACGCTTATTTAAGGTGCACCCCACAACATTACAATATTGTATAACACCCCCCACTTTTAAACGAATTCTGTCTAAAACGAACGGTCAAATTTTTTTGGACGAAAATACCCTTGTCTACTTTTGTGTGTCCTCCCTTTCCGTCACACGTGGCTGCCCGTCCCCCGCCCCCCGCCGTTCGTCCCCCGCCCCCCGCCGTGCTCGGCCCCCCTCCCCGACCTCGCCGGACCCCTCCGGCCATCACCACCACCACCATCACCAACATCATCACCATCATCATCATCACCACCACCATCAACCATCATCACCCCCCCCCTCCCGCTCCGCCCCCCCCCCCCCCCCCCCCCCCCTCCCCGACCTCGCCGGACCCCTACGGCCATCACCACCACCACCATCACGAACATCATCACCATCATCATCATCACCACCACCATCAACCATCATCACCCCCCCCCTCCCGCTCCGCCCCCACCCTCCTCCCCCTCCCGCTCCGCCCCCCCCCCCCCCTCCCCCCCCCTCCCCCCCCTCGCTCCGTCCCCTAGCAGTAGCGCGCGGCGGCAGCGGCGGCGGCAGCATCGCGCGGCAGCGACGGCAGCAGCAGCAGCGCGCAGCAGTGGGGGCTAGGGGGCGGAGCGGGAGGGGGGGAGGGGGGGAGGCTGGCTGCCAGCGGGGAGGAGGGCTGCCGGCGGTAGCAATGGGAGAGGGGGGTCGCAAGGGTTGGGTAGGGGCATAACGAGAGGGTATTTTCGTCCAAAATAAAGGGTCAAAGGAGTTGACCGTTAGTAATAGACATTTTTCTTTAAAAGTGGGGGGTGTTATACAATATTGTAATGTTGTGGGGTGCACCTTAAATAAACGTTATAAAAGTGGGATGCCACTCAAATTTTTCCTACATTTTTATGCATATATGATAAAATTTCCTTTTGCTAATCTAGTACAACCAACTGCTGAATATTTTTGGACTTCTTTACCTTTCATGTTGATCCCCCTCACTTAAATTCCTGCGTCCGCCCCTGCTCTTGGCTGTGAGGTTCGACACTTTTCTTTATAAAGTTATTGTCTTCACTCAAAAAAAAAAAAAATTCGGATCCAGATAATATACTTTCTCAGCATACAACAAAGACTTTAGCAAAAACGCAGACAGTAAATAATCTTTTCTTCTTGTTCTACTAATTTTTATGTGCTTGTGATTTTTGGTTATTTTTTTTAGACTTTGGTGTACTCGAGTTTATATAGAAAATTCTAGTATTTTTATGAACATGTATATCTCTTTCTATAGTCAAAACGATTCTGAGGTCATATTTGATTTGCGGAATCAGGGTCATAGGAAAGAAAAGTATTTCATTTCTTGTGTTTGGATGACAAAAAGAGATGAGTAGGAAAGGAACTAATTTCCAAGAGAAAAAAAAAAATAGGAAGAAAAATGGTTCCCTCGTCCACCCAAGAATTCATTTTTCCCACTAGGACTCGTTTTTTCTTCCCATTTTTTTGACTTTTTCAAACATCAATTTTTTTTATTAGAATTGTAATTTTCCAAAGAAAAGATAAAAACAAAGAATCGATTTTCTTTCCTTTCATTTCCGCAAACCAAATAAGACCTGAAAGTGAACGAATCTGAACGAACAGTCACAACCAAAATCCAACGAATCTGACACCATTTACAGTAAAACACGTATACTGAAATCGGTACAACTTGCATCACTTGTATTTACAACCAACCAACTCGTCCTTTCCTGTTTGGTTACTTGTAAAATAAAAATGCATACAACAAACTATTACAACATTTATTCTCTAGGCTATTGGTATTAGTGAAGTCCTCCAATTGTGTGTGGAATTTAAAAAAAAAAAAAAAAAAAACATTTACAAACGTCTATACTTTTTATGACAGCACCAAACTCTGCAAATAACAAACTAGCAAAAATAGTCGTTGTGTTGTGTTTGGACCTTTTATGGCCAAAATTGTACAGCACTCCCACCTCATTTTTAACATTTGTTATAATATTTGGTTCATTGTAATTAATTGTAATCATAGTGGAATAAAAATTATAATATTATAATAATATTATAATAATATTATAATTTTTGATTGGAACATGTAAATAAACCACATATAGCAAAATATCAGTTACATTCAAATATTTGATTTACTATATGATATAATTTAATACAATAATAATAATTATTATTATATATGGTAAACCAACCTTAACATTTATAAATATAATATGTATTATTTTGATAAATATATTCTTGACATTTATTTTCTGATTTGACCAACATTTTTCTGATTTGACCAACGTCATTTATAAAAGAAAAAGCATCAAAAAAAAAGAAAAAGAAAATAGAAATGAAAGAAGTGGAATAATATAGTAATATTGATATACTAATATTAATATTAACTAAAATTAAAATTAAAAATTCTAAAAAAAACTTTGTAAGTTTTAATTGTGTAACATGAATTTGATGATGTAATTGATTTTTTAACAAAATGATGTAATATAATCAAGTTGTAGAAGTCATTATATTATACTGCATACAAAAAAAAAATTGTCCAATCAAAGCTTGAATTAGATTTATAATATAATATCAAATAATTATATACAAACCAAATGTAACCTACCTTTCAGTCACATTAGAGAAATATCAACCAAACAACTACTTATAAAGGCTCTTTGAATAAAGAAATATCAACCAAACAACTACTTATAAAGGCTGTTTGAATACATCTATCTTAGAAAATATGAAAGTGACACTTTCAACGTATTCTAATACAGTGTACTTGTATCATGTGTCACTATTCAAAATATATTTGAATACATTTTTTTGTCACTTGGAAGTGAGAAGTTTTATGACTTTTGTTTGGATGGTAACATAAATTATAGATGAAAATTTAATTGAAAAAATTTGAATTACACCCCACTTTATTTATCCTAATTTAAGGTGCACCCCACTGCTTTAACATAAAGCACGAACCCTCCCTCCCCCCCCCCCCCCCCCCCCCCCCCCCCCCCATTTTCCTCTCTCCCCTCCCCACTTTTGACGGAAATCATCCAGACATGACGGTCAACCCCTTTAATTGACATTTTTTTACGAAAATACCATCCCTATTTCTTCTTCCCAAACTCATACCTCACCCCCACCGATCCCCCTTCCCTCCTACGGTCAGCAACCGACACCCCCCCCCCCCCCCCCCCACACACACACACCTTCCTCCGGCCGCCGCCAGCCCACCCCCTCCCTCCTTCTGGCCCCGTGGCTCCTCCATGTGCCTTTTCCTCCGGCCGCTGCCAACCCACCCCCCTCCCTCCTCCTGGCCCCTCCGCCAAAACCCACTACGACGGAGGAGGCGACATCCCCACCCCCCCCCCCCCCCCCCCGCCCTCAGCCCCGCACGTGCCCCCTTGACGCGCTGCCCTCGACCCCTGCTCGCGTTCCCCCCTGCCGCGCCACCCCCTTCCCCGTCGCGTGTCTCCTCCCTCGCCGCGCGCCTTCTTCTCTGTCGCATCCCTCGGCCCCTGCGCACGGCAAAAGTAGCAGCTAGCAATGTCAGTAGTAGTCACAGCAGCAATGACAACCGCCACAGGGGCGCAGCGGGGAGGGGGGCGCGGTGGAGGAGGAGGCGCATGGCAGGGAGGGGCGCACCGGAGAAGTAGGCACGACTAGGAGGGGCTGCCGGGGGAAAGAGGGGGGGAAGGGAGAAGACAGAAGGGGGTTGAAAAAAGGAAGGGTATTTTCGTCCAAAAAAAAGTCGGTCAAAGGGGTTGACGTCAGGTATGGACGGTTTCCGTCAAAAGTTGGAGGAGGTCCGTGCTTTACCATAAAGCAATGGAGTGCACCTTAAACTGGGGTAAATAAAGTAAGATGCAACTCAAATTTCTCAAATTTAATCCAATGTTAGGATGTCACATCTTTCATGTTTTTTTATGACATGCAAGATCGTGGCAACTCCTTGCAGCAAAACTTACACTTCGAGTTCCTCTCTTTTTGTTACAACTCAAAATAGAAAAAATACATGAAAACAAGTAACTCTTTTTTGTTAGAAACCAATGATTTTCAATACACTTCCAATCGTTGAAACTCCATTTTATATGTTGCATATGCGGTAAAAGTGACCGTTTCAATACACTTTTAGCTCACTTGCAACAACACCTAAGCAACAATACCTAACAGGAACTGTAACCACAAATGGCACTTTTCATGAATTTGGTAGGAGCAATAACACTACAAGTTACAACCGAACTAACCATGACATCAAATCCCTGCGATAAAAATGTAGGAAAGATAATGGATCCTGTGACCGAATATGGAAATATATTCTTGTAAATGTTGCAAAAACAACCTCATACAAAGAGGGAAAAGAAAACAAAAAGAATATAAAAAAGAAAAGAAAAGATGTACCACACTCGAAGTTTTCTTTCAACAATCCAACAATGAAGCCCAAACTGGAAGCACAATAAACCAATAGAAAAAGAAAATATTAAAAGCTTTCCGACAGATTATTTCCTTCACCGAATACAAAAAGCGCTCGAATTTCTTGGTTGATACTTACTGGACAGTAGCCTCCTTTTTGCCTATGTATTTGTATAAGGCGCGCTCAGAAGAACGAAAACATAGCAGCATTTCCTGCAGAAAATAAGCTGTACTCCTCGACAGCCATTTTTTCCTTTGAGCTGGTATCAACCTGAGCAGCAGAAGCTGACGAGGACGATACCATCCTCCCAGTACTTCCTTCTTTCTGAGACACTGAACTTGCATTCAGTCCTGCAGCCACGGCGATAGGGCCGCCAAAATGGAACAAAGAAAACGATGAAGATTCATCGTCTCGTGATCTTGAAGCATTCCCAACACTGCCATTATGCCCACTTGATGGCGGTTTCAACGAGAGCATCCTTGGCTCATCAACACGAGAACATCTGGATTGCTCCTTTGGGTTAGGAGGGTAGACTCTGTTGCCAGCCTGATACACGGAATGATGGTGAGCATTAAATAAGGGAGGTGTTGCAGCTTGTCGGGAATTATACTGCATGCCGAACTCTGAGGGACAGGCTGCCGGCAAGGAATAACCAAGAGTACTGGGTGGGAAGACAAAGTGGCCTGTCTGTGGAAATTGCATCAACCCACTAGCTGGTGTAGCCGGCCAAGAAACTGGACTCTGATTGTGATATCCAACAGTTGAAGGGGGGAAAACTGGCATGTGGTGAACGTTTTGGCCCTGTATCGGCAAAATATGTTTTGGAGGAAACATGTCAAATTCGTATCCACCGTTCTCAAAATTGTGGAAAGTGTTTCCTCGTTCTTCCCTTGGAACATGAGCTATACAGCTAGACATTGAAAATTCTGTACTATGTCTTGTGAAAGAACTGCCTACATTTGTTTTGTACGTACTTGAAGTGTCCACTCGTCCTTCTGATTGTGGGCTAGCATCCTCAGAATCTGAAGTTGACGATGATTCAGTATTCTGTGCACTTGAGGAGCTGATACTACTATCTCCTTCACTGAGGCACGATGAGCAATTGTCAGAACTGGAAGAGCTCGGAACTGGATCACCACATTTATTGATTGTCGGGAAACATGATTCTTCACCATCCTTCAAATAGCACTCAGACTTCGTAACCGGAACAAATCCACTGCAGGAAATTCTCCGGTCATCCTCATGGCTCTCATTATTACTCATAGGGTCTGGTTTGCACACATCTCCAGGAATTTCGGATGAGCATCCACTTGCTGCTTTATTGTCTTCAATAGTTTGTTCAGCCACATCAACACTTCTCATGGTACAATCAGGATCACAACTGCTTCTGTTGCCCTTTCTCCGAGCATTCATAGGCTCCCAGACTTGCTTTCTGTGTATAGCATCTCTGGTAGGAGTACCAGTTGTAACCTTCCCTTTCGGAAGGGCACAATTTTGTGGAATGAAACAACCTTGACTATACTTGCTACCACGATATAGTGGCCTGTCCATATCCCCTGCCGGTTCTGATTTAGTCATAGATTTCATCTCCCTACCAGATTTGATGTTAGATAGATTATACCCACAATCCTTTATCCTGTAATCGCCATTTGGGCTGCAGCTGCAGGACTGGAGGTCATATCTATCACGAAATCTGGTGTTGGAACAGTGGAATTTTTCACTGAATTTTGAGTTGCAGTTTCTAACATTCTTCACAACCCTTTCTCGTAATAGCCTTGGCCCACCATTCATTAACCTGGAAGCACTTACTAATTTGCAATCAGATTCATCGTGATGAACAGTATCATCATACCGTTTGGATGCCTGGCCTGGATGAGAATCCTTTTTAAACCTCAGTTTCCTTCTAGATGATTTTGACTGCTCAAGTATGAAGGAAGCATTGCTATCCCTAAATTCTTCATCGATATGACAATGATCCTGTATGCTGTCACTATTCAGGCTCTTTGTGTCAATACATCCATTTGAGGATGACTCGTCTTTAATATCAGGAGATATAGGCTGAGTTGAAGTAACCATATCCCCTGGATCACTAATTGAATCCCCAGAGTCCCCATTGGTAGGTGATGAATCACCAGCAGTGCTTGTTGGTGAGTCATTTGCAGATGCTGGCAGAGAAGCATGAAGTGAGGTTGTTTCATTGTTTTTCTTCTCTCTCTCCCTCTCTTTTCCTTTGAGCCTCTCTTTTCTTCTAAGCTTTTTCTCTCGTTCTTTTGTTCTCCTCCTCTCTCTTCTCTCTTCTTCTTCACGTTTTTCTTTTTCTTCTTCTTCAAGAAGTTTGATCTGTTTAAAAGAATGAATGAGATTACAAAAAACTGACATGTGATTCTGTTTTCAATTGGATTATTATCCAGATATATACAAATACAAAGTTACCTGCTTCTCCAGTGTGATGATTTCTTTGCAAGCAACATGAACACGCTCTTCTAACAGATTCAGAGAGAGAGAGACAAAAATGCTATGTGCGTTTTGTCGGGCGGTACCTTCTCTGAATGCCTTCTCTACCTGGAAATACATCAGAGCTCATCCCAAAAAAGGCCTTCAAAACTGAAGCATCTAAAGACTGCTACCATATCATATGTCCACTGTCCAAATAATACTATTTTTCCTTCTTAATCAGTATGCTTCATTGGTGAGATTTAAGTGCTTGCTAAAATCACAACAGCTACAAAGTTTATGTAGCATACAAAAGCCAATTTGGGATTACATAAATTCCAGGGGTCGAAAGAACATAAAGGTTCAGATGTTGAATCAATGATGCACACATGTAGTTACGGCTGCCAGCAGGTCGGGTTCGGGTCGGATCTATGTAAAGTCCAAAACGATCTGAAATTCATTCGTTTTTAATTATGTACCCGAAACAGACGGTTAACTGTAGTATATATAAAATAATTATACAATGTGGCTGCTGGGAATCAAACCCAGTACCTCCAACAACTAACCATCAACCCTCTACCAACTAACCACACTAGTTTATGTGTATACAGAGAGTGTTATTTACATTAAATCAAAAAGCAAAGCAGACCCAAAATCTTTTCGGGTTTCATGTGTTGTACCCGAACCCGAACCGAAATTCATTTGGGTTCTATTTTTACATCCAAACCCAGATATTTAGTAACAATTTGGGTCGGGTTACAGGGTTATCGGTTACCATTAACAGGCCTACACGTAGTACGTGGTGTTCCTGAAACGGCAGATTGACTGATTGACGACAATTCTTGCAACTCAAGATGACTTGGCTCGCTGTTTGGCCATTGGACAAAAAAAGGCATATCATGGTATGTTTTCCTCAGGTTACAGGTTTGAACAGCTTTTATTTAATAAATAGCATCTTTTGATATCTTTATGAACTCACAGGATTAGACCATTTAAGCATGTGACTAGAAATAATGGTAGCAGGTAGGAACGTTCTATGATTCATGATATTTGTGTATTATATTCAGTTGACAGTATTATTGGGAAGTTCGCACGGTCTGGTCCCACATTGGAAAAGAAGAAAATGGGCTGGTATACGAGTTGGGCCTAGATCTAACATTGTCAAACCTTTGGGCCAAAGTAGACCCCAACGGATTGTGGATCCTGCCTCAATGGACAAGTCCTTAAGTTATAATAATAGACGTATGAACTTTAAGCTCTTATTCATGATCGAAGCAACTTTCCAGTAATATAGCTTGGAGTCCAGCAAATAAAGACGTTTCTTCACCCAATTTCACCTTTACAGCATTGTCCACTGTACTATTAGCAGTACATATGAACTAAGCAAAAACAATACAGTGCCCTAGTACGATCTCTATTCCCATTGTGGTATTATGGTGCTAGATACAAGTCTGCTTCATTCCTATTCAACTAAAAAACAGTTTCCCAGTTTCCTCCTCAGGTAAATTATTGTCCACTCCATGCGATATATTTTGCTGCCCTCTTCACAACCAACATTGTTATTGATACTAACACAATAAGAATTAGGGAAAGGTTACAAAATTAAAGTCAACAGCTCATATATTTAAGAAGAAATACCTGTTCTTTAAAAATAACAGTAGCAGCATCTAGAAGAAACTCGCGTGCAAGTTCGGGGCTCTTGGCATGTTTCTGTGGGCGTGAACCATCACCATCAAGTTCATTTCCATCCTTATCCATAGCATCATCATCCTGCTCTTGCAAAATAAAAGAAGAGTTTACAATATGTAATTCAGAATAAATCCTAACAAAGTCCAGCACACTTATGTTGAACTTTGATAATTTATACATAAGAAAACCAAAAACTTTAACCCTCTCCTTTACTTTCCCAGTAGGTAAGCATGTATCATCCTGATTTTAAATAATTCTAGCCTATTACATGCATAGTGGCAGGTCTTAAGAAGATACCTCTTCTTCCTCTGCTTCTTCAGCATGCTCAAAAAACCTTCTGATACTTTCCCCTTTCGTTATCGTGACAAAACCATCACCAATCATTAGCCTGCGATGAACACACGCCTGTCCCTTTAATGCATGTGCCTTTACACAAAGTTCAGTGCAACGACCATCCAGTTTCCAAGCCCTCAGAGTTATAACACATGAGCTTAAACCACCAAGGTCAAGTCCATTCGCTTGAACCTTGCCATTCATGCCGACATCTTCAAACTCCAGAATGTCAGATTTTCCTTCCCCAGTTCCAATAGCCCATTCAAAATGATGATACGTTCCAATAGTATCAGTAAAAGATTGGTGCCAATCAGCTTGGACCATGTCTTCTGATACCTGAAATACATACAAGTTTGTAACTTATCCCAGGGTACATTTCTTAAAAATTGACAATGTAAAATTCTTGACAGCAAAGAATACCTCATACTGGAAGGCTGTGTCTGCAACACAAAACCAACTCGTGCAGCGAAGTTCCCTACGCATGCGCTTTAATTCCTTCAATTCCTTGAATTCACGAATCACGTTCCTTCTGCAATCTCTGCAAAACCTCTTGCTGTCAAACCTGTGACATCAAATTATTCATAGAACTGTTAAGACAAACAACATAGGTATAAAGTGTGAGCATCCCTAATTAACTGAACCTAATTGCTCGGTAAGAGCCATGAAAGCAACTGTTCCCCCACAGCAGAGCTTCTAGACATCAGTCGGGAACTCACATAAAAGTGTTAAGGAAACTGCTCAATCCAACTGTTCTCTGCAATTTTTAATCTTGATCTCCATGTAATATCCTCCAATCTCATCATTTTGCCATTCTAACTTAACATGATGGAACTAGAAATAATATGACTGCGTCGTGTCAAACAGAGAAGTTGGCCTCAAGAACCTATGGTAGATTTTCAGAGTTCTTAATGACAGCAACCAGGCACTTTCACTAGCACTTCTTCGACATCAGAAGACAACCACGTGTAGGAATTGTAGAATTTCATAACACCACCATTTTCTCAACCAAAATACATTAACTGTTATCTACAATTTCTACTCCTCACTTATTTCATAAAAGAAATATACAATTAAAGCTGTATCAATATAACTACGACAATCATGCCAGAGAAAAATGACATAACTTTGGCCTTATATGATGTTCCTACATAACATAGTTATTCATTCTATAAACATGAGCCACAAACCTTTCCACTAAATAACTCTTTTCTATTATCTGTCAATGTAATGACTCACTAAGAAAATATACTGCTGATTGTAGCTTAAAATATATAAGAAATGCCCTCTCATTAAAGTTACTATCCAAAACATGCTAGCTATATATATATATATATATATATATATATATATATATATATATATAAGATCTAATGTATAAAATATGTATATTTATGTTTTCATGTGTATATATTATCATATCCATGCCCTACCTGTATTCCAAAAATTTCTAAAATGTTATATTATATATCCGTATCCGTGTATATGCAACCTAGGAAATCCTATAAAGATTATGATGGTGTATCTAATTGTTTATCATAAGCCCTTCCATTATTACAACAGGGTCAGCATGAAGGACTACCCTAATACATAAAAGGTCGTGAGGATAATTATCGAACTTGTAAGAAAACATTAGACAGGAGAACCAAACTTTTGTGCAGATATTGTATTGAGCTAACATTTTTAGCTTCGATATGATCTACACCCTCAAACGCCAGTACGTTGCTGACTATCTACGAGATGCAAGAAGAGAAAACTAACAGGTTTCTATTAGTCTCTATGGTAAATATACAACAAAGGTTTCTCTTAGTTTCTGTGGTAAAAAAAAATATACAACAATAAAGAGCAAAAAAGGGATATATATGATGTCTCATAAAACTAGTCCCAATTGCATTGCTTTCTGTCGTTTATACTTCCTGCATTCCTTACATAAGGGTTTTGTTATCTAAGCCCCTTAAATCTACCCTATTTCGAGATAACTCCCCCAAATCTTGTTATTTGCTTAGAAGTTCCCAAAATCTCCAGCCAATTGGAGTTGTGAATCCCTCAATACTCCAATAACATGTTTAGCTGTAACTTCAACAAGTCCAAGAAAGACGTGTGAAGATCAATGAATCTAAAAACACTATTCGAAAAGTGCACAGTAGAGAATGGACACGCAACAACGTAATTGATGTAGCACGCTTAATAAAACTAATCTCAATTGCATTGCTTTCTGTCGTTTGTACTTCCTGCATTCCTTACATAAGGGTTTTGTTATTTAAGTCCCTTAAATCTACCCTATTTCAATATAACTCCCCCAAATCTTGTTATTTGCTTAGAAGTTCCCAAAATCTCCAGCCAATTGGAGTTATGAATCCCTCAATACTCCAATAACATGTTTAGTTGTAACTTCAACAAGTCCAAGAAAGACACGTGTGAAGATCAATGAATCTAAAAACACTATTCGAAAAGTGCACAGTAGAGAATGGACACGCAACAACGTAATTAATGTAGCACGCTTAATACATCCAAGACCTGTTCCTTCCTAAAACTATGAGCAGATTCCATGTACAAGCATGCTCCTTTTACATTCTTCATAGTTTTTAAAGAACCAACGGACTTGCTCAGAACAAGAACATTGTTTTTTCTTCTGTAAAATAATATGATCAACATAAAAAGTGACCATACTCAACCCCATTCTAATGGGAGAAGGCGTGTATCATGATGATAACAATAAATGACCATTTCTTATGAAAACAGCATATTTAAAAAAAAAATATCAGACTAAAAAGAAGGATGCAAAACAAAGATAGCGAAACTAACCTGTACATAAGCCTCTCAATGAAATCCTCTTCTTTCATTCGTAGAAGTGATATTCTGGTTTCTTCACCTAGAGCAGACCAAAAATCGACCAGAGTATCGCAAGACAGCCTGGCAGTGTGCAGCGCACAGGTGTCCCTTGTCCCGTGCCCTCTTCCATAACTTGTCATCCCCTGGCTTATCCAACCCCGGCCTCCCCCACCACATGCATCTGGATACAACAATTCCCGTTCACGTTCTCTTGCACGGGCACTATCAAAAACCTTTACAACAAAGAACCCAATAGAGTAAAGTAAGTGGTTGAGCAAGAGAGATAACTAGAGTGCCTCATCGACTGTAATAAATCTTCATGTTAACAAAAGTTCAATTTCACTGAAACTATCGGCTTACACTCTGAAGCGGCTTCAATGACCTTGCATTTATAAAGCAATCGACAAGGGTCAGTATCCCATCCCTTGTTGCGGCCAAGCCTCCCCATGGGTGTACCAATGGGTCCTGTGCATCATCGAACTCACTGTCGGAGAGCACCTTGGAGGCAGCCCCTGTTCGGTTGGGAAGGTGGAATCCTGCACCCTCCTGTTGTAACGACTTCCCGTACACGACAATCTGCGAGAATCCTTCGAGAAGCAACCCATTGCACCGCGAGCAATAGAGGTTCTTCCGGGCATGCTCGAAAAGGGTCTGCTTATCTATCCTTAAAAGCTCCTGGCGAGCCCTAAGCGGCAACTCACTCCAGAACTGGTTTGAACAAGTGCACTATTAGTCTTTATAGCATCACAGAAATCTACAACAAATGAAAGTTACAGATAGATAAATCAACCAAGAAGATATCTGATACCAAAAAAGACATATGCATAGGCAACTCACTTGAACAACTGACTAGAACACATTAATCCTTCTATGTTGCATGGACACAAATACATCTATGTTGCATGGACACAAATACGACATATACACGCCACCAATTATGAAGTGTCCTAGAGTTTTTGCAGCGTACGAGACGATACAAGACGTACCAATTTTGGAAGTAAGTGCTCCTACTGTGCGAAATACCCAAGTCTTTTTCAACATATAAACCCTTCAAATCTTGCCCATTTCATATAAGCTCTCTGAATCTAGTTATATTGAAGGAGACCTCCATATTCATATATATTATTGTTCATAAGCTCCTGCAGTTAAGGAGAGTAAAGTAATGGATGATACTTTTTTTTTACCATTTTGCCCCTCACTTTTTCTCCTTCATCCTCCAATCCATACATGGTAGATCTCCAACCTCCAAACCCCTCCTCCGCAACAGGCACCAGAACCCATCCTTCCGCCTGCATCCACCCTTGGCCACCCATCCCCTCCTCTTCATTCTCCAACCATCCATGGAAGAACACAACCAAAAACTCTTCCGCAACCGGCACCCGCACCCCTCCTTCCGCCTCCACTCTCCCTCAGCCACCCATCCCATCGTCTCTCTCCAACTCTCTCCTCTCTTTCCTTCTTCATCCCCCAACCAAACAAACCCAAACCCACCATTCATGGAAGAGCATCAACCAGCAACCTGCTCCTCCGTAAGCAACCACTCTTCCGCTTCCTTCGTCCCCCGACACCCACCTACTTCCTTGGGCCCCTCCTCCCTCAACCAACCCATCCTTCCTCCCTTCCTCCCTCCCCAACCATTAATTTAGCCTCCTTCATTTGTACCAAACCCTAGGGACAAAAAAAGCCATTAGTCCAGTATTGTTATTGTTAAGTCAATTAGGCGGATGTTGATGATGCCTTCGATACTAATAGTTTAGATGAGTGTGGGTCTTCTTCAAATAACAAAATTCAGGGGGGCTTATGTTGAAATGGAAAAGTTTTTACGGATTTATATCTAGAAAACCTTCTTTTGGAAAAGCAGGCATTTTCAAACTTATGTATGTAACGACTGATTTCAAACTATAAGTACAGGCATAGGTCTCACTGCTAGTAAATTCTTTGCACTAGCGTTCAGATGATACTTCTATATTCTTTCTCACACTCTCTCACTCTAACACCCAACAATTTAACCTCGGAGAACACATACATCAGAAAGCAGTGAAAAATGTTCAAATTCGTCGATCCAACTACAAAAATCAACACATTCTTTGAACCGGCAAAGGAAAACGAACTATTCTTCATGAAACTAATCAAGATGTCAATCCTTCCTTATATCAGCACCGGTTTTTGAAGTGCCTGTGCTTCATACTGTGCCAAAATCTAAGCTTTTTCTTGGCAAACCAGCCATTAAAGCTTATACTAACAACTAGTTTCGAACTATACACTGCATCCATCAGTTTCATACAAGCTACTAAAAATCTTCAGCAACTCCTACAATTTACATCACAAACCAGTGAGAAAATGTTATTTCGCCAATCCAACTGCAAAAATCAACGTATTTTCTTTGGAACGACGACGTAAGAACAAATTGTCCTCCCTAAAACAAATTGATACCATCGAAACCTTGCCTAAATAATTCGCGAACAGATCTAACAAACCTAATATAGCCAAAATTGGATCGGTGGATACCTTCTGGAGATGGTCAAAGGTGATGATGTCCCTCTTCTTCGACCAGATTCCGCCCGATCCCGGCGGCGGCGGCAGCGACCTCGCCGGAGACGCGGAGTTCAACAATCCAGGCATCGCAACAATTTCCTAATCAAAATTTTCTTTCCCTAATCAAGAAAATTCTCCTGATCAAGAAGAATCTCTCCGAATCGATTGGTCCGCGAGCGAGCAAACCTCCATCCACGTGGGGATCTGGATCGGATCGGAGGATCTCCGGCGATCGTCGGCGGAGTCCGGTGGCGATCGGTGGTCGATTGATCGATTCGATTTGGGAATTTTGGGGGTAGAGATCGATCGAGAGGAAAGAGAGGAGGTGGGAAAGGGGTTTGTTTATTGCTGAGATGAGATTTGGCGACTCTTTTTGTAGAGAAAGAGAGGGGTTTATTTACATGAATACTACTGCCAATTTTACGGTTAATTGTGAAATTTCTAGATTGTTATTTTTGGGGGTTTTACAATGTTAATATGTTTTGTACAGGGCTGTTTTTGAAAAATAAAATTTTCTTTTTGGGGAAAAAAAAAAGAATTGGGCGATGATGAGCCTGACATGTGCGATGCGGGACATCCACAACGTCGTATGACTGACGAAAAATGGCCACGATCTGAGCTGGCATGGGTCAGAATGGGGCACCCGTGCATGAAAACTCAACGACTAGGATATCGCGTGGACGATCGAGTACCGACACCATTCTACCACAGGTATAAACGACGGCCGACCATACAGCCCATCGTGCAGCGTCGTAAGGACGTCGTAAGGACGTCGTGCGCATAGAACGGATTGTTGGACGGCATCGGCTGTCGTAGACGTCATGAAGACGTCAGGGGCGCCTTCGACGTCGTGGGCGAAGCGAGGCGTTGAGTTGCGAGCTCGAAAGACGTCGGCCGTCTCGTGGAGCTCTAGAGCGCGATGTGTGCGTGTGGAACGATGATGACAAAGCCAGTGCGGATAAGATCCACACGAAGAGTCCGAAATGATATGACCAACTAAAAATCGTGTGCGGAATGACACACAATTTAACTGAACCCGCACGTGCTAAATTTTTTTTTTATATATTGTAAACAAGTGCGGAAATTAAATTTTAAAATTTACACAATTCTTCGTGTTTATGATTAAGTACATGTATATTCATAACACTTCTATATTGCACACACACAATGTGATTGTATTTTTATGTATGTTGTCATTTTTGTTTGTTTAGTTTGAGTATCCAAAAAAAAATATAGAGAGAGCAGGGGCATAGACAACACTAATTGTATTTCTATATATGTTGTGATTGTTATTTTATTGATATATTTTGAGAATCGAGGAAGCACGGAGGCATTTCTTACTTGTTACTGTCAATTTTTTTAATCTATATAGTAATTCCATGATAGAGTAAATTTTGTTTAGAAGTATATATAAAGGAAATTGGAAACTCATCCACAGTGAGTTAGCGTTCATTTTGGAAATTATCATGTCAGTGATCGTTACCTGTAGTTGTTCTCCTTTGTTATGGTCTTTGAAGTTAGTGTCCAAAATTTTCGATGCTCCACGACTTGAATGCCATCACTTCCATGGTCATGTGAATCATTGTATCATTTAGGATCATGGCTCTCCCAGTTTTAGAGGAAGCAACTCCTGCAAGCACACAAATGTAAAGAAGAGAAAAATTACATTCTCCTTTGAGTACTTTTTTTTTTTATATTGACATGGTAGGATGTGACTCTTCTTACGGGTGCAGGGGCGGATCCAAGAGGGAGCCGGGGTGGGCTGGAACCCACCCAAAATTTTTTTTTTACATATTTTTTCTATATAAATTTTTTTTTTGATTTTTTTTGTATGGATTTATGATTTATCTACTTCTAGCCCACCCCAAAATTTGGTAGCCATCCCAGTTATAGTTTCTGGATCCGCCCCTGTACGGATGCAAATTTTCTTGAGAGCTTCCTCCTTAACAAATATATCATTGATAGAAGGAATTAGAACCTCGAACATGTTGTTCATCACCTCTAACATGCAAGGTTCAAACAATCTATTATTTTCGATATTCACCAGTAAATAGAGTTAGTTGTATGTATAGTGACAGATCTAGGAGTGACAATCTGGGCGGTCCAATTCAGTCATTTATGGGTCAACCTATTACTACTTAACTCAAACCAACTCACTTATGTTAGACCCAAACCTGGACCGAGAAATTATTGTGTGGTCCGGGCTCACCATGTGGAGATGGTGAATGGTGAACCCGTCCACTAATTTATTGACATTTGGCATAATACTTGGCAAAAGAAATTCAAATAAAATTTAAAACATGTAAAAATATATATATAATATATAGAAATTCACTTAGCATATAATTAGAAAATTACATTAAAAAAAATTCTTTCAAAAACATTAAAAAAAATTTACATACAAAATAAGATAAATGTAGTGATATAATGGATTATGCCAAATGTCAAGAAATTAGTGGTCGAGCTCACCATTCACCATCTTCACGTGGTGAGCCTGGACCACCCAATAATTTCTCAACCTGGACCCAATGAATAACATATCAATCGAATATGACCGAGTCAAGCATTTACTTTATTATTCATACTAGGCCAAGCATAATTTGGCTAAACCATTTGAAATGTTTAATTTGTTTCTTTATTCGAAGAAAATAATATACGTAGCAAAATTAAAACAAAGGCTTACGAACTTTAAAAATACCTTTATCTTTGTTCTATGTTCGCTTTGTTATCCATTTTTCATACACCCGAAACAACTTTATTTATCACTTAAATGCTATGAACTTTGTGATATTATCAACAAAAAATAATAAAGTAAAATAACGTTTATACCCCTAATGTCATGAAGAAGATGGTGATAGTGTTTATGGTGGCTGGGTTGCTCGGGGGTTAAGGGACGGTCAGTGGATACACCAGTTGGATGAGGAGAGAAAGAAGACGAGGGTCATATTTTTTAGTTTAGGGAGGAGAGATGATGTGAGTTAAGGTATATGAACGGAGAGAATATGGAGATTATGAGTTAGAGTTATGGAGGAAGAAGTTGATGATAGTGGGATAAGATTCGGGGATAAGTAAAGAGGAAGAAGATGGTAGTTATCGAGTTAGGGTTTAGAGATAAAAGGTAGAAGTAGTGGTAGATTAGGGTTAGGGTAGGGGTATTATCGTAAATAATTTGTGAATTTTAGCAGTAGATAGAAAATTGATAATAAGTAATAACTTCATGGTACAAATGTGAAAAAGAAGTTCAGTGTAGCAAAGTGAACGTAGGTTATATTGAGGGTATTTAAGTGCAAATAAGCCAAAAAAAATACAAGAACAACATATGTAAAACCTTGAATTAGACAAATGAATCTTACAATTTCACAACAATGTAGTACATTGAACCATTGAAAGGTTCATGAACCGACCAATTAGTAAATTACTTATTTAACTCTTACATTGCCAAAAAAATAGAATTTTAATCACAATAATGATAATTATACTTTGCTCCTAAGGAATATAAATTTTAATCACAATAATGGTAATTATACGAAAGCAATATGATCCCCAAAAACTCATAAATGATGGTATGAACTCTTTTGAAATACAATTATAGAGAAGTAAAAGAAGTATTGCTTGTTTGAATAGTGGAAAGAATCCTTCTATATAATGTTGTTTCCTTATGAGATTTTATAATTTTACTCTAACGTCGGTATGTGAAATAACGATTTGAGTAAAGTATTATGTTGTATTATGAACAAGAAAGCATTGGAATACTATGGGGCTTGTATGACCCAGCGATTATAGGAGTATTAGGATAAGAAAGAGAGGAAGGACATAGCTAAGGTTTTATTATGCACGACTTGACTGTCGGAATAAAAGTGAAGAAAGAAATGAGTTAATTGGCATATATATTATTGCAATGTATTATTTTATTTAATAGTAATTGCAGATTATGCATTTGATCATAAGCAACTTGTGCACTTTTTGGTACCATAGTCGTGTCGCCCTAGGAGAGACTGAACACCCTGGGATGTACATCCCCACAACCAAGAAGGTCTTTTATTGTGCTTGTATGTCCTGATGTCTGATTATGGAGAGTCATCCATGGACCATCATATAGTTAGGTCGCATGCTAATGATAGTTGCTTTGCAGATTTAACCGTTTGATGCATGAACGGACTTGAGATGCTTAGAAATTTGATCTTTAATGTTTGTTTTGCATGAATGTGATTTGGCTCTTATATTATTTAAATTATGTATATTGTACTGATGCTTTCTAACCCCAAAATGCCAATATATATGTCCCTAAGAATAATTATGGTTTAAGTATAATATTGTGTTTGGTAGATTAGAAAGGAACGAATTTGATCATGGTCGCTAATGGCTTATGAATAAAGAAGTATGACTCATTGGTCAAGTATTAACATAAGAAATAAAAGTATGTAAAAGATAGAAATATCACCATTGTCACCATTGTTAGAGAAATATTTTATTTACACGATTCTTCTTTCAAGTGAATGTAGTTTTTTCATTCACCAGTGCATTCCCCAATATGTCGCCCCCTACTCTCACTGGTACTAGGAATCAACTGGACGTTTAGAGGGAGGTGAAGTATTTTTATCTTTTTAGAAGCTGAAGATCTTAGGGTGTTTGTTCTCTTTTTTATAAAGGGACATGGTGTATGGAATGAAGTTATTGTAATTCCTTTGGTTTCAAAATTTTGTAAGCGAAGTTTGGCGTTTTAGTTGGCTATTGAGATATATTATAATTATGCTGCATGCATTTAAATTTTTCTTGCTCCAGTCTAAATTAAGTCTATTTTTAGTGTGTACGTTCATGCTTTATACAAGTACAACTAAGGCTTGTACAACATCACGCCAACGATAATTTTTTTTGTCATACAGGACCGGGGTGTGACATTCTAGCAGTAGGATCAGGAGGAGATTTGGTCATTCCAAATAAATAGCTCCTTTTAAAAGTCGGGATAATGCTTGCATCGAAAAACTTGTGTCTTGCTGATAGTTTTGCAAACATCCCAGAGCGGGATGATGAGGAACTGTCGAAGCAATCGATCTTGGACTATGAGGAGGTTGTAGGATCTCGATCTTGGACTACAAAATTCATAAATGATGACGAGCGAGATGTAAGGATGATAGGCAATTAGACAATTGAGTCATGTTGGACCAAAAATATATATATATATATATATATATATATATATATATATATATATATATATATATATATATATATATATATATAAAACAACATTACCATTCCATGTTGGACTAATAGAAAAAAAATCAACATGGTCCAATATAGCAATGTTGTTTTCCATTTTCTAAACTTTCTCCTATTGGTCCAACATGATAACGGAACATAAAACAATATGACAATTGGCTCATATCCCATTTTTTCAATATTCTGAATTATCAACCCTTTTGGTAATTTAATATCTTGTTTTTAAAAAATTTGAATTTTTTTTATAGTTTTGCTAGTTACCCACTATAACCTAACAACTATGTCATTGCAGATGATCATTTTAACATTTTGCCCATAAGCTAAAGAAAAATTATTTATCTTTGATTTTTGTAAAAAGTTAAAAAAGAAAAGTCAAAACTCTAGCACTACGCCTACTTCCTCCTGCCACCGCCACTAACGTTGGCTTTTCCCTTCACTGTCATACACCATCCCTTCTGGCTCTATTTTGTTACTCGTTGGACGTGTTGCCATCTTTAATCTTCATGCAGACAAGGGCACCACTTGATGGTGTGTGCGACTATCTTCGACTTAGGCCATCTCTAGTGGTCTTCTATTTCTGCGGTATAATTTTTTTAAGAAAAAATTCTTCCAACAGTGATTTCTATTCCAATTTTTATCCTACTTGGCGCTGGTGTAGGATGAAGAATTTTTATGAAAGTTTCTACATGTAAAAACTCTAATAAAAATTTTCCATCTTAATATTGGACCCCACTTTCAAGCTAAATCATCAAATTCTTCATTAATATTCTCCATCTTAATATTAGGCAGTGCTACATAGGATAGAAATTGATATATTTTTGCACAATTTTTATGTAGAAACTCTACAACCATAATAGAATTTTTTAGGGGCTAATTAGTGTTTAGATCCTAGATTTTATACCACCTTAGGTTTAAGCCCTAGCATGCATGTCACTCCCCGTTCTTGGTATACGTATTTTTTTTCATAGTTCATGTATACGGTATATGGTATTTGTACACATGTACATATATCCTGTATTTACACTTGATCATGGCATTGAACAATGACTCATCGCGGAGTAGTGTGCCACCCCTTGTCCTTGTCTGATTGTAGGTGTGGTTCACTACTTCGATGATAATATACTGGACCGTGTTGTGATCCGAATTTTCATTTTATCATTTGTATTATGTAACATGACATGAAGACTTGGATTAGGCATGTGATAGGGTTAGGGTTTAGTGAAACCACCCCAACCCCTATATATATTCTCTTCCCTTCTATCTCTCCTCATTTTTCACTTTTCATTTTATTTTCCTTGACCCTTGGCAAGTACTCCTTGCAAAAAATAGAGAGACCACTTGCTCAAATTATTTTATTGATTTCTTTTACTTTATTTTAGTTCCATAATATGCATCTTTACATTCTCTATATGTTTAGTACTTGGTGTTTTCGGATTTGATGGATATTTTGACATAGATCTAAGTTTCTAAACTAGGATTTTTAATGATTTTCATGGTTTTGATCTATGAAAAGTTGTTATTTTTGAAAACTAGTTATTCCATGTGGTAAAGAATTTAATTTTATGCAGTTTTGGCTTTTACTTCGTCAGATTTTGAGTCATAGAACACAAGTTATGGCCTTTGGAAGTTTTCTGAACTCCTATGGATGAACTTGTTGTTTGGGGCCGATGACCCTCATGCGCGCAGGAGGCCATGCGCCAAGAAGTCCTCGTCGCATCACCTTTCGACAACATGCGCACTGCGCTTAGGCTTCCTATGCACGTATGCTATAGGCGCATGCTTGTCTGTTGTGCACCCTTTGGTGCCATGCGCCAGTCTGCCATGCACATGACTGTCCATGCACCAAGAAGTCCACGTCGCATCACCTTTCGACAACATGTGCATTGCGCATAGGCTTCCTATGCACGTATGTTATAGGCGCATGCTTGTTTGTTGTGCACCCTTTGGTGCCATGCACCAGTCTGCCATGCACATGACTGTCCATGCGCCAGGGTGTTATGAGCCAGACTATCATGAGCCAGGTTGACATGCGCATGTCCATGCCATGCGTCTGTTTATGTAATGCGTCAGGTTGGCTTGCGCCTGGCCTTGTCATGCGCATGTTGCTCATGCGCCTGGGTGTACTCACGCGCATAATTGCTCATGTTCCTGGATATGCCTATGCGCCTAGACCTACCCTTCGGACCTGAACCGTTCATGCGCATGATTGATCCATGCGCCTATTTGCTGAATTGTATCGGTTTTATTGAATTTCCCTTTATATATATATATATATATTTTTTTTTTTTTTTTTTTTGAATTTCCCTTTATTGAATTTCCCTTTATATATATATATATATATATATATATATATATATATATATATATATATATATATATATATATATATATATATTCGCATATGGTTGAATTTAGCCTTTGATTGGAGTTTATTATTTTCACTTCGTGACTCGACTATGTTCCTGACTTTATGTAACGTAATGTTTTCAAAATCTCAATTATTTTAATATTTTAATATTTTAATATTTTTAGAATATTTATTTAGATATATATTATTCTTTGGAATATTATTCCTTCCAATAGTTTATATACATTTAATATTTTGTGTATAAGTTAGCCCAGCCCACCAAGGATGGCCACAGCTGGCTAGTAGAGCTAAGCCAACCCATTTGAAATTAACCTAAGTTAGTTAAACCAAGCCTTATTATGTAGCTCACAACCTATTAAGACAACCCAAGCCCACAACCATACTCAAGTTGGTCAGACCATAAGTTTTAGGGTTTGAATTAAATCAAACCTATCTAAATATAGCTAAGGCCCATTTCCACTAAGCCACTTAAAGCATGTTGGACCAGCCCATCTCTTAAGCCAACCCTTATTATTCGCCACCCTTCATTTAGTCATCTCCCCTTTGGATTTGAGAAGTTTCTCTTCTCCGGCGTGGATCGAAGCAAAGCAACGACCATCTCGACGGAGGGGCTTGTTTCGACCACTCTAGAAGCTCCCTGGAGCCTAGTCTACCGACCTTCCGCCGATGATCGATGCCGTCGTTTCTCCACAGCCTCACTTCCAGCAACTCTGTCGTCTGTTTCTAACCGCCCACCAACCTCGACAGCATATGAATAGAGCCGAGGACTCCTTCATAAATTCTATTCTGCGGTGAAGAGCTGTGCGTTTGCTACCGACCTCTTCTTCTTCCTCATTGCCGATTGAAGCTCGTAGCCATGGCAAGATCAGAAGTAGTGGGCTCGACGCCGAGCTAGGCGATGGTCGTCCACATGCCACTCGTCGTCGAACTCCGATCGCCAGAACAATCGGATCCTAGGGATTGATCAGCGAGGAGCTCAAGCTGGTGAGTGATCTCGCCTCTCTTTTTAATTTGTATCGAACGAATTTGCAATCCCTTCGTTCCTGACAGAGTGCTGCTCCATTGATAGTGAGGGAAACGAGTTGTATTGAATTCGTGAGTAATTTTCTTTGTTTTAATCAAGCTTTGTTGATTGATCTCTTTGAAACTTTCCTATTTTTATTTCAAATGAATTACTCAATCAAGGATTTATACAATTTTTTATCCTTGCTTTGTGCGCATGATGTGTTTGTCATATTGCCCGAACCAGTTTTTCTCTTCTAGGTTGGATATGAGCAGCAGTATCCGACACTGTAGTGCCCCGTCCCGCTCAGTCAATTAGAGGAATCGAAACGCCGACGGCGTTCGAACTTAGCCTTGCAACGGCTGCTCGAAGACCCGCTCGGTCGAGACGACTCCTCGCTCAGGTGGGGTAGTTTCGGTAAACTTGCCTCATCTTAGCCTTCACATAATAAATTGCATGTTTTCAACTTGCACAAGTTAGGCTTGATAATGAAAGAGATGCATCCACATAGCTAAGGGAATAATTTTGACGAATCGAAATGTGTTAGAACATGGAAAAAGATCCCACGGTCTGCTTAGAAGTTTTCTCAGCGTGCTTTCAAAATGACACTCGGTCCTTCGTCCTGTGGCTTGGAAGAAGAAAGTTGTCCTAAGTTGCTAAGTTGCCACAATGCTGGAATTAGCCTAAGTCTTAGGCGTCGCCTGTGTATATGCTTAATAAGCATGCACGGTCCCGTCGTCCAAGGCTTGGCATAGTCTTCGCCTGTCCCATGGTTTAAGTCATACTGCACAGCTTGTGGCTTAAGTCTAGGCACCCAAAGAGCTTGGTTGTTCAAGTCGAACGCATGCACGACACGTTTCCAGGATGCGAAGCTTGGCGTAGCCTTTGCTCGTCAAGTCGTTGCCCGAATAAGTTAGACAAGAGTTTTGTTGGGCTATCGAAGTCATAGCAAGCACTATCCCCTGTTGTCTGCGGTTGTCAAGTCACATAGTCCCACGAGAACAAGGCTCATCATATAAAGTATGTGACTTGAGCGATAGTGTCGCCTAGAGAACAAGGTCTGCCTAAGGCACGAGCCACGGTTGGTTTAGTAAAATATGTGCCACGGTCAAAGGAAGCACACGAGATCAGTCCCGCTACTTGGGAGTCTCGATAGGGAAGCACACAAGATCGGTCCCGCTACTTGGGAGTCTCGATAGGGAAGCACACGAGGTCGGTCCCGCTACTTGGGAGTCTCGATAAGGAAGTACACGAGATCGGTCCCGTTACTTGGGAGTCTCAATAGGGAAGCATACGAGATCGGTCCCGCTACTTGGGAGTCTCGATAAGGAAGTCACGAGATCGGTCCCGCTACTTGGGAGTCTCGATAAGGAAGTCACGAGATCGGTCCCGCTACTTGGGAGTCTCGATAGGAAAGCACACGAGATCGGTCCTGCTACTTGGGAGTCTCGATAAGAAAGTACACGAGATCGGTCCCGCTACTTAGGAGTCTTGATAGGGAAGCACATGAGATCGGTCCCGCTACTTGGGAGTCTCGATAAGAAAGTTCACGAGATCGGTCCCGCTACTTGGGAGTCTCGATAAAAAAGTCCACGCGACTGGTTGTCACTGAGATCGGTCCCGTTACTTGGGAGTCTCGATAGAAAGTTGGAAAGCATGGTCATGATTAAGGAAGGACTTGGTAGATCGAGTTGAGTCTTGCATGGTCATTGGACAACTTGTGCGCAAGGTAAATTCTTTGAACGATCTCGAGGCGTTGGGTTCGTGTCGGCCTAGGAGGAATTGCAGATATTGTACGACCTTTATCGACGGTACGACTCGATTGAAGTGAACCGTTAAAATATAGGCTACGGGTCATTCGGTGGGAGCTCGTACCTCGCACGTGGATGGTCACCGTATGCAAAGATCTAGGATAGCTTGACATTGCTAGTGACCACTCATATAGATGTGTCGGTATAAGAGCGACTATCTGCGTGTATGCCTTTGGATTGCGTCGAGTACTAGCAAGTTACAAGTTAGGTTAACAAGGTATACGTACAACAAGTGCTAACCTTGAATCGGTGCGGGTTCGGTGTGTACGGTTGCAACACCATTCTGGAGCCTAATATTTGGCTATAGCAAGGATACGTGCTTCGGCATGAATGTGGCATCGTCATCGAGTCGTCTCGAGTTAAGTCAGGAAGGGCCGTAAGGCAAGATGGTTAAGTCTGGTTGATCCTTGGGAGGCACGATCATGTCTATTGGCACGACCAGCACGAGTCGTCCCCTTGACGTCTTTGGCACGAGAATGGTCTAGAGGCACATAGAACAAGTAAAAGTCTAGGCACGGCCAATTTTACATAAGTTTCTCCTTGGCGAGGCACTGCCTCGAATATATATTGAAGCCACGAATAGAGTTGTCACTCCCCAATCGTGGAATACATATTTTAATACGTAAACCGATAAATTGTATTTACCTTATATTTATACTATATTTATTATGTTGTATTTCTTCATGCATTTCCCAAAAATATTTGACAAAATATTATTTCCTAATTTATTTTCTGCATTTGGGCCTACAGTTTTGGCTCATTTGGGTAACCTATTCTTGGTTCACCAATGGTTCATCTTGAACCCTTTGGTTCATCATGAACCCATGGGTCCAAGATCTTTATATATATAACTCATCTCATTCTCTCTCCTCTCATTTACTTCCTCTCATTTATTTCCTCCATCAACCAAGGCAAGTACCAACTTGCTCAAGAGATAGATCCATAATTTTGTCAATGATTTCTTATAAAACTATTTGCCAAAACATGTTCTTCTCTTCAATCTATACTAGTTTAGAACTTAAAAATTTCCATTTTGAAGCCTTGGTTTTTGTAGATCTAAGTTTTAATCATTTTCGGATTTTGCATGGTTTGATCTACTTTAGTTGGATTTTATGGGTTTTTGATGCTTCCATGTGGAAGAGCATTCAGTTTCACCCAAGTTGGAACCTTAGAAATCTGGATTTGGAGTTCGGATGGCCAAGTTATGATGCTTTGAAGCTTGGGTTCAGCCATGGTGTTCTTGCTGTTTGGAGCAGACAGTGGGCAGTGTGCTCCTGTTTGAGCACGCTTCCTGTTGGAAGCATGTCTCTCCTTGAGCCTGCGTGACTTTTCATACAGCTCTCTCCTTGAGCCTGCGTGACTTTTCATGCAGCTCTCTCCTTGAGCCTGCGTGACTTTTCACGCATGCTGCCTTGAGTGAGCCTGCGTGACTTTTTACCCCTTGAACGTGCGTGCTTTTGTGCGTACGCTTTTGATATTTTATCAGATATTATATGCCCATTTTATATCCTTACGCCTTTTGTCCCGAGCATGATATGAGCACTAATGTGACCCCGGAGAACAAAGTGTTCCTACCTGATACATGTACCTGAATGTTCCAGTTCTTGTTCATGCTCGACAAATGACTCGTAACTCCACGTGGCGTATTTGCAATGATGCATTACACTAAGGAGGATAGAACATGTTGACATACTGATTGACATGGATCCTCACTTAGGGTACTCGTACTATAGTACGACCTTTTAGGAGGATAATCATGCAGGCCACAGCATGTGAGTCCAAGATTTCACCTAGGGTTAAATTAGGCAACTAAATATACTAGATGCATGGGGAGGGCAAAATCCCGAGATCGTGTTACACCAGCCGCCTTGAGATATTGTCTTGACGCGCCGGCTGGTCTCCACGGATACTGTGTCATCCGCAACGAGCGGATGACTGTATCCAATTAATTCCTGCTATATAATATATGTTTTGGCAAGGTGGCCTTACAAGGGATCTGTGCTCAATAACACCTGTCTACGCGAACCCCTGGGTGGGCTAGCCTTGCTGGAAAGATACGATCTGAGAATTTCTACAAAACATGATGCGAGGATAACCTCGTCCCACTAGAAACTCGTAGACTTGATTGGCCGTGAAAACGACTTGCTTGTATCCTATTACCTTTCGTAAATAACTGAGGAAAGCGGACTGTCATGGTATGTGATCCAACCCATGTTCTTGTTTGATTGTTGGGTTGGTTATCGTACTATGATAGGCTGTGGACCGAAGTTATGAACGGAAGACTTATTCTGGTTGTGAAGTGCTACTTCTGTGAATGACTGAGGAACATGGTCTATCATGGTACATGATCCAACCCATGTTCTTGTTTGATTGTTGGGTTGGTTATTGTGCTGCGATAGGCTATCGATCGAAGTCACGATCAGGAGATTTTATTGCTTATACCTTTTAACTTATGTGAATGTTATAGAGTACGACACGTCCCGACTCCATGCGGCACCTTTGTCCTTGTTTGGTTGTAAGGGTGCCATATGGGTTCGAAGATGTTGCGCTACCCTATAATAGTAGCATAAGTATTACTATTATCAATCATTCTATTAACTGGGTTTTTAATCTTAACTCTTGTGCCCCTTTGGCGGTACTTGCTATTCGGGACTGACCCCGCTGGTTTTGTTTGGCCAGATCTCGTAGCAGAGCCGGAGGACACGATCTTCCTCCCTGACATCCATGGTGCATAATAGGAGCATGGCGGTTCGGGGACTCGAGTGGGTTTCTTCTCCACCACTCCTGCTTATACTTTTGCGGCGTTTAGCCACCGACACCTGTTAGCCGGATTACTTGATATTTTGTGTCAGTACAGAATTGTAAATAAACAGACTGCAGCTGTGTATAATTTTGTACTCCTGACTCTCTGAGATAGCTAAATTATAAAGCTAGTCTCTCATGACCATTTTGATAAAGCGTCGGGGATGCCTTACTGCTTTATCTTTAATGTTCATTTAATTGCTGATGTGATTTGATTGATTGAGACATAGAACTCTGTGGGACCATAGGAGACTTGATTGTAGCATGTACCCCCTAGTCTCTCGACAGCCACGATCGCCGTATGACGTTACGTACCTCATATGGAGTAGCTGGCCTAGTCCGTCTCCGTATTTCGGTACTGGGACGTGACAAGGTTTTAGTGGTGGCCCATGCAGGTCTGATTTTCAGACTTGTGGGGTATTGCGAATTATTAGGAGTCTCAATCAAAACTTGTTCCCCTTGAAATTCTGTTTCAAATTCTCTGTCCTTGCCTTGATCTCTAACCTGACTTGCATCCTCGAAATCTTCTTCGTCCGGACTTGATAATCTTATATTCTTCTCTATAGGGGTGCTTCATTCTCAATAGCGGGTGAGGCCCATGAGGAAGAGCAGCAAGAGCATGGCTCGACTGGGCAGCAACAGGGAAGAAAACCTTCCCCAGGGCAGACACGAGCAGAAATGGAACCAGAGGCAGTGCAGCCGCAGGTTATTGAAACTCCTGCAGCACCAGCAGCGACGGCAGTACCAGACACCGTAGCACTCCTGGAGATCATCCGGGGGTTTCTTGTCACTAACCAACAGCAACAGACTCGACAGCAGGAGCAGAACGCGTTGCTGAACCAAGGGATTCAGTTAGCTCTTGAGAGGAGTGTCGGGGCTGACTCGGGAGCATCAGGAAGGTTTCGTCGCTTGAACCCGAGGTATTTTGATGGCACGGAGGATGCCATCACTGCGGATGCCTGGATTCAAGACATCGAAGCCATTCTTGTGGCAGCCAAGGTTCCAGATGATGAGAAGGTTGATCAGGTCAAACTGGTACTTCAGGATCTTGCCCGCGACTGATGGGCATCAGAAGAAGTTGGTACAAGACGCCCTGTTTGTTGGACCACCTTCAGTGACAGATTCAAGGCCAAGTATTTTGGCGTAGTAGCTCGATATGAGCTCCAGCAGAAGTTTATCAGTCTCATGCAAGCAGGCAAGACCGTAGATGGGTATGCAGCAGAGTTCTGCAGATTGTGCCGTTTCGCACCAGCAATGGTGGCAACGGAGCCAGAGAAGACTATGAGGTTCCAGCAGGGACTTCATTTGGAACTATTACAGCTTGTGGAAGGACACGACTACCAGACGTTTGACGCTGTTTTGACGGTCGCTCGGAGGCACGAGCTTACCCAGCAGAGGTTGGCATCGAGGACAGGAGGTCAGAAGAGATCTCATTCCCAGGTTGGAGGAGGAGCAATGCAGCGAACATCGGTACCAGCACCCGGTGTACGTATTCATGATGCAGGAGCGCCGCGGAGGACGACCGTGTCAACTAATACAGCGCCAGTTCGGCATCAGCAGCCGAGGAACCAGCAACAGCGTCAGGGAGCACCCCAGGGCTGTACATTCTGTGGAAAGGCACGGCACACGAGGGAGGTGTGCCGGTCAGCGAATGGCTTATGCTTGAGGTGTGGTAGTTCAGACCACCGTATCTCCACTTGTCCTGTGATGCAGAGGCCAGGAGGGCCAGCTCAGCAGTTTCCAGCATTGCCAGCCCCGGTGGAAACCCCGAGTGGAGGGCCAGTATTAGCAGTAAGGCCCCTAGCCCAGCGTCTACCAACGCAGGCTCAGATGTTCCGCCAGGCACAGGAAGCCGAAGGCCCTCAGAGGCAGCAACAACCTGGTCGAGGGAGGCCGCAACAAGGGGCTCCGCCGGGCCAGGCTCTCACATTGACCTTGGAAGAGGCTCTAGCGTCTAGTGACATGGTAGTAGGTAAAATTCTCGTCACCTCATTTCCCGCTGTAGCATTATTTGATTCAGGCGCTACTCATTCATTCATCTCTGCACAATATGCTACACGGATTGGATTAGAGTTTGAGGCATTGCCAGAGAGGATGGATATACTCACCGGCAATGGGCTCGTAGAAGTTAACAGGGTGTGCTTTTCATGTCCGGTAGAGGTGTGTGGGCATTTATTGCCCGCATCATTGATTGAATTCCCTATGGGGAATTTTGATGTCATTCTTGGCATGGACTGGTTGAGAGACAGTCATGCGACAATTGATTGTAGAGGAGGTAGGGTCATATTCAGCGTCCCTGGGATGGAGCAGTTCATCTTTACTCGAACCTTGAAGAATCAGGCCGGAGGCGTCATCTCAGCAGCAGTGTCAGAGCCATGACAGATTTTGAGAGTGGTCGAAGATTTTCTCGACGTCTTTCCTGATGAGCTTCCAGGGATACCCCCAGTCAGAGAGGTAGAATTTAGCATTGAGTTGAACCCTGGAACGAGGCCTATTGCAGACAGAGTTTACAGAATATCGCCGTCAGAACAGGATAAGTTGTATCAACATGAAGAAGAGTTGAAGTCTAAGGGATTCATCCGAGACAGTAAATCGCCCTGGGCCGCGCCAGTGATTCTAGTTCCCAAGAAGGATGGGTCGACGAGGATGTGCATCGACTACCGCAAGCTGAATGCAGTAACAGTGAAGAATAAGTACCCACTACCAAGGATTGATGACCTGTTTGACCAGTTGAGCAAGGCCAGTGTCTTTTCCAAGATCGATCTTCGGTCAGGATACTATCAAGTAAGAGTCCGGGAGCAAGACATACCGAAGACAGCATTCAGATCTAGATATGGGCATTATGAGTTTTTAGTAATGCCCTTTGGACTAACCAACGCCCCTGCAGTATTCATGGATTTAATGAACCGCATCTTTCTGCCGTATTTGGATAAATTTGTGGTGGTGTTCATAGATGACATTCTTGTCTACTCCAGCAGTGAAGAGGAGCATGAGAAACATCTTAGGACTGTCTTACAGACATTGAGGGAGCATCAACTTTATGCGAAGCTCGACAAGTGTGAATTCTGGTTAGATCACATTTCATTCCTGGGGCATGTAATTTCTGGGGCAGGAGTGTCAGTGGATCCGAAGAAGATTGAGGCCGTAGAGCATTGGCCAGTCCCGAGAACGGTTGCAGAAGTGCGAAGTTTCTTAGGATTAGCTGGTTACTACAGAAGGTTCGTGGCGGACTTTGCCAAGATCTCTGCGCCCTTAACGCGTTTGACGCACAAAGACGTAGAGTTTGTTTGGTCAGCTAGCTGTCAGGCATCCTTTGAAGAATTAAAGAAGAGATTGATCTCAGCCCCGATCTTGATGCTTCCAGTAAGAGCGGGAGGCTTTACAGTATATTGTGACACATCTGGGAAGGGTCTTGGATGTGTATTGATGCAGCACGGAAAGGTGATAGCATATGCGTTTCGACAGCTTCGAGACCATGAGAAGAATTACCCGACTCACAATTTGGAGTTAGCAGCTGTGGTGTTTTCACTCAAGTTGTGGAGGCATTATTTATACGGAGATCGGGTAGAGATCTATACTGATCATAAGAGTTTGAAATACGTATTCACGCAACGAGATTTGAACATGAGGCAAAGAAGATGGTTAGAACTACTGAAGGATTTTGACTTAGATCTTCAGTATCATCCAGGCAAGACGAATATAGTTGCAGATGCACTGAGTAGGAGAGACAGTGCCTTTATCTTGACCTCGCAGAAGCATATTTTAGAAGACCTTCAGAGTATGGGAATCGAAGTAGTTTTGCCAAGGGATATAGGAAGAATGACTAGCATGCAGATTCAGTCAACCTTAGTAGAGAGGATAAGGGCAGCACAAGCAGGAAATCCACAGATTCAGAAGTTGCGGTCGGAGTGTAAATCAGGCCGTAGGAAGGAGTTAGTGATTCATGAAGATGGTACGCTCAGGTTTGGAAACAGACTCTGTGTATCGAGTGGAGACCTTCGGCAAGAAGTTATGTCCGAAGCTCATAGTTCTATTTACTTCATTCATCCTGGAGGGACGAAGATGTATCGAGATATCAGGCAGTACTTTCGGTGGAATGGCATGAAAAGAGAGATAGCAAGATTTGTATCCAAGTGTCTGGTATGTCAGCAGATGAAAGCCGAGCAGCAGAGACCAGCAGGGTTGCTACAGCCGCTTCCTATCCCAGAATGGAAATGGGAGCACGTCACGATAGATTTTGTGACCGGTTTACCTAGATCCCCGACAGATAAGAATGCAGTCTGGGTAATCGTAGATCGACTCACGAAGGTCGCTCATTTCCTTCCCTTCCGAGTTGGACAGACTACTGAGCAGTTAGCAGAAATGTACATGAAGCAGATAGTAAGGCAGCACGGTGTTCCAGTTAGTATAGTATCAGATCGGGATACACGGTTTACTTCCTATTTTTGGCAGAGCTTACACTAAAGTTTGGGAACCAAGTTAAGATTCAGTACTGCTTATCATCCACAAACCGACGGGCAATCAGAAAGAACCATCCAGACGTTAGAAGATATGCTACGGGCGTGTACCTTAGATTTTGGCGAATCTTGGGAGGATCACCTTCATCTAGTGGAGTTCTTCTATAACAACAGCTATCAGGCTAGCATTCAGATGGCCCCGTTCGAAGCATTGTACGGAAGGAAGTGCATGTCCCCTTTGGCATGGGACGACGTCGGAGAACGGAAGCTGTTGGGGCAAGAGATGATCACGCAGACTGTGGAGATAGTTAAGTTGGTCAGAGAGCGCCTTCGAGTTGCGCAGGACCGACATCGTCATTGGGCAGATCAGCATCGTAGGCCTCTAGAATTTAG
The DNA here is from genome assembly GCA_029216955.1 of Iris pallida. Lineage (NCBI taxonomy): Eukaryota > Viridiplantae > Streptophyta > Magnoliopsida > Asparagales > Iridaceae > Iris > Iris pallida. Next base: position 20,090,170 of record JANAVB010027397.1, on the reverse strand, counting down.
AGTTGGCGACCAAGTGTTTCTGCAGATTTCGCCTACTCGAGGTATCATCAGATTTGGAACCCGAGGAAAGCTTAGTCCAAGATACGTTGGTCCTTTTAAGATTCTCGCTCGGGTAGGCGATGTGGCTTATCGACTTGCCTTTCCGCCTTCGTTAACTGGCATACATGATGTGTTTCATGTGTCCCAATTACGTGGGTATGTTTCGGATCCGAGTCATGTCCTCGATCATTCTGAGTTAGTCGTTGGTACCGACCTAACTTACGAGGAACAACCCGTATCTATTTTAGACCGACGAGAGAAGGTACTCAAGAATCGGGCGATAAACCTTGTCCGTGTTTCTTGGAACCATCACTCTTCGGGAGAGTCAACCTGGGAGCGCGAGGACGAGATCAGATCTCGGTATCCGCATTTGTTTGATTAATAAGGTATATTTTTGCACCTTATTGACACGATTCCATGCTTATCTGCACCTGCTTGTTTTGCACTTTGTGATGTATGATAATAACTAATATGATAGTTAACTTGTATACGATTGTGCCTTGCTCGCCATGATTTCACTATCCTGTCTTGGCTGGAATTCCGAGGACTGAATTTTTCTAAGAAGGGTAGAGATGTCACTCTCCAATCCTGGAATACGTATTTTAATACGTAAACCGATAAATTGTATTTACCTTGTATTTATACTATATTTATTATGCTGTATTTCTTCATGCATTTTCCAAAAATATTTGACAAAATATTATTTTCTAATTTATTTTCTGCATTTGGGCCTACAGTTTTGGCTCATTTGGGTAACCTATTCTTGGTTCACCAATGGTTCATCTTGAACCCTTTGGTTCATCATGAACCCATGGGTCCAAGATCTTTATATATATAACTCATCTCATTCTCTCTCCTCTCATTTACTTCCTCTCATTTATTTCCTCCATCAACCAAGGCAAGTACCAACTTGCTCAAGAGATGGATCCATAATTTTGTCAATAATTTCTTACAAAACTATTTGCCAAAACATGTTCTTCTCTTCAATCTATACTAGTTTAGAACTGAAAATTTCCATTTTGAAGCCTTAGTTTTTGTAGATCTAAGTTTTAATCATTTTCGGATTTTGCATGGTTTGATCTACTTTAGTTGGATTTTATGGGTTTTTGATGCTTCCATGTAGCTCCCCTTCCCATTTTTTTTTAAAAAAATATTTTAATATTATTTTATTATCGATATTATCAAGGATGTTATTATGCAATATTTTTATTATTAACTGGCTATATTATTATTGTGGTCATGGAGAATAAATTATTATTATTAGTTATTAATTGTCTACTATTTATCAAAGAATGTATATATAGATATATGTGTATTTATATATAAAAAACGTATATAAATATATGAGTATTTGTATATATAAATGTATATAGAAATTTCGGTGTATGTATAGGTACATAAATTATATATCTATATATGTGTGAATAAATGAATATACCTGTATTTATCTGTGTATATATAATATTCTATATGTGCGTATATATATAGATAAATATAAGGGTAAATATTGTGTGTAAATATATATAGATAATATACATATAAGAGTATTATATATTAATAAGTAATAGAATATAAGAAATAGATTATAAAAAAAAAAGAGAAAAACAAAAACAAAAACAAAAAAAAAGAAGCAGTAACAGCCCCAGGCCAGCCCGGCCCTCTCGCGCACAACAAAACACCTAAGCCCTCGGTTTTGAATAGCAGTAGCAAAACCAAGTCTCAACCAAGCCAGGCCCAACTGTCCCCCCAATTGCTGAACCCGAGCAGCAAAGCTCGACTAAACCGAGCTGTTGCAGAATATACTCGACGAGTATATATGTGAGATGAAACTCTCAAACCCTAACACCTATCACGAGCGCCACCACCACGGCCTGGCGCACCCCCACAGGGCGTGCGCCACCCTGGGCGCCGCCGCGCGCGGCCAAGGGGCGGCCAGGAAGCCTCGCGCGCACGGGGACAACCAAAACAGAGCAGCAGTGGCGAGTTATCGCCCAATGTTTGAGGTATGATTTCTCTCTATGTATTTCACAAATCTCCGATCCGTAAATTGCTATAGAGAGCCTATTAGACCCTCTTCCAACCCCTTCAGGTGGATTTTATTCTGGGACCGTACAAACCCTAGAAAATCGACGCGAAGTCGAGAAATTTCCCGTTCAAAAACAGAACAGAGAACCGACCAACATCCTATATTGGAAGGTCGATTCTGGTCAAACCAATGGCCTACTTAGAAATCTGGTTAAAGGCAGTCCTAGACAACATATAGGGCTTCCCAACCCTTTTCGTGGATTTGGAAATCATCGACTACGTGTCGAGAAATCCGATTCCGAAGTTGACCGAAAACCTGTTTTTAAATTCAATGAAATCCATCCACACGACGTGCGTCACGCCAATCCGGACGACGTGGTCGCGTACCGAAAGGATCGAAAGCTGCGTAACGGCTTTGTGGTTGTGTGGGCTTTGACGGAATTCAAATCGGTCGCGTGTGCGCGACGAATTTGATGCGTATCCGTCGAAATTCACCGTATCGTGCACTTTGCAAATTCTCCAATTACTTTGTGCACGTTCATCAGATCGATACGAAACTTACGCCAACAGGACCGTATCATTTTTCTGGTCCTGTATGCCAAGTTTGGTCCAATTCTGAGACAGTCGAATCCGACGTCGTTTTGCGGGCCCCACGGTCCCACTCAACGGGTGATTTTGTGCACGGCCCGCCGGAACCCAACTCTGGACATACGGTTGGGTTCGTATCAGAAAACTGGATCCGTAGACATATAGTTTGACGACTTTAGAGACCGTTGACTCTGGCACGCTTTTCGGTGCAAAGCGGGTCCAACGGCGGACATCGTTTTTGCTCGAAATTACCGTTTTGCCCCTGTGTCCAGAATTGGACTTAAGGACAAGCAATCCTAGCTAATTGGACCATTCTGAGATCATTGGTATTGTTTATTTCAGCTTCCGGGGACTGTTGTACGGGTTTTGATTATTGTGGCATATTGAGTGGTTTGGATCATCGGTTTCACCAGCACAGGACCACAGGCGAGTACAGTTTATTGTCTGCATTTCGATATTGATTTTTACTATATTTCATTGATTGGCCATTGGTTATGTGATTATTTTCTATTAAAATTGTTGAGTCGGGAATGGGAAGTACCAACGATGTGTGATCTGACCTTAGACAGTGTAGACAGTGATTCATTATTTCTTGTAGACAGTGTAGACAGTGATCTATTTATTTCTTGTAGACAGTGTAGACAGTGATTTATTTTTTGTAAAGTAGACAGTGTAGACCATGATTTTTACTGCATTTATATTGTGTAGATCGTGATTATTATTTTGTAGACAGTATTTCTTTATTGCAATATTTTTTGTAGACTGTGTAACTTAGACAGTATAGACAGTGTAACTTAGACAGTGTAGACAGTGTAACTTAGACAGTGTAGACAGTGTAACTTAGACAGTGTAGACAGTGTAACTTAGACAGTGTAGACAGTGTAACTTTAGACAGTGTAGACAGTGTCGCATAATTGTCCCGAGACCGATCACATATCATAGGTATTTCTAGCAGTTGGAGAAAGTCTGTTGTGTCTATTTATTTACTATTGGTTTTCTATATTTCTTGTTTATTTTCAAACCTCATAATTGATGTCTAACCTTTGTTTTATAGTCATTTTCTTTATTGAAATTGCATTCAGTGGATTGTGCTCGTTCCATTCCTGACTGGAAACCAACATTTTCAGGTTAGCCGTGGATTCATTTAGCTTGGAGAGTGACGAGAATACTTGCAGACAAAGGCCTAGAGACTAGCTAGATAGTTGAGTTGTAGTCATTCAAATATTTGTACAAGTTTATATTCTTCTGCAAATGTAAACTTGTGATCTTTGTAAATTAAATTAATTATGTGATTGAGCATTATTTGTGATTTTGATCTTCATGGCCGTGACAGCGTTCTACCGCCGACACTGCGGCGTAGGCTGGCTTGGACACGTCTCGTATCCGTTTTAAAAAAAAAAAATGGGTGCGGGTCGTGACAAGTTTTTGTGGTGGCCCATGCAGGTCCGTCTTCTCAAATCACGCGAACTCGTGATAGTACTTAAGTTAGTTGTACTATTGCGAGCCTGCGACTAGAAATGCTCATTCACGAATTAGAAATTAATTTAATTTAAGAGAATGACTAGGACTAGGAGTCCCTTATACAAATTTGCCGATGGGTAGTCTAGGCCATGCAATTTAGGATGAGAGTTATTAACTTTGATAGTTTGTCAAATTCCCATAGGTACACTATTACCTCTTGATTGGAAGATATGGTCCAATGTGGATAGATTATTCACTTGGAGAGGCAGAGTTTCCTGGAATTGATGATCTCACCTAGATGAATTATTCAATTCCTTCTCGTTGTCTCTTTAGATATCATCCTCATATTTAGTCCAAATTGCCTATTTAGTCCTATTTTGCCCCAGGAATTATTATTTCTGATTGGGTTATCCATATGCGAACCTTGAGTTAGTTTCGATTCAAGTTTTTCCTCAAAAGCTTGAATACACATAGAATAGTTTGAATGTTTGTATTTCTTTGTCTTCAGTTATTTCCTCCCTATTCACCTTTTATTTTAAGGGTTGTGACTGATAGATACCTACGCTTTATTTCATAGTCAACTTGTTTAGAAGCTCAGGGATTTATTTACAGATATAGTTACGAAAATGTTAGTTAACTTATACTGGCAGGACAGCAGCGCACTGTCGCCATTTATTTAAACTTTGGAGACTAGGGATTCACTGCAGCCAGCAGCGCACTGGCAAGACACGACCCCTAGAGTGGAAAGGAGATTAGGAAAATATCGGTTATAGAATTTGCTAGAGATATGACTAGTGGTCCACTCTTGATCGTAGATACCCTTGAGCCAATATTGGATAGAGTTAAGAAGTGTTCGATTTTGTATCATGTTGAGTTACGAAACCAAGGGTTTACCACAGCCAGAGTATACGGGCGTGGCGTAGTTCTCGGTGAAATGATTTCAGACGTGATTACAAGTTAAGGACACTATAGAGGATAGGACAATGCCCTGTGTGTTCCATAAAATCCGAAGCCAATATCGGTGGAAGTTTGTAAGTTGGATAGCACGTCTCCCGATCTAGCATTCCGTGGTCCTTGTGACCTATTGACGAGGATATCGACTGACACTAATAGGTTTACCTAGAATATAGAATTTAGAAGTCCATTACCCATTGGTTGACCAAGGCTCTATGGATAAGAATATAGTAGGATGATTGTATAAGCAAGAACACCATGTAAGTTTTGAGTCTCTCTAAACTCAATCTACTTGTGGCTTCTTTCAAAAATCTTGTATACTTGTAATTAGACTATCTTGACCAATGTTGCTATCGCAGCCTAGTTTTGCAAGCTCATTCTTTTATCGAGCTTGATTCAAGACATATGTTTAGTAGGGACGCCTGCTAACTTATTGTCTAATCAGAATCAGTGTATTATGGTCTGATCAACCATGATGCATTTGGTTCGCTCTTCATTTAATTATCCTACGTGGATTGAGAGATAGATGTCTCTAGGATCTTATCCACGACTGCTTGACGATTCCTCTTGAATTATACATTCGCCCTTGAATCACGAAATTGCATTCGATGACATCTTTCTTGAACTCCTTATTGTTTTTGTCTTTCACTGACTTAGAAAGACGAAAATCTCATTTTTGGTAGAGAGATACAGAGTATCCCCCATGGCTATGGTAGTGGTATACACAAGTGTAGTTATCATCGGCCAGCCAGATGACTAGAACCTCGCCTTAAGTTACTCTTCCTCTCTGCGACCCTAAACCTACTACCTTGATTTTCTAGTCATTGGAGTCCGAGAATGATTAGGGTTTTACCCTTAGTCAGAACGCCAACCTAGAAGACTATCTATTTTCAAGAAACCAAATGTTGTGAGTCTCTAATTATTTGCTGGAAGCTGGCCTTAACTAGCAACCTTTAAGCCTTGAACCAACCCTTCCTCGACCGAAGCCCACAGTTAGGCATGAGATGAGTGGACAATAGAGTAATCATTTACCGTGACACTCATCCCGAGATTGGTTCCCAACAAATATTACTCTAGTTATGTAAACTTTATTATTAAGACCTAACTAGTGTTGGAACACCACAGTCACTAGCTTAGCCAATACCATAGCTTAAACACCCTGTCATATTATGATCTACCAGTTGTCAACAGCAATACAAGATCACTACAACTCTTGTGACGATAGTCTGGCAGGTTGACACAAGTAGAAATTATCGACTCAGTTGTTAGAATCCTTTTCATATGATATGCCTTAGAGTTGGTTACCCCGTCGACAACTCTTGTATACTATGGACAAGCATGTCATTCTATTTTCTTGACCATGTGTCTTTGTACACACTCATTTTCCAATTATTGAGGAACGATCCTTGACTTGACTTATATCTACCATATTCCGTTACGTTGTACCTTATTCTTTATTACCGAGAATCGAGGTGCGATATCCTGACATTGAAATCCCTCTAACCTTATTATTCCTATGACCATGCCTAACTTCTAAGGTGGGTAGACTGTAAGCCTTCCAAATTTTGGGATATACAAGGATTACCGATTGATTTGAATAAATTCCATTAGGATGATAATTGGTGTCTCTTGGACTCCCACTTTTCATTTAGATCATTTTGTGTCCCCGGCCGTGTCACTAACAATCGGAGCACAAGACCAGCTGTTACCTTCCAACAAATTTCATATGCAAGATCTAGACGAGTCCACTTTCATCTAGGTATATCATGTCCCACTCAAACTCGTCCCCTTGTACTCTATTTTTATGGTACGATTTGCAGGACGAAAGGACTAGCTATAACCCTTACCATAATACCGAGATACTTTTCGATTTCCATTAGAGCCTTAACATTGACTCAATTCCTTCAACCCAATATATGGTTGTGATCTACTCGAAGCCCACTACGCGCACACCACTAGTGTGCCATTCAATTGTGTCTTCTCGTGCTACTTAAACACAAAAAGTCACGGAAGGCGCATCTTTAGGGCTTACAGAACCCATTTTAACCAATCCGACTGCCCAACTAGCTCAACCACTTGGGTGGAAACTTATTCCAGGTTACTCTACCCTAGTAGAAATAGTTTTATCATTGAGATATTGTCCAGTCAATATAGATTAAGATCCGGGGTTCATCTAACCAACGATTGATGTCCAATAGAGAACCCATTAAGACCCAGTAGAGCCATCCATTCATACCACCATTTTTGGAATAAATAAAACCAAACTATTCGAGATAGGTCCCTATACCGATCATGTAGCCTCCATCTCTTAGAATGTGATGTCATGCGTAACCCTTGTTCCAGCTACCTGGAAGTCGCGATACGGTCTTGTATTGCAATTATATCATTGCTCGTGTGTTTAAATAACCACGGAAAGGATCACAACTTGATTTTTCAAATTTCCGCCCTATTAGGGAACCTTGTTTAGAATTTCGAGAACGAAATTTCTGTATTGCACGGAGTGCAAGCCCTCTAATAAATGGAGGGTTTTTCGAATTAGCAAGTGACTGGACTAGAGTAGCCAACCTAGCAACAAGTCAATGTTTCATAAACGTTACTTCTATCGTCATCATTTGAGATCCTCTACCGCTCTTGAAATTTCGTGCTTGTTCTCAGTTATTCTCCCTCGTCTTTTCATACCATTGACTCCCGTCCTTCCTATTTTGGGGGTCGATAATCGTGTTGTTTAGAATTTAGCAGAAGTATAGTATAAGTTAGTTGATATTTGAATTTTGGGGTGCTTGATAGATATGCGAGGGTTATAGATACCATAGGCGATAGATACCTATTGGAAGAATTTGAGCAACTAGTTGGAAGATTATAAGATTTTGTGACCTGTGCTTTGAGGGAGTAGTGTGATTAAAGGTGGGTAGAAGTTTTCGAGAGTTTGTAGTTACAAGGGCTATTAGAAATATATGATAAACAAAATTTGAGGAGAGGGGGACTTACTTTTTAAGGATTAAATTTTAGGCATATCTACGAATTAGAATTTCGAGGACGAAATTATTTTAAGGTGGGTAGATTTGTAGCTCCCCTTCCCATTTTTTTTAAAAAAAATATTTTAATATTATTTTATTATCGATATTATCAAGGATGTTATTATGCAATATTTTTATTATTAACTGGCTATATTATTATTGTGGTCATGGAGAATAAATTATTATTATTAGTTATTAATTGTCTACTATTTATCAAAGAATGTATATATAGATATATGTGTATTTATATATAAAAAACGTATATAAATATATGAGTATTTGTATATAGAAATTTCGGTGTATGTATAGGTACATAAATTATATATCTATATATGTGTGAATAAATGAATATACCTGTATTTATCTGTGTATATATAATATTCTATATGTGCGTATATATATAGATAAATATAAGGGTAAATATTGTGTGTAAATATATATAGATAATATACATATAAGAGTATTATATATTAATAAGTAATAGAATATAAGAAATAGATTATAAAAAAAAAAAAAAACAAAAACAAAAACAAAAAAAAAGAAGCAGTAACAGCCCCAGGCCAGCCCGGCCCTCTCGCGCACAACAAAACACCTAAGCCCTCGGTTTTGAATAGCAGTAGCAAAACCAAGTCTCAACCAAGCCAGGCCCAACTGTCCCCCCAATTGCTGAACCCGAGCAGCAAAGCTCGACTAAACCGAGCTGTTGCAGAATATACTCGACGAGTATATATGTGAGATGAAACTCTCAAACCCTAACACCTATCACGAGCGCCACCACCACGGCCTGGCGCACCCCCACAGAGCGTGCGCCACCCTGGGCGCCGCCGCGCGCGGCCAAGGGGCGGCCAGGAAGCCTCGCGCGCACGGGGACAACCAAAACAGAGCAGCAGTGGCGAGTTATCGCCCAATGTTTGAGGTATGATTTCTCTCTATGTATTTCACAAATCTCCGATCCGTAAATTGCTATAGAGAGCCTATTAGACCCTCTTCCAACCCCTTCAGGTGGATTTTATTCTGGGACCGTACAAACCCTAGAAAATCGACGCGAAGTCGAGAAATTTCCCGTTCAAAAACAGAACAGAGAACCGACCAACATCCTATATTGGAAGGTCGATTCTGGTCAAACCAATGGCCTACTTAGAAATCTGGTTAAAGGCAGTCCTAGACAACATATAGGGCTTCCCAACCCTTTTCGTGGATTTGGAAATCATCGACTACGTGTCGAGAAATCCGATTCCGAAGTTGACCGAAAACCTGTTTTTAAATTCAATGAAATCCATCCACACGACGTGCGTCACGCCAATCCGGACGACGTGGTCGCGTACCGAAAGGATCGAAAGCTGCGTAACGGCTTTGTGGTTGTGTGGGCTTTGACGGAATTCAAATCGGTCGCGTGTGCGCGACGAATTTGATGCGTATCCGTCGAAATTCACCGTATCGTGCACTTTGCAAATTCTCCAATTACTTTGTGCACGTTCATCAGATCGATACGAAACTTGCGCCAACAGGACCGTATCATTTTTCTGGTCCTGTATGCCAAGTTTGGTCAAATTCTGAGACAGTCGAATCCGACGTCGTTTTGCGGGCCCCACGGTCCCACTCAACGGGTGATTTTGTGCACGGCCCGCCGGAACCCAACTCTGGACATACGGTTGGGTTCGTATCAGAAAACTGGATCCGTAGACATGTAGTTTGACGACTTTAGAGACCGTTGACTCTGGCACGCTTTTCGGTGCAAAGCGGGTCCAACGGCGGACATCGTTTTTGTTCGAAATTACCGTTTTGCCCCTGTGTCCAGAATTGGACTTAAGGACAGGCAATCCTAGCTAATTGGACCATTCTGAGATCATTGGTATTGTTTATTTCAGCTTCCGGGGACTGTTGTACGGGTTTTGATTATTGTGGCATATTGAGTGGTTTGGATCATCGGTTTCACCAGCACAGGACCACAGGCGAGTACAGTTTATTGTCTGCATTTCGATATTGATTTTTACTATATTTCATTGATTGGCCATTGGTTATGTGATTATTTTCTATTAAAATTGTTGAGTCGGGAATGGGAAGTACCAACGATGTGTGATCTGACCTTAGACAGTGTAGACAGTGATTCATTATTTCTTGTAGACAGTGTAGACAGTGATCTATTTATTTCTTGTAGACAGTGTAGACAGTGATTTATTTTTTGTAAAGTAGACAGTGTAGACCATGATTTTTACTGCATTTATATTGTGTAGATCGTGATTATTATTTTGTAGACAGTATTTCTTTATTGCAATATTTTCTGTAGACTGTGTAACTTAGACAGTGTAGACAGTGTAACTTAGACAGTGTAGACAGTGTAACTTAGACAGTGTAGACAGTGTAACTTAGACAGTGTAGACAGTGTAACTTTAGACAGTGTAGACAGTGTCGCATAATTGTCCCGAGACCGATCACATATCATAGGTATTTCTAGCAGTTGGAGAAAGTCTGTTGTGTCTATTTATTTACTATTGGTTTTCTATATTTCTTGTTTATTTTCAAACCTCATAATTGATGTCTAACCTTTGTTTTATAGTCATTTTCTTTATTGAAATTGCATTCAGTGGATTGTGCTCGTTCCATTCCTGACTGGAAACCAACATTTTCAGGTTAGCCGTGGATTCATTTAGCTTGGAGAGTGACGAGAATACTTGCAGACAAAGGCCTAGAGACTAGCTAGATAGTTGAGTTGTAGTCATTCAAATATTTGTACAAGTTTATATTCTTCTGCAAATGTAAACTTGTGATCTTTGTAAATTAAATTAATTATGTGATTGAGCATTATTTGTGATTTTGATCTTCATGGCCGTGACAGCGTTCTACCGCCGACACTGCGGCGTAGGCTGGCTTGGACACGTCTCGTATCCGTTTTAAAAAAAAAAAACGGGTGCGGGTCGTGACATTCCATGTGGAAGAGCATTCAGTTTCACCCAAGTTGGAACCTTGGGAATCTGGATTTGGAGTTCGGATGGCCAAGTTATGATGCTTTGAAGCTTGGGTTCAGCCATGGTGTTCTTGCTGTTTGGAGCAGACAGTGAGCAGTGTGCTCCTGTTTGAGCACGCTTCCTGTTGGAAGCGTGTCTCTCCTTGAGCCTGCGTGACTTTTCACGCAGCTCTCTCCTTGAGCCTGCGTGACTTTTCACGCAGCTCTCTCCTTGAGCCTGCGTGACTTTTCACGCAGTTCTCTCCTTGAGCCTGCGTGACTTTTCACGCAGCTCTCTCCTTGAGCCTGCGTGACTTTTCACGTACACTGCCTTGAGTGAGCCTGCGTGACTTTTCACCCCTTGAGCGTGCGTGCTTTTGTGCGTACGCTTTTGATATTTCATCAGATATTATATGCCCATTTTATATCCTTACGCCTTTTGTCCCGAGCATGATATGAGCACTAATGTGACCCCGGAGAACAAAGTGTTCCTACCTGATACATGTACCTGAATGTTCCAGTTCTTGTTCATGCTCGACAAATGACTCGTAACTCCACATGGCGTATTTGCAATGATGCATTACACTAAGGAGGATAGAACATGTTGACATACTGATTGACATGGATCCTCACTTAGGGTACTCGTACTATAGTACGACCTTTTAGGAGGATAATCATGCAGGCCACAGCATGTGAGTCTAAGATTTCACCTAGGGTTAAATTAGGCAACTAAATATACTAGATGCATGGGGAGGGCAAAATCCCGAGATCATGTTACACCAGCCGCCTTGAGATAATGTCTTGACGCGCCGGCTGGTCTCCACGGATACTGTGTCATCCGCAACGAGCGGATGACTGTATCCGATTAATTCCTGCTATATAATATATATTTTGGCAAGGTGGCCTTACAAGGGACCTGTGCTCAATAACACCTGTCTACGCGAACCCCTGGGTGGGCTAGCCTTGCTGGAAAGATACGATCTGAAGATTTCTACAAAACATGATACGAGGATAACCTCGTCCCACTAGAAACTCGTAGACTTGATTGGCCGTGAAAATGACTTGCTTGTATCCTATTACCTTCCGTAAATAACTGAGGGAAACGGACTGTCATGGTACGTGATCCAACCCATGTTCTTGTTTGATTGTTGGGTTGGTTATCGTACTATGACAGGCTGTGGACCGAAGTTATAAACGGAAGACTTATTCTGGTTGTGAAGTGCTACTTCTGTGAATGACTGAGGAACATGGTCTATCATGGTACATGATCCAACCCATGTTTTTGTTTGATTGTTGGGTTGGTTATTGTGCTGCGATAGACTATCGACCGAAGTCACGATCAGGAGATTTTATTGCTTATACCTTTTAACTTATGTGAATGTTATAGAGTACGACACGTCCCGACTCCATGCGGCACCTTTTGTCCTTGTTTGGTTGTAAGGGTGCCATATGGGTTCGAAGATGTTGCGCTACCCTATAATAGTAGCATAAGTATTACTATTATCAATCATTCTATTAACTGGGTTTTTAATCTTAACTCTTGTGCCCTTTTGGCGGTACTTGCTATTCGGGGCTGACCCCGCTGGTTTTATTTGGCCAGATCTCGTAGCAGAGCCGGAGGACACGATCTTCCTCCCTGACATCCATGGTGCATACTAGGAGCATGGAGGTTCGGGGACTCGAGTGGGTTTCTTCTCCACCACTCCTGCTTATACTTTTGCGGCGTTTAGCCACCGGCACCTGTTAGCCGGATTACTTGATATTTTGTGTCAGTACAGAATTGTAAATAAACAGACTGCAGCTGTGTATAATTTTGTACTCCTGACTCTCTGAGATAGCTAAATTATAAAGCTAGTCTCTCATGACCATTTTGATGAAGCGTCGGGGACGCCTTACTGCTTTATCTTTAATGTTCATTTAATTGCTGATATGATTTGATTGATTGAGACATAGAACTCTGTGGGACCATAGGAGACTTGATTGTAGCATGTACCCCCTAGTCTCTCGACAGCCACGATCGCCGTATGACGTTACGTACCTCATATGGAGTAGCTGGCCTAGTCCGTCTCCGTATTTCGGTACTGGGGTGTGACAAGAGTATAGCACGACCCTGTCGTTGCGTTGCCAAGTATAGGCCAAGACGTGTTTGTCCTAAAATTGATCCTAAGGCAAGACTAGAAAGACAATCAAAAAGGGATTAAGCTGCACAAAGTAAATGAACGCATCGATTTTGTATGGGTGGGCGAGGTGCTCACTCCACCAGTACAGTTGAGTACTGACACCCACACAGTTTTCATGTGCAGGCACAAGTAGAATCAATGGTGCGGAGCTCGCTTGGATGCGTCGAGGCATGGAGTTCCTTAGCGTTTCGAGGCATGCGGTCGCATGGAGTCATGACTTATACGGGACATAATGTATGGACATCGCCATTCTGCAGAATTTGCCACTCCTCGCTTGAAGCTTGTATTGAGAATGAGAGAGAGCATAGTAACTTGTAATATGAGAGAAAAGTGAGCCTAAGAAACTTGTAATCTGGCCTTACGCCCACATTGTATTCCTTGTTCAATATCAATAAAGATTATTTTGCATGACCTGTGGTTTGTATTTAAATTTTTGCTGCTGACTATTTAATGTTTCTGCTTAGGACTTCTGTGCGACGACCCCCATCGCTTAGCCTGTAATCGGCCGTTATGGACTTGTCTTGCGTGAGCGCAATCTAGGCTTACGCAGCATCATGCCTTAGCGAGGACGATCGCTCCTACGGGAGCGAGACGTGACATAATGGTATCAGAGCATGGCTTTACGTTCTTGGACTTCATGTCGATTCTCTCAGTTTGAAAGCTCGTTCATGGAAAAAGAAGTGTGCGCTCTCTCTTGATATTCTGTGTGATGTCCATACAATAAGTCTAAATATTTTTAAAAGCTTGTACAAGTGTTCAATCGAACGCATCGGTAGGCGATGGCCTTTGTGTCGAACGATATCAATCTTGAGTTGATAGAAAACACATGCTAAAGTTAGCAAGTCACGTGCTTGCCTAAATAGTCCTACGTCGACATTAGCAAATGAGCGTGCAAAATCAGAGTATAGTCCGTACGGGATAGCTATGTACACAGCCTTTTGGCTAAGTTGTGTCGCGTGTCGTGCACCAAGACTTTATTGTGCAAACGAATTACAAGCGATATTAAGTATCGCTCAGTCGGGAACAGAGATATACTTAGAGTGTATATCGATAGAAATACTATCGAACTAACGCTTAGGCGTACATGGAAGATTGGTTTAGATTTTAAGGAATAGTCCGAACGACTTAGTACGTCGAGACGCGTGAATCATAAATATGATTTATATGTGGAATATCAATAGAAATATATGAGACTTAGACTATCGAGATGACATGAGCGATTACGCTAGAGTTTCATCGAACGAATCTGAAAGATGTATTAGCGAATAATGCGAACGTGATTGTGGACTAAATCGGATAGCTCGAATCCTGAGTGGTGTATGGTCCGTCTTGGAAATCATTCGAGTGAAATTGAGGATTAGGGGTAACAACGAGTATGTCGACGAGGCGATGCGATTGCGCAAAGTCTTAGAATGCATCACGCTTAGTTGGTCGTGACTTCGAATGTCCCGAACGAGATGTCGTTCAGACAACTTGCGAATGGGCAACGCGAGTTAGAAAACGATATTAAATCAGGATTCGAAACGATGAATAAAAATGAATGTCTTGATCGAGGATACCTAGAGGATCGCACTTATGATTTCGGATTTGGTCGAATGGAATTATGGTATATCCAACTCGGACAATAGCATCAGTTGTACGACTCGGAGTTCGTTGTAAAGGAAGATCATCAGGTTACGTACATCATCAATGGTATTGAGGCGTATCAAAGATCGATATGCGATAACTCGGGGGTACTCTGATTCGAGGAATGATGATTGTGTAAAATGCTATTGTCCCGATGGATGCTATATTCGGGATGTTGAAATGTGTCGAGAAAAAGATAGACTGGGCTCAAGAATTTTCTAGTTGAACGAATGACGAACAGACTATCGAACTGAGATCTTGGCTTGGATGAAAATAAAATGTTTGGATTGCTTCGACGATAACCACAACGTTGACGTTCTTATCTTATGCGAGTGCAACTCCAGCCTCGCACATACATCACGTCGGATTAGGGCGATCACTCTGCGTGAGTGCTGGTATGGTGATTCATACAGCAGGGGTGATCGAACTTGCATGGCGTGGCAATTTGATTGCTTCGACTTATGGTTTGACGCGAAGGTGGACTCGAGAATGACTCAGTGTGCTTGACGATTGAATTTGAGGATTAAGTATGTCTAATCCGCGTATCGAGAATGAATTAGTCTAGACTCAAGTAAGAGTTACGCTCCAATAAGGACGATTATCCTGCGAGAACGTGGCATGGTAATTCATGTCCAACGTAGATAATCGAACTTGCGTGAGATTGGGGCATGACAAATTGTTGTTCTAGACAACCTCGTGATCAAATAAATGAATTGGTTAGAATGGATATGTGAATTATGTCGACATGTCGGAAGGAATAGACTATACAAATTGGTAATTTGAACGAGTTCGAATCTGCGCAACGAATGCCTTGATGCGAATCAGGTGATCATGCTCGATGTTTAAAAATTCGAGTGATGCGAGCTTGGGTAGAAAATCCCGTACTATCAACTTGGTTTGACCCTAGGATTGGGGTCAGTATTGGCATTATTGTTGGAGAGCTATGATTCCAATCATGACATTGACTTTAGCTTGAGAAATGGCCTAGCGGTTAGGCGAGACGTTCCTGTTTCAAGAGTTAGCATTCGAAAGATTGATCTTGAGGATTGGTATGGATGGATAGAGTGAATCAAGAATATGGGAATACCCTTCATGAGATTTGGCTAACATGCATATATTTCAGGGACGCCTGAATATGTACACGATGCGACTCGAGTGAGAATGACGAATTCTCTATCATGCAGCTTGGCTAAAATGCATGTATTTTGGGGATGCCTAGAATACGTGTACGATCCAACCAAGTGATACGTTGAATTCAAGTAAGACTTGAGGAATGGAAAGGTGTCGAGAATTTTGAAATCGTGTTAAATGAAAGATTGATAGTAGTGCGAGCGTGGCTCGGATTGAAGAAATGCATAGGCGGAGTGTGTACAAGAGTTCTTGGATCAAAGTGGTCTAAAAGTAAGTACTCAGTTAGTTTCGAGGACGAAACTTTTTCTAAGTGGTGTATGATGTAGTGCCTCGTCCCGCTCAGTCAATCGGAGGAATCGAAACGCCGACGACGTTCGAACTTAGCCTTGCAACGGCTGCTCGAAAACCCGCTCGGTCGAGGCGACTCCTCGCTCAGGTGGGGTAGTTTCGGTGAACTTGCCTCATCTTAGCCTTCATATAATAAATGTTTTCAACTTGCACAAGTTAGGCTTGATAATAAAAGAGACGCATCTAGATAGCTAAGAAAATAATCCCGACGGGTCGAAATGTGTTAGAACATGGAAAAAGGTCCTACGGTTTGCTTAGAAGTTTGCTAAGCGTGCTTTCAAAATGACACTCGATCCTTTGTCCCGTGGCTTGGGAGAAGGAAGTTGGCCTAAGTTGCTAAGTTGCCACAATGCTGGAATTAGCCTAAGTCTTAGGCGTCGCCTGCGTATATGCTTAATAAGCATGCACGGTCCCATCGTCCAAGGCTTGGCATAGCCTTCGCCTGTCCCATAGTTTAAGTCGTATTGCACGGATTGTGGCTTAAGTCTAGGCACCCAAAGAGCTTGGTTGTTCAAGTCGAACACATGCACGACACGTTTCCAGGATGCGAAGATTGGCGTAGCCTTTGCTCGTCAAGTCGTTGCCCGAATAAGTTAGACAAGAATTTTGCTGGGCTATCGAAGTCATAGCAAGCACTATCCCCTGTTGTCTGCGGTTGTCAAGTCACATAGTCCCACGAGAACAAGGCTCGTTATATAAAGTATGTGACTTGAGCAATAGTGTCGTCTAGAGAACAAGGCCTACCTAAGGCACGAGCCACGGTTGGTTTAGTGAAATGCGTGCCACGGTCAAAGGAAGCACACGAGATCGGTCCCGCTACTTGGGAGTCTCGATAGGGAAGCACACGAGATCAGTCCCGCTACTTGGGAGTCTCGATAAGGAAGTACACGAGATCGGTCCCGCTACTTGGCAGTCTCGATAGGGAAGCACACGAGATCGGTTCCGCTACTTGGAAGCCTCGATAAGGAAGTCACGAGATCGGTTCCGCTACTTGGGAGTCTCGGTAAGGAAGTCACGAGATCGGTCCCGCTGCTTGGGAGTCTCGATAGAAAAGTACACGAGATCGGTCCCGCTACTTGGAAGTCTCGACAAGTGTAACGCCCCAGTCCCAAAATACGTAGGACTAGGAACGTAGACATGCCAGCTGTATTCATACGAAGTACATAGGCCTCGTATGGATACATAAGCTGTAAATGCAATTAAACCATGACTAATCTCATCCACACAAAATAAAAAGAATAAAAGATTTCAAATAATGATTATGAATTGTCTTGATACAATATGCTGGGCGGAGACAAAGTCCACTACCAACTATCTCAATGAAAGAAATGTACAAGAATCGATCCATAAAATGGCAAGACGAACCAAGCACAATTGTCTTCGAAGGAATGGAGAGAATCACGGCCTTGGCTAGGATACCTGCGGAAGACATGAACACACACCTGGGGAAAAACCAGGTCCTCAGACGGACGTAGCAAGATACAGGAAGAACAAGCTAATATGAACTGTCAGAATAATAAAATAATATATAAAAGACTACCCTGAACACAAACATGCAAAGGAGATTCTAACCGCCTAATGTGCAATTTAGAGGACAACTTTCATGCGCATGGGTGGGATTTTAGGCTATGTGTACGTAACTGGCATCCAGTCATCTATATCCGTCCGTAACGTCTAAAACGTCAGAGGGCATCTGCAAATAAATTGCCACAGTTCCATCCGAAGACTGTGGTTTACCTGTTTGGATTCCCATACGTACTAGCGACTGTCCTCCCCCAATATTTTCCACACTGTTCAAGTCATGTCCATGGTTCGTCCAGTTTTGTAACTGCTTGAGTCTCTAAAACCCTAGTCATAGCAGTTACGATCATCTACCGTCACACGACAATAAAGATAGCTAGTCAATAAGTCGTGCCCCTAATAAAATGCCTCAAACCGTGTAGTGTGAGTGTCATGGCAAGCGGAGATATAAAAATATCCCGCAATAGGAGGGTAGTCCGCTAATACTAAGTTAACATGCATATAGTAAAGTAAAACGACTAATAGAGTCGCTTGCACCCAAGTGTGGCTTGGACCCAAGTATGAACCAGTATGACCTAGTATGACTCAATTTGACCTAGATTGACCTAGTTTTGACTTAGACTTGCATTCATGACTTATATTAGTTTCCTTTCTCAGTATTAAACCATGTTTGACTCATAGTATCTTATTTTAGGTCTGTGATCACTCTGAGCGTTTGTTCACCCTATCAGCTCAGGACCACAGGCGAGTACATTCACTGATAGTTTTCATTGTCTTAATATCTACTATATCCGATTCAGTCGTAGTGTTTTACATGATTTCTGACACGACGTTTCACGGACTAGTATACGTCGGATCCTGTCATGAGATGTTATTCCTAGACTCCTTTGGTATATGAGTATGTGATATTCTTGTGTTCATGTACTTATATAGACACTGATTTTGGAGTGGGCTGGTCCCCTGCTCTTGAACCCCGTGTCATGACGTGCCATGTCCGGATCCGTGATACTATTCGGGGATGGGGGAATTATTAGGGGTTATGTGATCAAAGCCTTCTTGTAACTATATTTTGCTAGCGCCACCCTCACCTCACGTAGGGTGTAGCAGACACCCCATTACCAGTTATCCAGGTTGGACGGCATGACTCTCCGTTGAGTATACCGCAGATTGCCAGGCCAAGTGGATAACCATCTCTTGCTTCCCTAGCCGATCACATATCGTTCTAATAGTTCAAATCACTTTTACTTTTATTTAGCGTATCTTATATTCCAGTTCAGCTTTACTTTTTATACTTTTCACCATGCTATGATTTCTATTTCTCACATGCTCTATCTGTCTTTTATACTGTACCATGATTTGAGACCAAGTTCTGTTTGGAAGAAGGGTTACAACTCCGGTCCTTGTTTGGTTCAAGGGTTGTAACTCGGCTTTCAAACGGTTCCCAAGTTGCCTATATCTTTTGTCTTGTATTTCATTATTGCTGTCTCTTATAGTATTTCTCAATTCATATGGAACTGCTGTTGGTGTTTGTACTTGCTCATTTTTCTGACATGATACGTTGACAAATTTTATAGATGATTCAGAGGCTGATTGCCCGACTTACTATGGGGTTGAGTCTGATGGATTAGATTTAGACCGTGGCTTATTGGTAGAGCCACTGGACTTTGCTCACCCTGAGTAGCATGGTTTAGTTAGGTTTGTCTGGCCTGCGAGCCAGCTAGTACATTTCGGTTTGTAGTATCTTTATACTTATATTTTCTGAGACTCTGGATATTTGTGTTTAGCTCTGACTTGTGGATTTTGGAACTCATTTCCTGTTTTATCTATCATATCTCTTTTCCATTGCTATCTACCTTAGTTTGATATATGTGATTGAGACTGTATTGCTATGTCACCTCCATTCGGAGTGTATATACTGTACAGGTACATTTATCTGTTTTAGTCGTAGTATTTACAGACCCTATATACAGCGTTCTACCACCGATACTGTGGCGTAGGCTGGACGTAACCACGTGCTCGTGCCCCTCTTCAGGGTGCGGGTCGTGACATCTTCTGGGTACATGTATTATTAAATTGTGTAGCTAATAACGCATGAGGAAGCATGCAACAGCATTCTCCACGTGGCCCTTTTCTGTAGGATAACGCATGCAGCAGCATTTAATGCTACGAAACCCTATTGTCTTGTTATGTGTTGTGTATCCTATGTGGCATGAGGCAGAAGACAATATCTTGCATAGGCGGCTATATTCACAAATGACAATAAGTTTAAAAAGTCATCTCCAATGTAAAAAAGTATTGAGAAGACAATACAAAGTAATTTTTTACAACTTCCAAGACAACTTTTAC
This sequence comes from Iris pallida, assembly GCA_029216955.1. Classification (NCBI taxonomy): domain Eukaryota; kingdom Viridiplantae; phylum Streptophyta; class Magnoliopsida; order Asparagales; family Iridaceae; genus Iris; species Iris pallida. Next base: position 20,069,990 of record JANAVB010027397.1, on the reverse strand, counting down.
TCTTCTAATGATATGGTATCAGTATTTATTATTAAATTGTAGGATAACGCATACAGAGCATTTAATGCTATGAGATCTGTTGTGTAAGGAACACAACCTGTGAGAGAGAACCCGAGAGAGAGAGAGAGAGAGAGAAAGAGAGAGAAAGAGAGAGTGTGGGAGATGGGATAAAGAGGAAGGATCGAGCTCGACTAGATTTTTAACTTAACATTCAATTTTTGGTTATCATTACTAATAACTAGTTCGCACGTCCGAGTTTAGACGAACACTAATCGAGCCCCGAGCAACGTGACATCAGCTAGCTAGGTTTCTAATTCCGTGACATTCCTGTTAATTTAAAATTTACAATATTATTGAAACTAATATTAATACTAAAATTTAAAATAGTTTTTGATTTAACATTTACTTCAAACTAGTTAAAGTTAAAATTGTATTCTTTTTTATTTAAAATATAATTGGAACTACAATTAATATTAACATTCGCTTGTCCCGTAGTTTAAGTCGTATTTTACTGCTTCTTGCTTAAGTCTATGCACCCAAAGAACTTGATTGTTCAAGTCGAACGCGTGCACAGCATGTTCCCTCGATGCAAGGCTTGTAGCCCTTGCTTGTCAAGTCGTTGCACGAACACATTAGAAAAGAATTTTGTTGGGCTATCGAAGTATAGCAAGCACCGTCCCGTGTCACGTGCATTTGTTAAGCAGTGAAAGGGTGTGAAGGCCACTGGCAATGTCAAGCCATCACGGACTATAGCTGGGTTAGACGACGACCCTTTTGCGGCGGGCCGAATCGGTCCCTTGGCCTAGGAATGGATTGATTGAAGGAGCAATACACAAGAATATACTGCCATATTGGCAGGATTATTTTTGGTATTCCCGGTGAGGCAAAGTTTTCATTTTCCGGTAAGGCAGAGTTTTCACAATCGACTTGATTCCAGGGACGGAACCAGGATCGAAGAGAGTCTACAGGATGGCACCTTCAAAGTTAGAAATCTTGTACAAGATGATTGAAGAACTCAGAACCAAAGGATTCATTCGTGCTAGTGGATCGCCTTGGGGAGCACCGATTCTTCTTGTGAAGAAGAAGGATGGTACGTTAAGATTATGTGTTAATTATCGTACATTGATGACTTATTTGCTTAAGTCAAGGGAGCGGCTGTATTCTCGAATATTCACTTGCGGTAATGGGGGTACCATCAGATCAGAGTCAGAGAGAAAGTCATCCAGAAGACATCATTCAGATCGAGGTATGGACATTAGGATTTCCTTGTTATGCCATTTGGAGCGACCAGTGTGCCAGCCGTATTCATGGACCTTATGAATCGTATCTTCATGCACTATTTGGATCAGTTCGTGATAGTGTTCATAGACGACATCTTAGTCTATAGCTATAGTGCCCCGTCCCTACATCGTGCCCCGTACTCCGTCCACGGGGTGCGCGAGAAAGAAACACTGTCGCTATCGATTCGGTCGGGACCGATAGGTCGGGATCGATTGACTCGATCGAACGGGAACGGTTGAATTAAGATCCATTCTCTCGCCTGAAGTAAACTCAAGGTGAGTGGCTGACCCTCCTCTTCTCGACCCCCTTCTTAGGTAAATCGATAATGTTGTTGCGAATGAAAGGATAAATGCAAGGGCACAAACACGAAAAAGGGATTGAGTTTTCAAAGATAATGTAGGCTATGTCTTAATAACTAAAAGAAAAATATGTCTTCGCACGGTTATGGACAACTTGTCGACAAGGCGGTAGTTTTCTCGATCAGCAACCTGGGGCCACGGGACCGTTTTGACCTAGGAGGAAACAGGATATAGTCGTGCATAAGGTTTCAGCACAGGTTAAGCGGGGACTTGCATCGGAGCTAACTACTTGCGTTGAAAGGACCCCGATTAACAAAGCTATACGTCCAGGATGGCTTGTGATGCCAGTGACGTCGAAGAGGGACGAGGCGAAGGAGGTCAGCTACTCGCCTTAGACATGCTTCAAGCGAGCGACTGGTTGGCTGCGCTGACATCGCCTACATGATCACCTGCAACCCGCTGAATATGGGACTTGGTTCCAGAGAAGCCATTCCATAACGTGGAATGGATCTTAATTCAACCGTTTCTGTTCGATCGACCCGACCGATTTCGACCTATCGGTCCCAACCGAATTGGTAGCGACATTGTTTCTTTCTCGTGTACCCTATCACGACCCGCACCCGGAGTAAGGACATGAGTGCGTGACAGCGTCCCAGCCTACACCGCAGAAACGACGTAGAACGCTGTCTAGTTCTACTATGCAACAACAGTTATAATATCAAAATCTGTCGAGAACGGTTAACTCCGAATGGAGGACAAGCAATATCAATATAATATACTCAATAAGCTATGATATTGTTACGACCGTCCAGTGTTGGTATTTATGTATGGTATTTATGGTACACATCATCTTAATTCAACCGAGTAGTTCAAAGGAGGGAATTATGTATGGTATTTATGGTGCACATCATTAGGACGGGTTGCGATTGTCTAGTGTTATGATAAACTATGATATCAGTAAGTTTGGGATCCTTCGGATATTGGGCTAGCAACCCGTATCGAAGCGATTATAGTCTTACACATAAGGATGCCAAAGATGCATTACGGTACGAAACACCGTGACCTTCATATAGATAGGGCCGATGGGCTGAGATTAGCGCTGGGTGCAGGCGCAGGGCCTGCCACCCTTATGCATATGTTTAAGTTTACGGTTGGTTGGTTGAGTGAAATGATATGATTTCTTATGTAAAGTTCTAACCTTGCAGGCTAGGCAAAATGGGACATAGATGAGCACGATCACTATGTTTATGTTAAGATTATGTCTAACTGTATCTGCCGCAGGGACACGGTAGTGGACAAGTTCAGGATATGTTCGGCTCGAGGCGGGGCTCGGCTTGGACGTGCCGAGGCATGGAGTCCTTAGCGTTCAAGAGGAGCTACCGCATTGGCGTTCAGACTTGCGACATGGAGATGTTCAGCCGAAGACTACTTGTTGGCTATAAAGAGGCATAATGTATGGAACAATGTACTCCTTTGTGAGTTAGAGAGATCATGAGCGTTGTAGCCAATTGGCATGTTAAGTTGGGCTATTCAGAGCCATTGTAACCTTCAGTTCATTATCAATAAAAGAGATTCTTGTTGTATACTACGTTTTTCTTCTGCTGCTTATGTTATCAATTTGAGCTATAAACACTATTGTGAATCTGTTATCTTGTCTTGCACGAGCGCAACTCCAGGCTCGTGCGGCATCACGCCCCAGCGAGGACGATGATTCGGGTAAAAACTTGATAATGATGAAGACGGTAACTCGGTCGACAATCGTAACTATCGAGGTATGATCGGGAAAATTTAACAGTAGCATTAATATTAAATCTATATTGGCTTTTCTGTTAATTTAAAATTTACAATATAATTAAAACTAATATTACGAAAATGCTATTTGCTCCTAAAAATTTTGGGTGATACCATCTTCCATTATGTGGCATATGACATGGTTGCTAACATGACAGCTGACATGGCAAAATAAATAAATAATTTAATATTAAAATTAATATTAAAATTAACATTAATAGTAAATAAATAATTTAATATTAAATTAACATTAATTAATATTAACATTAATATTAACATTAATATCAATATTAACATTAACATTAACATTAGCATTAGCATTAACATTAACATTAATATTAATATTGACATTAACATTAACATTAACATTAAAAAAACTAGCATATGTGCACGTGCCTTGCACGTATTTTAACATTCTTTTAATTAACTTAGGAATATTCTTTAGGAAGACCAAATGATAGTCTTCGTAATTACTATGTTGTCCTTATTAAAATTAATGAACCATTTTTAATTAGTATAGACATGCAAGGGTATTTTCGGAATTCAAAAGTTTTACCATCAAGTTTTCTTATTATATAGTAGAATAGATAGATTTGGGTAATTAATTTTTGGGGTTAAAATTTGCCATGTCAGCTGTTATGTCATCTTCCATGTCAGATGCCACATAATGGGAGATGGCATCACCCAAATATGATGGGAGCCCAAACGACTAATTGCTAATATTAATACAGTGGCATTACTGTTATTTCCCAATAGATTCGTGCCTTGTTCGGTCACACCCCTCCACGAGCGGGTTACACCCCCCTAAACGAGGGGTTAAATAGCCTTATCCAAAGAAGAGAACCCATCCGACTAGAGAGAAACAAAGGAGAGAAAAAGAAGAACAGTCGCAATGGAGAGGAGCAAGATCAACTGCAGCAGATGGGCCGTCATCCCTACCGAGATTCTCTCGATGATACTGGTACTATCGGGGATGCCGGCGGACGAGGTAATGTGCAACATGGCCCCAGTTTGCCGTTCGTAGTGGAAGGCGCTCAACGGTCCCTTAGACTATTGGTCTAACGTCGACTTGGTACAGTGGTGCCGGAGGACCCAGCAAACCGCTGAGATTAGTTTGACCGTAATGAAGCTCGTGGCTCGCAGTAGGGGATATCTAGGGTCCTTCTCCGCGTATAAGCTCGACGAAGCAGCCTTCTCTTTTGCATGTTTAAGGCCAGTGCAAAATTTTATTTGGTCTTATTCTAATACTTTATTTTTTCTATTACAAAATTTTACGTATACTTTTGTTAATTTCTATTGATGTTTTCCCATTTTTATAATACAATGGAAAATTTCTAAGGGTGCTACGCATTCCGAAGTGCGACGTGAGTGATGAAACTTTCGTGAGACACTTGGAGTTTCTCCCGGTGCTGGAAGAACTCGACATTAGCTACTGCCTCTATATCACGTCGACTGAAATATTTTCCGCCGGAAAGTATTGCCACCGTCTGGCCAAGCTGGGTAGGAACATGCCCCTCCAGATTTCATGCTCAGGAACAGATTCGTGTTGGACACAGAAAACGAGACAGAGAAAAAGGTCGTGGCTGATTCGATGCCGCGTCTCGAGCACCTACATATGGGATTCGGTATGTTCAATGGAGACACGCTGCGATCTATCATATGCAACTGCAAGGGTCTTGGCGTGCTCGATATACGTGGGTGCTTCAACGTGCACTTCGACGACGAACTCTGGAAAATTTGTTATTCAATACAGACGTTTAAAAAACCCTTTGATGATGTAATCCCAGTCCCAGGGGAACCTGGATACGAGATGTATAATAATTTAGATACCATCAATCATTCCTGGGGTGAATGGTGAAAACATTAGCATGCATGCATGCATTTCTTTATATTTTTCACTAGTCTACATACAAGATATTTTTAAAGAGTTCGATTCTCCATTTTGACAATTTTACTTTTGTCAATAATTTTTTACATGATTAATTTTTTATAAATAAAATGGACTATGATATAATGACGCCTAAGACGGCTCACTTCTGAGATTTCGACATTTCCCAACACAGATTTTACCATTAATACAACATCTCAGTGTAATCATATCCAAGAGATTTCGACATTTCCCAACACAGATTTTATCTTATTCAAAATAAATTCTGGCGGTGCAAATTCCACTCATATTAGTGGTATCAGTGCCAATTCACCATAATTAATGGTGATCGATACGAAAATAGTGGTTTATTTTTTACAACCCTTTAAAATCTATTTATACAGCCAAACAGCCAAACTAATTCATCTTCACCAGCCTTCAAAACCAATTTATATAGATTCAAAACAAAACTAAATAGCCAAACTATTTAAAATTCACAACCCTAAAGAACTGTCTCAAATGTACCATTCTCCGTCCTAAATGTACCATTCTCCGTCTTATATGTACCATTCTCCGTCCTACATGTATCATTCTCCGTCCTACCTCTGTCCTAAATGTACCATTCTCCATCCTAAATGTAACATTCTCCGTTGTATATGTACCATTCTCCGTCCTACATGTATCATTCTCCGTCCTACATTTACCATTCTCCGTCCTAAATGTACCATTCGCCGTCCTAAATGTACCATTCTCCGTCCTAAATGTACCATTCTCCGTGTTAGAGGAACGGAGAATGGCCATTAACAGTCCCAAAAATTGTTCCATACTAAGTTAAAAGCATATAATAGCACCCAAAAAATGTTAACAATAGAAAAATTCTACAGAACCCAAACACCAGACTCGATCCTAGGCCTTCCATATAAAAGCTAAACAGCACAACCAACTAAGCTTGGAATAAGACATCAATAATGCTAAGTCTACTACCAAATGCTTACAACACTCTTACAACCTTCACCCATTGCTGACATGTGGGCCATGGCCCACATGTCAGCAATGGGTGAAGGTTGTAAGAGTGTTGTAAGCATTTGGTTGTAACTGTAGTATTATATCCCCAACTTCCAATAAGGAATAAGAAATTGAATATCCCCAACTTCCAATAAGGAATAAGAAGAGTCGGTTAGGAACGTGTATATATATACATAGGGGTCCCCATTCATCTGAGTAGGTTGCACATTTAACATGGCTCCAAAAAGATCATCTGGTTGGGAACCATTGCCAGAGTCTTCTTCCAGTCGTCGCCGAGCCTCTCCGCATGGAGCACCCTCTGCGCCGCCTCCGGCCCATGACTGGCTGGCAGCGGCTGCGGACTTCCTGACCTCCTGCGGGTTGTCACTGGAGGTCATCGCTCGACCTCTTCATCCGGCGCCCAATTTTGACCTGTTGCCGATCACTCCGGAGGAACGGGATTCTCTGGAGAAAAGGGAAGCATTTTGCCGCCTGTGCCATAGGGCGGGTGTGCGCACCCTGCAGGACTTTGCAGAGATCCTCCGCGAGGCCAATGAGGGCTAGACCTCTTTTTTCGTTTTTTTATAGTTTTTGTCCTCCTCTTGTATACTTCGCCGGAGAATATTCCGGCGACGAAGCTAGGATTTAATTAAATATAATATTTTGTTAACTCAATTTGGTTTCGGCTATAATCAAACTTTTACAACCTTCTTACAACTTACACCCATTTGCTAACTATAGCATTGTTCTTTATAATTAACAAATCTTGTTACGTCAAATCCATATATCAGCGACGATATCCCCATCAATGACTTGTTACGTCATAGAATTGATTATGCTGCCAGCGTCAATCTTGCCGTCAAATCCATCTTAAATATGATTACAAAGTAAAATAGAGGACAACTTTGAGTGTTTCAATTTTACTCTTTTCAAGTACATAGTCTTCTTATTTTCAAAAATTTAATCAAATATTCGAAAAATGGAAATATTGAGATTAAACTTCAAATTCTTAAATATGTTGTCAAATTTTTTTAAGGGAGTTACAATTGCCAATGAGACTTTTACAACATCCAAGGATTTTCAAGATGGATTACCAAAATTATCCTTGATTCATAGGGGAAACTATAAATTTTATTTTTAAAAATTGTAATAAATTGAGGATAGCATTGGTAATCTACCTTAAAAATTCTTGGATATTGAAAGGGCTCCTTGGCAATTACAATTCCCTTTTTTAAATAAACATGTTTCCACCACGTTTTTTCTGCCAAATTTTTCAATAATTTATACGAAACACGTGGATATATACTAGTAATGATAGTAATAAATTTAATTTTGGAAAGTAGTTTTTAAAATTAGGGTCTCAAAATCCCAAAGGTTTATGTAGTGATTTCACATGGATATACTAGTAATAATAGTAATAAATTTAATTTTGGAAAGTAGTTTTTTAAATTTAATAGTAATAAATTCGACCGTCTTATACTAGTAATAATAGTAATAAATTTAATTTAAGACTCAAAACTATTCTAATTTTTTCCACTTACCAAGGTCATATAAGACGGTCGAATTTTTCCTTTTGTTCTCTCAAACCCTCTTCCTTCTCCCAAACCCTCTCCCAAACCCTCTTCTAATCAAAATGCCGCCGAAGAAACAACGACCGTCGCCGAAGGGGAAGAATCAACAAAGGGATGCGATACAGGCCCGAAGGGCAGAACTTGCAAGGGCGGCGAAAATCAAGATTATGGTCGCAAGGGCAGAGGCCGAAAGGGCAGCGGCGGAAGCAGCGGCGGCGGCAGCGACGATGAAAGCGGAGGCGGCAGCCAAGCCACGTGCAAAAAAGGCTAAAAAACTCGTTGTTCGACAAAGACCGGAAAATCTATCTTCGATACAGAGTCGTCGGAAGACTCAACTTATGAAGATCGAAGGCGTACTCAAGCGAAGGCTAAGGTGGCAACGGATACAGAGTCATCAGCATACTCTGTGGATTTTGAATCCTCATCAGAAGAGGAAAATAAAGAGGAAGAGCAATCATTAAATAAGTCCCAGGCTGGAGAGGAGGTAAAAAAATTTAAAGACTCTAAATCTAAGAAGATTTACATTAAATATTTTAAGAAAAAGGTTGTTATGCCTGAAAGATCAATTAAGATGGATGATGTCGAAGACGAAGCTTTCCTGGATATATTGAAATTCTATCAATTGGAGAAACTGAACAAATCCTGTCTTGAGAAAATCTCCCAAATAATAGTAAGAGAATTTTACTCAAATCTTCCGGCTGAAATTAAAGAAAAAGAAGAGGATCAACAACTGGTGTTTCTGAGAGGGAAACTGATTAGGGTAAATGCTGCTGTCATCAACGAATTTTATGGATTTGATCCAGTTCCTGAGTTTGATATGAAAGATATTGATAATGTTTCCATGACGGATGCAATTCATGAGATTACTGGTGTTTCAATGGGTGCCAAGACCCCTCAAAATGTATACAAAGATCAATTAAAAACTTTGTATAAATTATTGCATGCCTACGTATCTCAAACACTCGACCCTACTGGACATGAGTTTTCCATCCATCCCGAGAGAGTAAAATTTCTTTATTATATGGGAAAGAAAAAAAGGATGGATATAGGTTCCTACATGTTCAGTAGAATGATGCATCTCGTGGAAAAACCAACTGCAAGGACAGCTCTCCCTTTTGGAGGATTTGTATGCTCGATGGCTAATAAATATTCTGTCCCAAGCTTAGCAGAGGATGTTTATATAAAAACAAAGGCCCCATAAGAAAACTAACCTTCACTAGAATGTTTGGAAAACGGGCAGCAGCTGCAAGCAAACCATCAACATCTGGAAAACCATCAACTTATGGAATCAAAAACACTATTGACAGGGTTGATGATCTATACAATTTTGTTGCTGCAAACTTTGAGAATGTCTTCAAAGAGATGAAGACTATATTCGACAACCAGAAATTGATTCTGGATAAGATTAACCAGATAGAGGTTAAATTTGCTGACCAAGAATAAGATTTTCCTTTCCTCGTGAAGAAGGTAAATGGGGCTAGCCCAAACTCTTATGTAAAAATTGTCACGACCCGCACCCATTTTTTTTACGGATACGAGACGTGTCCAAGCCAGCCTACGCCGCAGTGTCGGCGGTAGAACGCTGTCACGGCCATGAAGATCAAAATCACAAATAATGCTCATTCACAAAAATTAATTTAAATTACAATGATCACAAGTTTTACATTTGCAGAAAATATGACTTGTACAAATATTGAATGACTATAACTCGACTATCTAGCTAGTCTCTAGGCCTTTGTCTGCAAGTATTTCCATCACTCCCCAAGCTAAGTGAATCCATGGCTAACCTGAAAATGTTGGTTTCCAGTCAGGAATGGAACGAGCACAATCCACTGAATGCAATTTCAAATAAAGAAAATGACTATAAAACAAAGGTCAGACATCAATCGTGAGTTTTGAAAATAAACAGTAAAGACGGAAAAATCAGTAATAAATAAATAGACACAAAATACTTTTCCCAACTGTTAGAAGTACCTTTGACATGTGATCGGTCTGGGGTGCTATACCGCACGGTCTACGAGGTCTACTTGCAGAAATTAAACAATGTCTACGAGGTCTACTTGCAGAAAATAAACAATATCTACGAGGTCTACTTGCAGAAAATAAACAATGTCTACGAGGTCTACTGCAGAAAATAAACAATGTCTACGGTCTGATCACACTTCCTTGGTACTTCTCATTCCCGACTCAACAATTTATAATAGAAAATAATCACATAACCAATGACTAATCAATGAAATATAGTAAAGATCAATATCGAAATGCAGACAATAAACTGTACTCGCCTGTGGTCCTTTGCTGGTGAAACCGACAATCTGAACTACTCAATGTGCCACTATAGTCAAAACCCGTACAACAGTCCCCGGAAGCTGAAATAAACATTACTAATGTTCTTAGAATAGTCAAATTAGCTAGAATTGCCTGTCCTTAAGTCCAATTCTGGACACGGGGTAAAACGATAATTTCGGGCCAAAACGATGTCCGCCGTTGGACCCGCTTTGCACCGAAAAGTGTGCCAGAGTCAACGGTCTCTAAAGTTGTCAAACTACATATCTACAGATCCAGTTTTTCGATACGAACCCAACCGTATGTCCAAAGTTGGATTCCGGCGGGCCGTGCACAAAATCGCCCGTTGAGTGGAACCGTGGGGCCCGCAAAACGGTGATTTTATCAACAGTCTCAGAATCGGACCAAACTTGGCATGCAGGACCAGAAAAATAATACGGTCCTGTTGGCACAAGTTTCGTCTCGATCTGACGAGCGTGCACAAAGTAGTTGAAGGATTTACAAAGTGCACGATACGGTGAATTTCGACGAATACGCATCAAATTCGTCGCGCACACGCGACCAATTTGAATTCCGTCAAAGCCCACACGACATTTACAAGCCAAGTATTATGTAGGTATTTTGGAAAATTAATATTAAAACTATATTTTTACTAGGCAAATTATTCTTGGAGAAATATTTAAAATCTAGAAAAATCATGGCTAAACCCCTAAATTTGTCAAGTATACCTTTTCAGAGTCCAGCCCAATTTATATATTTTAGTTTACAAAGTAATAAATTTAGAGAATTAATTACTATATATTCATTTAAATAATTGATACTAATCATATAATAATAAGAAAGCAATATATATGTATACATTTACAGTAAGTACATAATTATTTATTCTTTCTTGTACACTTATTACTATGTACTCTATAGGCTATAATAGGTGTACTTATGACATTACAATAGCAGTTAATGAAAATAAATTAATAACATAACTCTCTCTTTCTCTTCCTTTCTCAGTTTTGCTGGAAGTCATAAGTGGAGAGAGAGAACAATTATTTAGAGAGAGCAAATCACTCCACTACATATATAACATTAGAGTGTAGAGTGAAAGAGGAAAGAAGAACAGAGCTGGTTTTTCTCTCGAGGGAAAAAGAGAGTGGAGAGAGATCAAGAGGGGAGACTCACCATGGTCGGTGCTGGAGGACCTTGCTCGCGGCGGACACGGAGGGGACTTGCCGACGAGGAAGTCGCCGGGCGCCGTGCGCTACTTCGGCGAGGCCCGCCTGGCGGAGGCGGTTCAGCGGCACCGACCACGGCATCGAGCGGTAGGTCAGGCGCACGGGGAACGCGATCGCGGCGTCTGGAGGCACTCGCGCTGCGCGGTCGAAATTGGCGCTCGGCGAATCTGACCATCGCCGGCGGTCAGGACGGGGTGTCGCACATCGGCGGCTCCGGCTGGTGGTAGGCAGTCCAGTCGGCAGCCACGAGCTAGTGCGCGCAGAGGTCTCCGGCGGCAGCGGAAGGCTCGTGACCGGCTCGTCGTGGTGGACCACGGCGGGGCAGCGTTCGCCTGGCCGTGCGTGCTCGGGTCCAGTGATGCACGACGGGGCACTGCTCCGGTGGCTTGCTCGCCGGTACAACCAGTGGTGGTAGGGGTGATGGCTGAGTCGGCTCGTAGGGAGTAGCGGTGACTGGTACGCAGAAGGGGGGCGACGCGGGGGCTCGTCGAGACTCGGCCACCCCTGGCGACGGTTTGTGGAGTTCTGGCGCCTGTTCGGAGGCGGCATCACAGGGCCGCGCGGCGGACGACAAGGGCGGGTGGCGGATGGCAGCGGTCGGGGCGCTGCTCCGACGCTCGTGTTCGGCGCCCACCAATCGGAGTCGGGACGAAGGCAGGGCGGCATCGGAGTACAGTTTATTGACACTTTAATGCTAGCCATCACTTTGATACTTCTATTTATATTTCTGGATGTCATTTCTACATATACAGTGAGTCCATACTGACTATAATTTTTCTTAATCCGTCCCTCAAGGTGTAGGTGAAGGATATTTTGAGAAAGAAGAAGAAAAAAAAAGAAACAAGAAGAAGAAGATGGAGATGGCTATGAAGATTCATCTTTTGAGTTTTGAATCTTTTATTTCAATTTGGAAGTAATATTTGACTTGTAATATGGTTCTGAATATTTGTTGGTTATGGCGGTCAAACTAAATTTTGTGTTTGAAATATTGTAAGACTAAACTTTTCGCTTGTACTAAGTGCATAGTTTGTAATTTGTTTTAAAAATATAATATGGTCTTGAATTTAGAGTAGGTCTGATATTTATTTGGATTATTGTATTATGAATTATGCAGGTTCTATGTTGAATTACTAACGTGGATTGGGCAGATTACTGTAACGTGAATTATGCAGTTTATTGGATTTGGAATGAAGTATACTTAATTTGATTATGATTTTTTGGTTGAAGCGTTTATTTGGTTGGCAGTTGGCCTTCATAGATGATATTGATATTTTGGTGTATTTCTTTGATTTGCAGATGCCCATCACAGATTTCATGAGTCCTGGGTGCATTCCTAGGGTTTACAGGTGGCCTCATTACGGATGCATTCCTGGGATCACTAAAACTTTATTTGATTGTAATATGTTTGTAATGTGTTTTGCTTTCTGTAAAAAATTACTACATCGATGCCATCAGTATGAATTTGATACCAGTGCCTGTTCATCCCTTGTTATTGCTGAAGCAAAATTGTAATCCTGCCTGTTCATCCCTTGTTATTGCTGAAGCATAATTGTAATCATGCATGTTCATCCTTTGTTATTGCCATGAGTACATCGATGCCATCAATATGAAGTCGATGCCAGTGTAATGCATAATGTAATGTAAGAAAAATTCTCTTTGATAGTAGGTTAATTATATTCAAACACTCGTAAGAAATTTTGTGCAGCCGTACAGTGGGAGCCTGATAAAATGATATTCGGATTTTCTTGAAAATGATTTAATATTAAATAAATGTACTATGGTAAATGATATTAAAAATACTGTAAATATTTGGTGAAAAAAATATGAGATACTTGAGCATTTCCAGTCTTAAATGTACCATACTTTGTTAAAAGCACAGAGAGTGTCCATTCTCCGTTTTCAAAGAACGAAGAATGGCCATTCTCCATATTAAAGGAACGGAGAATGGCCATTCTCCGTGCTAAAAGCAAAGAGAACGGCCATTCTCCGTCCATTTGCCGTGTTAAAAGCAAAGAGAATGGCCATTCTTCGTCCATTCACCATGTTAAAAGCAAAGAGAATGGCCATTCTCCGTGTTAAAAGCAAAGAGAATGGCCATTCACCGTCCAAAAAAAATATTCTCTTCGAAAATATTATCATTTGAAAAGTAAAAAATATTTCGTCCGATCAATACAGATTTTTTTTAAATATGTGAGCAGATGATCCGCCCGACCTCAGAAGCAGGTTTCCTCAGTTCACCACCACCACCATGACATGTAGCTTTATTAACAAAATATTAAATTATTAGATGAAAAATAAGATTTCTGACAATGGCATGGACAGTAAAATTAGAGCGGCGCCGCTGGTACTTCTTCTTGTTCGAGGAGGTTTCGACGACGTCCGACGCGAACCGGACCGATTCTTCTCGGCGCAGCTGGTACTCCTCGTTGTTCTAGGAGGGCTCGACGAAGTTCGACGCGATCCGGACCGATTCTTATTTCCTTCTTCATCTCCGTTTCTCTTTCCACCACAACCACCAACACCACCACCACGACGGCCTGTAACCAAAAAAATTATGAAATATTAATTGGATGGACGAAAGAGAGAGTAATATGAGTTAATTTAGGGTGTTCATTAAAAAAATTAAAGTGAAGAAGGACCTGCTAAAGCAAGTTACCAACAGGTCAAAAGTCTAAATCAGCATTAATGATGTTTCTACAATTATTCAATCCGAACCATTGGATCAACATCCAACGGTCCAAATTTCGGATGTATCGATCATCCTTTTCCAGCGGATGTATTGTAGAACGACCCTATATATTATTATCACTGTTATATGTATATATATACATTAATTGTATATATATATATATATTTTTATATTAGTATTTTACTATATATATATATATATATATATATATATTATATATATATATATATATATATATATATATATATAGATATTAGATATTATATATATATATATATATATATATATCTTATATATATATATGTATATGAATATATTATATTATTAATCTATACTGTATATATACAGTATTTGTGTATATATATATATATTTTTTATATTTAATATTTCTTTTATATATATATATATATATATATAGATATATATATATAATATATCTATATATATATATATAATATATATATCTCCATTATGTATATTATAAATATCTATATATATATATATATATATCTATATATAGATATATATATATATATCTATATATATATATATATAGATATATATATATATATCTATATTAATCTATATATATATATATTGTAGTTATATATTTATAATGTTTCAAATGCTACCTTGTACAAAATATTGTTATGTAAAATTTCACAGGTTATTTTATGAATATTTTGTGACTTATATATTTTACCACTCTAAAAATATATTATTATTATTTAATTTATGTATTTTATTTGTTATGACCAATTGATGTCCAAGCCTAGCATAGATTTTTGGGCCCAATTGTGTCTAATACATTCAGAGTCTGTAGAAGTCATATCGGACTTGATTCATGGCTCTGGGTTCTGTATCTGGACTTCGGTTCAATTCGAATACATGGACAAAAATAGTAAATAATTAATTAATTAATTTCCAGAAACTGTTGCTTGCTGTTTTTGAATTTTTATATATATTTTAAGTGTTGTAAAAATCTAGAAAAAATTATATTTAAATACTATGTTAATTAAGACAATTTACTATAATTTTTCCAGCATTTAATAAGTGCTTTTGGTATTTTATAAAAATAGGAAAACAGAACTCATTTTCAGTATATTTATGTTTGCTGATTTTTAATAAATATTTATAAGGGTTTATAAATTCAAGAAAAATTAGTATAAATTTCTATAAGTAACAGGATCATTTTGGAACTTTATTTTATGTAAAATTGAGCATTTTGTCTATCTCAAAAATTATTGGAACATAGTGTACAGTTTGAATTATTTATTAATAATTACGACTTGCAACTTTTTATGTTATTTTGATTATAGTCGTATGAACCTCACCCCCTAGTGTAAAGACCCTAGAAAGTTAGTTTGAGTATTGTGTCACCCCACATTGGTCTCCTATGCTAAAGTCAGCATTTGGCAGGTGTCCAGTCAGAAAGTCGTGTTGCACCACTAGTATCTTAGTGTTTAACTTAGTATAAAACTAAGTTTATATATTTATTCTACAGTAACGAGTTACCAGGCATCTATAGCATTTTTATCGCTGCTTTACTTTGCTAAGGAAAGTACTTCTACAAATTTACATACTGTTACCTCAATGAACTGCGAAACCAACCATATTAAATACTGATCCTTGGGGTAGCTAGTTAAATCTTCACATGTTGTATTTACCTTCATCACTATGTAACGCCCCAGTCCCCAAATACATAGAACTAGGAACGTAGACATGCCAGCCGTATAATAAATATACGTAAGCTGTAAATGTAGTAGACCATAACTAACTCTCCACACAAAAATAAATAAATAAAAGATATCGTATGAGAATGAATTGTCTTGGAACAATATGTTGGGCGGAGACAAATCCACTACCAATAAGTAAGGAAAAATACATAAGAAAAGAAATGAATTTGGCGAACGAAGCGAAGACGATCCAAGTGCAATCATCCTCGAAGAAATAGCAATGGTCACGGCTAAAGCTAGAACACCTGCGAAAGATAAGAGCACACACCTGGAGAGATAACCAGGTCCTCAGAGGGACGTAACAAGACACATAATATCATGCCATATAAACTGAATAAATATTGCTCAAATAAATAAGTCAATTGAATTATAACATGGTCCAATACGCACCTACTAAACGAGCGTACCATCCCCCAACCAAACAAGGACAGGAGATGGTAAACTAATTCACGGTGACGTATCTTTCCATGCTATGAATCCAATATGGTATCCGGACCCCAACAAGGTTCAATACCTTCTCATCGAAGTAGTAAGTCACACCTAACCAACAAGGACAAGATGTGACGAACTAATCCGCGACAAGTTATGTTCTAAGCCACGGTCAGATACAAGTACCCAAACCAAAAGTACTCGTACCTAACGGATAAAGGAGCCTAACCGTTCTAAGTGAAATGTAGTTAAGAACAATCCTCCTACGCATGGGCCTGGCTAAAGGATCGGCATAGTCCCCTATTGGGGCACTAGAGGCCAATCAATAAGAGCAGACGTTCCGCAGAATCGCCAGTGGCCGTCAGTAATCAGGGTAAGCTGACCCGCGTCTCCGGGGAGCTCCGGGTTACAAAAAGCAAAGTGCATCGAAGCCATACGATAAGGAATTGTCCTCCCTGCCCAATGCCTACTTTGTGTATCCACAACAGTAACCTCTATAACCGCTAAGTCAAACTAGCATGCAATTCTATTAGGGTTATTCCTATCGCACGGCTTGTACGTACTGGTGGCCAGCCAATCACGCACTTTCGTATTCTACATGCGACACACATCTTCGTGTTACAACGTGTGAGGCCTGAATGCAACACATAAGGTGGTCCCTTAAATCTAGGTTAATGTGTAAGAAAAATAATACTAGCGAAAATAACTGAACAATAAGTTCTAACAGGTTATGCCATGTATCACAGTTTATTTTGCACAAAAAAAATAAATAATGCATGAAATATGAGCTAAATACATAACAGCAAATGGCAAGGTGTCTTGCCTGGTAGTATGCTGGTGTGCTGCGATAATCACGATGGCACAAACTGCGACTTCGTGCAACAAACTATACAAGGGGACCTGTTGGTGACACGGACTTCTATGGGTCCAGAAGGATCAATTTAGTTAGGGTGGACATAAGGTAGTCTCGAAATGGGCGAAGGAATAGGAATAATAGGATTGGTTATGGACTGGAGGAAATCGAATAAATATATATATATAAATTTAGAAAACTATTTATAATAATCGAAAACTAATTTACTTAGTAAAAATAATTTTTGGTAATACTTGAAAGTATGAAAAATTGATTCAGGCTAAACGCTAAGTTCGTAAAGGTAACTCTTAGGTAGAAGCTACTTTAGTCGAAATGATTGTTGAAAAGTTGTATACAAAATATTTTTAGAAGTGTATAATATTAGTCATATCTTTTAAGGCTACTATAGAAGAGAGATGCAAATATTATGGTTTAAAAAATATAAATTTATATTGGTAACCCCAAATAGTGAACGCAAAAATACATCCGCAAGATTATGCTCATTTTAATGGCAAAATACAATAATACTAAATACTCTTTTTTTAAATTACTAATAATACTCTTTTAAAATTAATGTGTAAAACATGTCTACATGCCATTTTTGGAAGATACTTAAAAATGTATACTTGCAACAAAAATATAATAGTAATGGGAATAATAATAATCATAGTACAAATATCTCAGCTAACCTAACACCAAAATAACAAATAATATAAAAATAATAATAAAACCAATCCACACTTTTCCAAGTAAAGGTGAGTAAAAAAAAGGATCGGAGAAACTCTGAAAGAGGGACAGGGCTCGACGGAGGAATGGTCGGCGTGGGGAGGAAGAGAAAGAGAGGAAGAAGGAATCGGCTGAGGAGGTTTCCGGTGGTCCGGCGGAAGAAGGCTGAGGGTGGCGTCGGGTGGTCGGGCATGGAGAGCTGCGGTGGTTAGGGCACGAAGGGGGCGGCGCTGAGGGATCGGAAAGCGGCACGGCGGAGGGCAGCCGACGAAGGTTCCGTTGGCAGCGGCCACGGCGGCGTGGGGGAGCAGCGCCGGCCCGACACGACGAGTGGTGACGCAGGCTCGAGCGGCGGAAGGACGGCTGGGGTGGTTGGCGAAGCGAGGAAGAAGACGGGGCGACTAGGTCATCGGCGGCGGAGAACGGACGCGCGCGTCGGCGGTGGCCGGGGAAGAGGGGTTTGTCAGGGTGGAGATGCTCGGGAGAGGCTGGAGAGTCGGACACGCACGGAGGCTCGCGTGGCGGAGCTCCGACGTGGGCTGGCTTCGCGGCGATCGTGGAGGTGAGTTGATTTCCAATTTTGGATATTATTTTTTTGTGCTGTAATGGTTTTGGGGAGAATTTTGGGTGGTTTGGTCCGCTGGTGGCTGGCTCCGGCGAGTTGCGGAGTCGGCGAGTCGGGTTATGTTGTAGTGACCGGGTACGGAGGAGGTCCTGCCGTGGTGGTGGTGCGATGATGTCGGGTGGTAATGGCGACGGTGGTGGTGGGTTGATGGATTTGGCTGGCGTGTGGGTGGCCGTGGATGTGGGTTCGGGTGGCTGGCTTGGTGGTTACACTGGTGGTAGCAGGGTAGTGCGACGAGGTGGCGCTAACAGGGATGGGCAGGTGGTGGCTGGGAAAGGGCAGTCGCCGGGATCTAGTCAGAGCTAGGGTTAGGATTAGTGTTAAGGTTTAGGAACTAGGGATTTGGATATTAGGAAATTGGAATTTGTATTGTGTCGGGTTGTCGACACGAGAGAGATAAATGTATATGTAATATTGGAATAAGAATTTGGACGGAGAACACGGATACGATGCACGTAGGTTTGTGGAAAAAATTATTGTGGATGAATAATGAATTGGAGGAGTACCTGCCTATTTATAGGATGTGGAATTCCCAATGGATAGGATTAGGATTTAGTTTAACCGATTTAGATAATTCAATCCATAATTTAATTTAATTCAATAAATCCAAACCCAAATCAAATCTAATTCCAAATACAAATCAAATTTAAATCTAATTAAATTCTTGGTTTTGATGAATCAAATTTCAAATATTAACTATTTAAATAAATCCATAAATTCAAATCAAGATTTAAATCTCCACAATAATTTTAAAATATATTTTCCAAAATTACTAATATAAATATTCGAAATTACATTAATATTTTAAATATCTTTTTGAATAATAAATATTAATATTAAATAATCTCGAAAATACATTTTATTTAAAATAAACTAGCAAAATATTAGAAATTTATGTATGTCCTAAGAATATTATTTATTCTAAATAACAGGCTTTTCATAAATAAATCATAATTTAGGAAATTTGATAGCTAAATTAAATATTACCTATATTATTTTGAAACTATAAGATAAGAAAAATGTTTTTCTAAAAAAATATGTATGCTCGCACATATTCGCACTCGTCGAGCAATTACGAAAAATAAATTTTGTGCGCGACGTCAATACGACTACGCGACGTACAATACAAAATTTTAATCGGTACCAAATTTAATAAAATAAAAAAAGTAGAAATTTAGGGGTTTTACACACTACCATGTTTAGAACAGTTTTATATCTCTCACATGAT
Source organism: Iris pallida (assembly GCA_029216955.1). NCBI lineage: Eukaryota > Viridiplantae > Streptophyta > Magnoliopsida > Asparagales > Iridaceae > Iris > Iris pallida. The sequence goes on along the minus strand of JANAVB010027397.1, from coordinate 20,050,375 downwards.
TAGAATCTAGGTTATGGGGAAACTAATAGTTGAGTACGTGATCATGCCCCCTTTATCGTACCGAGCAAAGTTTTATTTTACATGTTACTGCGCCGTAGGCCATTATCCCGCATTTTTGTACGGATATACATCTATGCTGTGCACTTGTACGTATGTATATTTTTACAGTGCCTCAGTACATTGTACACCTATGACCGATCACGTACCTGCTACAGTTTTAAACATTACATATACATCTGTCTCTATGACATATGTGTCCTTACCATGATAGATTATGAGATGCCATGATTCCAGTTTATTCCTCTTATGTTCATTTCATGTTTCCTATATTAGTTTGTGCTAGAAACAGTACTTGCTCCGTCTGACAGGATAACGTTGTAGGTATCTTACCGAGGAGGAGTGCTCTGTGATTCATATTATGGAGTTACTGCCGAGGACTAGGCTTTGTCCTACGAGGATGTACCTGCGGGGAACCTCGTCTAGTGTCTATTTGCTTTAGACTTTTGAGAGTAGTCATGTATTAGACTATGTATTTTGTAACTGGACCTGTATCCAGTTTTACATTTCAGACTTGTACTTGAACTTATTTATATGAGAGGACTTTGTGTTTGGAGCATTACGACTCTTTATTACTTATAGAACTTTTAGCACAATTAGTCTTTCTTGTTATCTCTAGAACAGCTTACTGCGCTTTATCTCAAGCGTAGGCTGGACATGACTCGGCCTGGCCCAACATTTTGGGTAGCGGGTCGTGACATATTTTTAGTGGTGGCCCATGCAGGTCAAGACTAAATTGTTTTGGTTACGTTATTGTACCAAGCATGCCTGCAATTAGGAACTTAAGGTAATTAGACAACATTAGGAATGACGCTTAGAACACCGAGGAATACTAGGATTAACATAGGAAACGCATCACATGTTGTTGTTACAATTGAATTTTCTTGTATTTATAAATTGTTTAGAGTCCTTATAAGTCCTTTTTATTTTTATTTTTAGATGGTGCTCACTCGTTCATCCCTATGTCACACCTGAGAATGGCGCACTCCCTATCCAGTCAGCTGACCAGTTGACCGATACACCTCCACCTACCATATTCCCCCACTCCATAAATCTACAAACCCAGATGCCTCCACCACCTTCACATCACAGTCCCAATAGGACCCGATACTCCCACCACCACCTATCACTATACCCCCCAGGCTTCCGTCACACTCGACGGGAACCAACTGCTCACTCTGATCCAAGGGTTCCTAACGACCCATCAGGAGCAGACTACCCTACTCCACCAGAGCATGGAGCATTCTGAGGAACGTACCGTGGTCCACCACCTGTAGAGCCACGCAGAGAGCAGGGACAATCAAGGACTTCATGGGTCTGAACCCCAAGGAGTTCTTAGTGACTGAGGGCATAGTTGTAGCAGATGACTGGCTGACTCGGTAGAGAGGAAGCTCCTTGGAGCTAGGTTGCCGAATGACCTCCAAGTCGAGCAGCGGGATTTTGCTGACAGACTTGGCAGAAGTTTGGTTCCGGAATGAGCCGCTATTCGCGAGAGGGAGGGCCACTTGGGATCAGTTCAAGACCCAGTTCAAGAAGAATTCTTCTCGACCACCGCTAGGGTAGCCATGGGGCTACGATTTCAGAACATCCAGCAGGGGAACCGTTCTGTCGATGATATGCAACAGAGTTTAGTCGCCTGAGCCATTTCGCTCCTAGTCTAGTTGCAGACCCTGAGGAGATGACGCGTAGGTTTTGCCATGGTCTAGTTCCAGACATTGGCATTCTTATAGTGGCGAACGGTACGACTGATTACTACCAGAGCCTAGAGTTGGCCCGGAGCATAGAGGAGCGTCTTCAGTCTTGCAAGAGGCCGGCTTCTGTACACCTCGAGGGACCGTCCAAGCGTCAGGCTTTCCAGCCGAGAGCACCGACACCACACCAGCAGACTTACGCGTCCCCTACACCACATCACCCGATTCCGCCAGTTAGAGCCCCGGGACCTCGGCAGCAGCAGAAGGGAGCTTTGTGTGGATTCTGTAAAAGACCGGGGCATGATTACTCCATCTGCATGAAAGGTTGGGACAGTGTTTAGTTTGTGGGTCTGCCACCCATCAGTTTCGGGACTGCCCGCAGCCAGGGTATCTAGAGGGCCGCTTCCGACTCAGCAGCAAAGGTTTGGGCAACATCTGCAGCAGCAGAGGGACCCCAGGGGAAGGCATATAGCCTAGCTCTTGAGCCGGAGCCGGAGCAGGTTTCGGAGCCAGATTATTGGCTGACGTCATCACAGGTATGTTTATTTACATACTTTTCTGTTCTATGCTTGTTTGATTCTGGTGCATCACATAGCTTCCTGTCATTAGAGTTTATGCATAAACACCACTTAGTAGCTACACCTACCGAGGAGATGAGTAGTAATGACGGGAGGAGGACCAGTGCCCATTAGAGCTATCTATAGATGCTCTATTACTATAGCCGGGAGAGAGTTTAGGGGACGTTTCTTTGTGATGCTACTCCCGGGTATGATATCATATTGGAGATAGACTGGCTTAGCTATGCCCATAAAGCTATAGACTGTCATGAGGGTAGTATTCTGTTCAGTCCCCCACACGGCACCATTCAGTGTCAGGAGGACAGGGCCGGAGATCAGCCTGGAGCCAAACTATGTGCGACAGTTGGGGAGATAGCACCGCCACACCCTATCATTAGGGAGTTTTGGATGTATTCCCAGAGGATCTTCCAGGACTTCCGCCTGACATAGATGTGAGTTCACTATAGATTTAGTACCGGGTTCATCACCAGTATCCCGGGCTTGCTATAGAGTGAACCCCAAGGAGGCCGTAGAGATGAAGGGCAGATTGATGACCTGTTGAAAAAGGGTTTCATTCGATCTAGTACTTCTCCAGGGGAGCGCCAGTGCTCTTTGTGCCTAAGAAGGATGGTACAGTCCGGTTGTGTATTGACTACCGGGCGTTGAATGCCATCACCATTAGAACAAATATCCTCTGTCCAGGATAGATAATTTGTTCGACCAGTTGAGTGGGGCGAAGTATTTTCCAGGATAGATTTGAGATCCGGGTACCACCAGGTGAAGGTCAGGGCAGCAGACTTCCAGAAGACGGCGTTCAACACAAAGTACGGGCAGTACGAGTTTGGTGATGCCATTTGGTCTCACAAATGTGTCAGCTGTCTTTATGAACTTGATGAATAAGATATTTCACCAGTATCTGGATAAGTTCGTCGTATTATTCATCGACGACATCCTGATATACTCGAAGACGCCGGAGGAACACGTAGAGCACTTGCGGATAGTTTTAGGGATTCTGAGGTAGGAGATTGTATGCCAATTGTCAAAGTGTGAGTTCTTTTTAGACCAAGTAAGTTTCTCGGCCATTAGTACTGGAGAGAGGATCTCGGTGGATCCCAGGAAGATTGCTGCCGTGAGACATGGAAGGCTCCGACGTCAGTTTCAGAGATCATGAGCTTTTTGGGTTTAGCATGCTATTATAGAAAGTTCGTCCAGGACTTTGCTAGGATAGCTGAACCCATGACGAAGCTGACGCGAAAGGATGCAGAGTACATCTGGTCAGAGGACTGTCAGGCAGCATTTGAGGAGCTGAAGAGGAGGCTGACGATCGCTCCAGTTCGACATTACCTTCAGGATCTGGAGGTTTCACCATATACAGCGATGCTTCGAGAAAGGGGCTAGGATGTGTCCTACAGCAGCAAGGGAAAGTAATTGCTTATGCATCTAGGCAATTACGGACTCATGAGTAGAACTATCCTACCCATGACCTAGAGTTAGCTGCGGTGATCTTTGCACTCAAGTTATGGAAACATTAATTATACGGAGAGCGTGTGGAAATCTTTACGGACCAAAAGAGCTTGAAGTATGTTTCACGCAGAAGAGCTGAACATGAGGCAAAGACGATGGTTGGAGTTGATGAAGGACTTCGACATCGATTTATAGTATTACCCTGGAAAGGCAAATGTGGTACGGATGCGCTGAGCAGGCATCCGATGGCATGGTATCTGATGATAGATCGGTATTTGCGGAAGATCTGGAGAAGTTCGGTATCGAGATAGTTCGGCCAAGATCAGTGATACAGATGATGGCGCTTGACATTCAGTTAAGATTAATGGAGCAGATCAGGGAGCACAGTCTACAGATGAGAGCCTTCGCAGACTTCGAGCCCAGGCTTTAGCTGGATTGCTGGATGATTTCACCATAGCAAGGATGGATCCTTGAGGCATGGCAGCCGATTGTGCGTGCCGAAGGAAGAGCTGATAGAGGCAGTCTTGCAGTAGGCGCACCGATCGAGATATCTATTCACCCTGGTGCTAACAAATGTACCGTAACTTGCAGGAACATCTTTGGGGGTACGGGATGAAGAGAGATGTATCACGTTTCATTTGAGATACCTAGTTTGCCAGCAGTCAAGGCGGAGCGCCAGAGGCCAGCTGGTCTATTGCAGCCGTTACCCATTCCCGAGTGGAAATGGGAACATATTACGATGGACTTCGTCTCAGGGCTTTCTCGTTCCAGGAGGGAAGGATGCCATTTGGGTCATCGTGGACAGGCTGACGAAGTGTGCACTTCATACCCTTCAAGGTGGGGCTTTCCACCCGAGAAGTTGGCAGAGCTATACATGTAGCAGATAGTTTGCTTACACAGAGTACCAGTGAGCATCGTGTCGGAACGAGCAGCAGATTCACGTCCCCCTACTGGAGAAGCTTACAGGAGGAGTTGGACAGTCGGCTCAAGTTCAGTACGGCGTACCACCCGCAGACAGATGAACAGTCCAAGAGGACGATACAGACGCTAGAGGACATGCTGAGGACTTGTGTGCTGGACTTTGGCGGATCATGGGAGAGCCATCTGCACTTGGTAGAGTTTTCATACAATAACAGCTACCAATCCAGCATCGATATGTCTCCTTTCGAGGCACTATATGGACGACGATGCCGTACACCGCTCTTTTGGGATGATGTTGGGGACGAGTTATGCTTGGGCCAGAGATGATCACGGATGTATCGAGAAGGTCGAGATGAGAGACAGGCTCGAGTAGCTCAGGACAGGCAGAAATATTGGGCCGATGCTAGTCGCAGACCGATGGAGTTCGTCGACGGAGATATGGTGCTAGTGAAGATATCACCTACTATAGGGACAATTCGGTTCGGACGAGGAGGGAAGCTGAGCCCCAGATACATCGGGCCGTTCGAGATACTTGGCAGGATCGAGAGGTAGCTTACAGGGTTGTACTTCCATCCAACCTAGCAGGAGTTCACAATGTCTTTCACGTATCTAGCTGAGGAGATATGTTCCATCCCCATGTGCTAGATCATTCAGAGTTGGAGATCGGGCCGAGCCTTGCAGTTATTGAGCAGCCAGTAGAGAAATTGGACAGAAGGGAGAAGAGGCTGAGGAACAAGGTTATACCCTTAGTACGAGTAGCTTGGAGCCGTCACTCTCCGGGTGAATCTACTTGGGAGAGGGAGTCGGATATGAGGGAGAGATACCCTTACTTGTTCAATCCAACAGCTGCGAGGGAACCCCCGTTCCGCTTGATACCTTAGAGGTTAGTTTTGATCATAGCCTTAGTCATTTGTTGTATTGCTTGCTATGTTAGAAAATTGTAGGGTCTTCAATCCTTGTGAATTTCGAGGACAAAATTTTTTCAAGGAGGAAAGACTTGTCAGTCCCTATTTTTCAAAATTGATTTAATTAGTGTTAATTAGTTGCTAATGACATATTTAGCTTTAAAATAATTTATTATGATTTTTAGTAATTTTTCTAGAATTTTTAAATAGTTTTTAAATCAATTATATCAATTTGTAATAAACTGAATTGTTTTAATATCGTTTTATAATATTTAAAATTGTTTCATATCATTATGCAATTTTTAGAATATTATTATATCGGTTTGCAATTTAGTAAATTGCTTAACTGTGTTTTACAAATTTATTTTTGTATTAACCTAGGGGGGGACCTAACTGCTAATTCCTAAGTCTAGGGGGCTTTCTGCATTTTGGCCGTCATCCCCACCCCACATTTTCTACCTGCCCCCGACGACTGTCGACGTTGCGGCGACTGCCACGCACGGCCGACCCACCGCCTTCCAACGACCTCTACCCCTATAAATAACCACCCCAGTCCTAAACCCTAACCCTAGACAAAAATTCGACCACCCCGACCCCTTCTTCCCCGACGAGAACCTTAACCTGAACCCTAACCCGGCGAGTGCAGCGCCACCCCCCACAGCGACCATCACCGCCCACAACCGCCACCACTCGGCGCGTCTCATCGAGACGAACGCAACGCCACCCGAGCGCCGCGTCCACGACGCCCCAGCCGCCGTCAGTGCCCCCGACTTCAACCCTAGGCGCCGGACACGTACGTCATTCCTCCTCCGTGTCGAGTCGTGTTCGTGTACACGAGTGCGGACTCGCCCAGTAATGGGAGTCCAGTAATGAGTGTGGACACGGCGTTCACGTATCGTGCGTGTCGTGCACGACCCCAGACACAGGACTCGACCGTCTTCGTGTCCCTAACTGTCAGGACACGAAGTTTATTTTATCGGATTTAAAACCCATTCACCTAAACAGAAATAACACTAACCCAAACCCTACCCTACACATGACTCGGGCTGACCCCCTGGCCAGCCTGACCGAGCCAAGAACCCGACCCCCTCTGGGCCGAGTTCA
>JANAVB010027397.1:19999524-20041452 GCA_029216955.1 Iris pallida | reverse complement strand
TTATTATTATTTAAATTTTGTATTTTATTTGTATACCAATTGATGTCCAAGCCTAGCAGGGTTTTTGGGCCCAATTGTGTCTAATACATTCAGAGTCTGTACAAGTCATATTGGACTTGATTCATGGCTCTGGGTCCTGTATCTGGACTTCGGTTCAATTCGAACACATGGACAAAAATAGTAAATATATTATAATTAATTTTCAGAAACTGTTGCTTGCTGTTTTTGAATTTTATATATATTTAAATGCTGTAAAAATCTAGAAAAAAATTGTATTTAAATACTATGTTAATTTAGACAATTTATTTTAATTTTTCAAGCATTAATACGGGCTTTTGGTATTTTATAAAAATAGGAAAACAGAACTCATTTTCAGTATTTATGTTTGCTAATTTTTAATAAATATTTATGAGGGTTTAAAATTCCATAAAAATTAGTATAAATTTCTATAATTAACAACAATCATTCTGGTACATTATTTATGTAAAATTGAGCATTTGTCTATCTCAAAAATTATTGGAACATAGTGTACAGTTTGAATTATTTATTAAATAATTATGACTTGCAACTTTTTGTGTCGTTTTGAGTTATAGTCGTATTGAACCTAACCCCGCACTAGTGTAAAGACCCTAGAAAGTTAGTTTGAGTATTGTGTCATCCTACATTGGTCTCCTATGCTAAAGTCACCATTTGGCTAGGTGTCCAGTCAGAAAGTCGTGTTGTACCACTAGTGTCTTAGTGTTTAACTTAGTATAAAAACTTAGTTTATGTATTTATTTCTACAGTGACGAGTTACCAGGTATCTATAGTATTTTTATCGCTACTTTGCTTTGCTAAAGGCAAGTACTTCTACAAACTTTATATACTGTTACATCAATGAACTGCGAAACCAACCATGTTAAATGCTGATCCATGGGATAGCAAGTGAAATCTTCACATGTTGTATTTACCTTCAGTCACTACCATGTCTAGAACAGTTTTATATCTCTCACATGATTAGAATCTGGGTTATGGGGAAACTGATAGTTGAGTACGTGATCATGCCCCCTTTATCGTACCGAGCAAAGTTTCATTTTACATGTTACTGCACCGTAGGCCATTATCCCATATTTTTGTACGGATGTACACCTATGCTTGTGCACTTGTACGTATATACATTTTATTTACATGTTCCTCAGTACATTGTACACCTATTGACCGATCACGTACCTGCTATAGTTTTAAACATTACATATACATCTGTCTCTATGGCATATGTGTCCTTGCCATGATAGATTATGAGATGCCATGATTCCAGTTTATTCCTCTTATGTTCATTTCATATTTCGTATATTAGTTTGCTAGAAACTGTACTTGCTTCCGTCCTGACAGGATAACGTTGTAGGTATTCTTACTGAGGAGGAGTTGCTCTGTGATTCATATTATGGAGTTACTGCCTAGGACCAGGCTTTGCCCTACGAGGATGTACCTGCGGGGAACCTCGTCTAGTTGTCTATTTGCTTTAGACTTTTGAGAGTAGTCATGTATTAGACTATGTATTTTGTAACTGGACATGTATCCAGTTTTATATTTCAGACTTGTACTTGGACTTATTATTATATGAGAGGACTTTTGTGTTTGGAGCATTTACGACTCTTTATTACTTATAGAACTGTTAGCACATTTAGTCTTATCTTGTTATCTCTAGAACCGCTTACTTCGTTTTATCTCAATCGTAGGCTGGACATGACTCGGCCCGGCCCAACAATTTGGGTAGCGGATCGTGACACAAGTACACAAAATTTAGTTCATGTGCATATTTTGAACCCTCCAAAAATATTTATTAGATATCTTTATTCATGAAAAAGGGTATATATAAATATTTATTTTTCGAAATTAATTATTAATTAAAATTTTAGAAAGGTAATTTGAGTTATTTAAATTTTGATTTGGATTATCATTTAAATTATCTATATTGGATTAAATTGGTTTTAAACTATATTAGATTTGATTTTGATTGAATTAATTGGGTTAAATTAGATGAAGTAATTATCTAATTGGAGATTTAAATCATCCCAAGTCTTTATCTAATTGGGAGCTTCCATCTCCTATATAAGGAGAGGCTCTTCTGCTCTTCTCAAACATACCACAATCTAATTTCTCCACTAGATCGTACATCGTGTCGGTGTTTTCCTGTTCTTATTTCATATCAATACATATACATTACTTTCGTGTCGGACACAGTCCCGACACAGTCAAATTCCTACCACCACCTACAGTAACTCCATCGACCACACCACCACCGCCTTCTCCGACTTTCGTCAACAGAACCATCAGCATCTCCGCCATCCCCCTGAGAACCACCCACGACATCACCATCAACGCCATCGCCATCATCTTCACCATCACCACCGTCATCATCGTAACCACCTCATCGCCCAATCCCGACCAATCCACAGTCTCCCGACCACCTCTGCCACCCCGACTCATCCAAACCACATACCACCGTTCCCGACCCACCTCCTCCGGTGCCATACCGCCACCGCGACCCGCGGTCGCCACCACAGCCTCTTCCCCAAACCCTACCCCCTAACTCCACCACCGCCAACACCAGTGTCAACACCATTGCCATAGTCCCAGCAACCCGCCGGTATTACCACAGCCACATCGCGCCACCACTATCGCCCCCAAACTAAAAAAAAGAGCGGAACCCTCACCTACTGCCGACCGCACCGCCGATCAGTGACCCGTCTGCTCCCTCGTGCAGCTCTGCTTAGGCACGGCAGCCCCTGGCCTCCTCCAGCCGTGCATCCGTCGTGCGCCTTCAGCCGACGCTCCTCGTCGAAAATCCTGCACCGCCGACTCGAGCCGACCTCCGCCGCACTCGGCGAGCCTCCCAGCGCCCCGCTAGTCGCGACCGGAGCCGCCGCCACCTACCGTGGCCGGAGCTCCGCCACCGGCCACGAAGCCGGAGCCGCCACTGTAAGCCTCTCCCTCTCGACCCTCTTCTCTCCGATCTCCTCTCTTTCTCAATCTCTCTCTCTCTCACTGTCTCCTCAGTTGGGGAAGGGAGTAAAGTTTATATTATTATTATTATTATTATTATTATTATTATTATTATTATTATTATTATTATTATTATTATTATTATTACTACTACTACTACTACTTACCCACCTCTCTTTTTCACTGTTAAAATTTAGAGAAGAAGTTTATTATAATTATTATTATTATTGTTGTTATTATTATATCATTATTATCATTTTATTAGTTTAATTATTATACTCTTATGATTATTATTAATTTTTATAAAAATATATAAGGTAGATAGTTCCAAGTATTTTTTTACATTAATTATTATCATTTTATTAATTTTCAGAAGTTATATTATTATAATTATTTTTATGATTATTATGTATAATTTTTTTATAATATTTACCTAAAAATTTCTCCTACTAGTAAATATAGTTCATAGTATTTTTCCTACAAATCCTCTTGACTAAGGAAAACATATTTTTAAAGTACTAGAAAATTTTTCTAAAAACTTATATATGTATCTACCTCCTCAAATTCTCCTCAAATATCATCTTGATTACGACTGACCGCACCTTTCTATTCCTCGGCAAATTTGGACCCTTGACCACAACCATGGCTATTGGACCACAAGACTTGACGGATCATTGCACCCCACCAGGCGATACACCAGGCAAGACACCTTGCCTTTACTGTTTAATTTTTCTGCTCAATATCATTCATGTTTTATTTATTTTCAAGTTGTTTCTTTCTAAATTATATGTAGATGCAAATTACTATATTTTATACAATTGGCTTAGAGTTAAGGGACTACTGTCAAATTTAGTGTGTCTCATTGACTTATCACGATTGTACACGAGTTGTGTGTGAGAGTTGTGAGTATCATATAGAGGTCACTTGCGTGTGGGCTGATCCCCCGTGCGCATACGTAGGAATAACTGTCAATAGATGCATGTTAGAAGACTTGACAGTCATCTATTATAAAATAGTGTGGTGGAAACGACACGTGTTTGTGTGTCATGGTTACGACACACGTATAGTTTCATTGGGGGGAGGGGACAGCTACTAGCGTAGGGGCTACATTTATTTTTACACACATTTGGGAGATAGTGTCTTGGATGAGTGCTACGTGTTACCCGGCTGATAGTGTCTCTGATGAGCGCTACTTGTTGGCCACTCTTTATTACTTGCTTGTGACAGCCCCTGCGTAGAACGTTGTCCTCTAAAGTGCAATCCACATAGAATGGTTAGGAATCTTTACCCATGCATATTTTTCTGTTGAGATTTTATTATTCAGTTTATTAGCATGATATTATGTGTCTTGTTACGTCCCTCTGAGGACCTGGTGATTTCTCCAGGTGTGTGTTTCGTGATTTCTTGCAGGTGCTCTAGCTATGGCCATGTCTTCCTTCCTCCGTGATGATTGCTCTTGGACTCGTCCTTTGCTTCGCTCGACCAATTCATTTATTTGTACATTTTTTTATTTAAACTTATTGGTAGCGGATATGTCTCTGTCCAACGTTTGTACAAATGACTATTTAATCATATTATTAAACCTTAGTAATTGTAGATGAGATTTATTTAGTTTTTCATGGCTTTCTATATTTTACAGCTTATGTGTACATACGAACATCTCTTATACTCGTATGTATACAGCTGGCATGTCTACGTTCCTTGTCCTACGTATTTTGGGACTGGAGCGTTACAGCTGGTGGATGGCGCAGGCTGTTGGATTAATGGTACCTATTGCTTGGACAGTATTCCGTGAGAGATTCCAGACCAAGTATTTTGACGCTGTAGCTCGGTATGATCTATAGACGAGGTTCACTAATTTGAAGTAGATGGACAGGACGGTCGATGGATATACGACCGAGTTTTCCAGGCTTAGTCGGTTTGCTCCCACCTTGGTGGCGACCGAGTTCGACAGAGCTCAGCGGTTCCAACTGGGACTCCATCTGGAGATTTTACTGGCAGTGGAGCAGTTTGAGCACCAGGTTTTCGATGCAGTATTGAGAGCAACAAAGAGGCATGAGTATACCTCCCAGAGAATTGTTGACAGAACTGGGGTACGGAAGCGGTCTCACGGCCAGATGAACCAGTCTTCAGCACCAGCCCCGGCAGCTAGGGCCTTGACCATTGGAGCTTCGAGGCGGGCGGCTTCCGTTACATCGACTTAGCATTCGATCCCGACATATCCTCAGCAGCAGCAGCAGAAGCAATCTTCCGCCATGAGTTGCACTTATTGTGGGAAGCCAGGGCATGTGGTATCAGAGTGTCGCAGAGCACAGGGTTTGTGCTTGGTTTGTGGGGCACCGGACCACAGGGTTAGGAATTGCCTGAATAGAGGGAGTTCATCTTCTTCGACCTTTTCTAGTCCCTCGGTTAGGGGGCCAGCCCCATTACCAGTTCAGCAGCAGCAACAGTACCCGTTTTCGAGGCTCTTGCCGCCTCAGGCCCAAGCATTTCAGCAGCAGAACCCCCAGCAGTATGCACAAGTCCAAGCTCAGATCCAGAACCGCCAGAAAGGTTTTCAGCAGAGGGGACCAGCACCCAGAGGGCAAGGTCAAGTGATGGCTTTGACCATGGAGGAGGAGTTAGCATCAGGTGAGGTAGTGGCAGGTACTATTCTCATCAACTCCTTTCCAGCATCAGCGTTATTTGATTCTGGTGTACCGTATTCATTTATGTCTGCACGATTCGCGATACAGATAGGACTGGAGTCCGAGTCATTATCAGTAAGGCTCAATATACTTACTGGTAACGGACTTGTGGGAGTAGATAGAGTGTTTTCTTCGTGTCGGATCGTAGTTAGCAGTAGAGAGTTTCCCGCTAGGTTGATAGAATTCTCGATGGCCGATTATGATGTGATATGGTCTTAGGGATGGATTGGTTGAGAGACCCCTTTAATTGCTTTACGGATAGATGTCCTATATTGTGCGATAAATCAATACGAAGTCGACATAAAACCCATTGTCGCATTGACAGAATTGGGATTGCATATACTCCTGTTTGAAGGCGATTCCTGATCGATCTGTTAAGAATTTTAGAAATCTATTTGAAGAGTCTTTTAGACAACCTATAGGATAGTAGAATCTAATTGGTAGTTTGGAATTTCATCAATTGAGTAGAGAGATAACTGTTGTTCAAAATCAATAAAAACTCGTCTAAAATAGTTTAGAAAAGTTTAGAAAACCTTCGATACGACGTACGTCCCGCCAATCCGGGCGACGTGGTTGCGTACCGTAAGCATCAAAAGGTGCGTACGGATATTGCGGACGTGTGGGCTTTGACATAATTTAAATTGGTCGCATGTGCGCGACGAATTTGATGCGTATCCGTCAAAATTTACCGTATCGGCCTCTGTACAAATTTTCTAATTACTTTGTGCACATTCGTCAGATCGAGAAAAAACTTAAGCCATCAGGACCGTATCGTTTTTCTGGTCCTGTATGCCAAGTTTGGTCCAATTTTGAGACAGTTGATCGGATCGCCGTTTTACGGGCCCCACGATCAGATTCAACGAGCGATTTTGTGTACGGCCTACCGGAATTCAAAATTGGACATACCATTAGGTTCGTATCATCAAAAAAATTCGTAGACATGTAGTTTGATGACTTTAGAGATCATTGACTCTGGCACGCTTTTCGGTACAAAATGAGTCCAACGGCGGACACCGTTTTGATTCAAAATTACCGTTTTGCCCCTGTATCCAGAATTGGACTTAAAAATAGGCAATCCTAGCTAATTTGACTATTCTGAGAATGTTTGCAATGTCTATTTTAGCTTTCGGAGACAGTTGTGATAATTTGGACTTTATGGCTTAGTAGTTGACTATATTTTGTTGGATCTGCGTGCAACCTCCAAGCAAGATACCTTGTCTCCTTCTACAGTTTATTTATATGCATATTCTTATTATTATATAGTTTTACTTGTTGATTATTCATATATGATTTGTATATTATGCATGCTAGTATATATATAACCTTTTCATAGTTAGCTTTGTAGTTCATATTGGATCTGTTCTCCTGTGTATCTTGACTGGGTCATTTCGTATCATCACCTATACTTCGACAGAGTCGTATAAGCTAACCTGCGAGTCCACACTAGGGGCGAGGGTTAGTAGTTCTTTGTACCTTGATTTTGTGAAGCTAACATGCGAGTCCACACTAGGGGCGAGGGTTAGTAGTTATCTGTTCTGCACCTGCGAGTCCACACTAGGGGCAAGGGTGATTCTTGATGCTAGCCTGCGAGTCCACACTAGGGACGAGGGTTAATAGTTGTTTCAAACCTGCGAGTCCACACTAGGGGCGAGGGTTTGAGTATCCATTGATCTCGTGACATGTTTTTTCTTGTTCTCATCCAGCAGTTTATTTATGCGTAGTGGTTCTTGTATCCGTGTTCATGATCATTCTGACAGTAGTCACTTGTTTATAACCTCTTATTAGTAGTCATCATGTCAGTAATCAGTTGTCATGATTCTGTCCCTATCCCTATTTATACCCTGTTTATATTATTGCATGATTAAACTGCTAGATAGACATGTTTTTATGTATATTGCTATGTCCCCTGAGGACCTGATGATCTCTTCAGGTTTAGTGATTGCATGGAGTTAGCTAGTAGTTCTGGATGGCAGATGTGAGGATACGTTTGCGGGATTCAGGTATCGTTATTACGTTTATTATCCTTCGTGCTTTCATACCTTATCATGAGATATCCTGTTTTTTGATTCAGTTTTTAGACTCTTGTTACTTTCTTTAGAGTCTTATCGGACATATATACTAGTGGGCTGCAGACCACGACCCATAGTGTTCATTCATGTTTATTATTCTTATTGTGGATTGAAATATAGTTTTGCCTTGCCTTGATTAGGCCCATTGCCATAGTCCAGACAGCGTTTACGTACTCGAGATGGGTCGAAGTTCGCTCGATACTGTTTGCAAAAATAAAATGGTGACTCTGCTGGGGACGACTTTCTCCTTCGACGAGAAGGTGACAACTCAATGTGATATTGCGTCGGTCGGCAAGATGCAGAAGACTCTGGTTGTTCAAGTCAACCAGACAGCCTACGAAAATATGATCAATGCCAAGAGAAACAAGCGCACTGTGGCTATCGCCAGGAACAGGACTGTGTGGATTCCAAAATCTCCTGCAGCTGCTATTTCCCAGGCGCAACTTGAGTGCTCCGTGGCCAAGGCACAATCCGCCTCAGTATCTCCGGCACAGCATGCTTCTTCTGCAAGGGCACAATCCACTCTTCCTACTGCCCACGCGCAGTCTACTACCCATGTTGCTGCCAAGGTGCCATCAGTAGCCAGTAAGACTATGGCGCAACCCAAGTAATCAGCACTTCAGGCGCACTCTGCTACTCTGGCGCAACTCAAGGGAACTAGTCTTTTGGCTATTTCCTCTCCTAATTCTCAAGTTCTGAACTTGGAGAATCAACGTTCTAGTGCTAACACTAGACAGAACAAAGGGAAACGCTTCTTAGCTGACCCTTCACAAAATAAAGGAAGGCACCCTTTGGTCTTTTCTCAAACTTCCCTAGTCTATGACTCAGAGGAAGATCTGTCAGATTCTATTCCTTTAAACAGAGGTCCTCGGATCTCTGATATTGGAAAGAATACTGACCAAAGAGGTATCTTACCTACCCCTATGGGGTTTGGTCAAGACCTTCCTATCTTGCAAATTTCAAGATCCAAGCAAGAAAAATTGAGGGTATCACAAAAAAAGACACATGGAGCAGAATTTTCAGATTTATGCGCTTATCTCAATAGGCGTCAACCAGTCTCAACTTTGGTGAAACGTAAGAACCCTATGCCAAAGGCCAATCTGTACCAAAAGCCAAAGTTTGAAAAGAGAGACCCAACCACCTATGCTAATGAGTTGAGTACATCTTTGTACACTCACGGAACTAAACATTTGAAGAATAGGAGACATATTCCTAACATCATTAAGGAATATGTTCCTCAGACTTCTTCTCATCCTGTAGTTGTAACTGATTTACGGTAACATCTTACACAAAGACGGGAAATTACAGGGATGTCTCCCTCACCTCCAAATCGTACTTCAAATTGCCACTGCCTTTATGAAGTCGTCATCAACTGTTGTTGCCAATCGGCTCGATGATCTATCTTCGATCGTCTAAACTATGCTTCAACTCCTGAACATATAATAGAAGACGAAGATGAGCTATTATATGCTTCTGTCAATATGACTTCTCAAGGCACTAGGGGTAGAAAACGTCCAAGACGTAATGCATCCCGTAATCCTAGTCAGCAATGCTTAGATCAGATCAATGCATCCAATTAAGGTGTCTTTCAATACACTAGATCGAGAAATTGACATTTGAATCAAGGTGTCTTTAATCAAAAAGATCTCCCCATCACTCATGTAGGAGAAGACTCTTTCTCAAAATTCGATGCAGATAATGAAAGTTCTGAACAAACTATCTCATCAATAGCAGCAAGAGAAGTGACGGCATATACCGTTACGGAAGATCAAGATGCCTCTACTTCAACCACTCAAGAGCAACGGATTGTTGCATTGGAGGACAAATTGAAGACCATGGCAGAGATGGTCGCAAGCATGCATACTATAATCACGGCTCAACATACAGCGCCATCGATTGTAAACCTAGCTACAAATCCAGAGCTTATAGTATCTTCCGTACCTGTTAGTCTGGGGGTACCAACTCCTCAGGTCGCTTCCGTGCCAACTCAAGTTGATCCCAGTCAGTCTAGTACAGGGGATGGTAGTTACCACGTTGTTTCTTCTCCTAACACTTCTAACCAGCCTACCAATTCCCAAACATCAGGGGATGCTAATGAGGCTGTGAAACTCTTACGTACTCAGTTTGAGGCCTTCAAGCAGAAAGATGGCCTACAAAGACTGGGTATAAAACAACCATATCCTACAGAGTGGAAGGAAGTTCCATTTCCTCCTAAGTACAACTTCCAACCATTATGTTGTTTGTTGGTAGCACTTCTCTAAGTCAGTACATCAATCATTTTGAAGTGATGACTGATCAATTATAGCCAAATGATGCTCTCCTTACCAGAGTGTTCGTCGGTTGTTTAGCTGGCGCAGCATACGACTGGTATTGTAGCCTGTCTGATGGCTGCATCACTTCTTTTGCTGGTTTCAAGCAAATATTCTTGGAACGATTCTACGAAGGAGTCAACGACATGACAATGTCTCCTCTCATTAAGATTAAATAGAGGCATAATGAATCCACAGAGAGTTTCATTGAAAGATTCCGCCGAGAGGCACTCAAAATGTCTTTAGGAACTCTATCTGCTGTAACAATAGACACTTGCAAATTAAACTTGTTGCCTATTATCAGTATGTGGACAGGATCTATAAAATTCCAGGATTGGCCTTCTTTCATTGTCAATGCCAAAGCAGCTGAGATCAGTGCCGAAAAGTTCAAGCAGTTAGGAGTCCAAATGACTCATCCTAACTAAGATGAACATTCTACACCTGGGGGTAGTAATCGCCAGAATAACCGCAAGAGTAAAGAAACACTGGCTATCAATCTTAAAGGCAAAGAGTCTTTGGCTGTCAACGTCACTTAGACGGCATCCATTCCATCAGCACCACCACAGAAATCGACTCGTCCAAAAGAAGAGTATTCTTTTGATGAAGATGATACTTTAAGCATCTTCGATTGCTTGATCAAAAGCAATAAGCTTCAGCTTCCAGAAGTAAAACAGCCAGAAGAAGTGGGTAAAATTGATCACCCTAAATACTATGTTTATCACAGATTTATAGGGCATCCGACCAGAGCATGTTATGTGCTCAAAGGAAAAATCCAAGAACTGGTCAACTCTTGAGCAATTACTCTGCAATAGGACGAGAAAACGGTGACTGCTAATGTAGTTTCTCTACAATTCGGTAATTTTCCACCGCAACTTATGCAAGAGGGTATTGTCCCCATTCCAAAGACTACTCTTGAGATCGTGAATCTCCCACCTCCTCAAAATGAAGGTCTTGTTCCGCTGTCAACTGACAGAGGAGAGATTATGTGGATTCACCCAGATCCGGTAGCAGAATTTGAAACACCTTCCTCTTCTAAGCAAAAGAAGCACTCCAGATCTAAACCCAAGAACTGTAATATGGTATCCTTTGAACCAGTAACAGAAGAAGAAATTTTGATGGGCACTAGATCAGGGAAACCCTATCTTCAGGAGTATTTCGAAAATTAAGAGGACTCTGCTCCATCTCCTGATGTTCCTCCTTCATCATCTTCTCCTGGAGAGAATATACCATCCATATCTTTGCCGGTGGTCGAACCATCTCCTTCTAAACCAACAGCAGTCGACAAGGGGAAACAACCTGTCCGCTTTGATAAAGCGTTGAAGAAGTCCTCATCTCTCGGACTTGAGAAGCCTTATAATTTTGACATATTGGCTCAATTGGCCAATACTCCAGCAAAATTTTCAATCTTTGAACTCTTACGTCTCTCAAAAGAAACTCGAGAGACGTTAAGTGAAGCCTTGATACAGGCTGACGCTTGTCTTACTCTTCTCAAGAAACCTAAAAAGGAACCAGTCAGCTGTGCACATTGTCATAGTGTATTTGAATTAATGTCTAATATCACTTTTACACAAGATGACATGTTGTTAGAAGACAATCGTCATGATTGTCCTCTCTATTTCATGGGGTATGTGGACACCATGAAAGTATATCGTATTCTGATTGACCCAGGGTCCGCACTTAGCATCATGCTGAAGTCTTTGCTGAATGCTTTGAAGATCCTAGTACATAACCTTTCCATAACTATTACTACCATCCTGGGGTTTAATCAAGGAAGAAGTGAACCTTTGGAGAAGATACGCCTAAAGCTTCAAATTGGCAATCTTCGTACAAAGGTAACTTTCTATGTTATTGACAATCATGGCTCATACAAAGCTTTGTTGGGAAGACCATTCCTCCATGAACACAATATTGTACCCTCTACGCTCTACTAATGTTTCAAATATGTGGATGGTAATGGAGAAGTCTAAAAAGAAGTTGCAGATCTGAATCCTTTTAAAGGGGTTGAAGCATACTGCAACAATTCTCGCATGTACAAGGAAGAATTCATGAAGGTAGTACTAGCAATGGATACGGATGAAGAACAAAAGAGTGCGCCAAATGATACTCTGGTGATTCCCGTCAAAGGACGCACCTTATGTCCTCAGTCTTCCAAACCACTGACTATCTATCTTTCTTCCCATGAGAAGCAGCCCAAGGGTGATTGTCAGGAACAAAGAGAGCTCACCTCTTCTGAGCCGCTTGTAATCGACCTTCATCGTAAGAAGCTCCCTCCTCCTTCTCGTTCTTCTTCTCTCCCTCTTGTCATCAATCTGACTAAGCCTGCTAAGGCTAAAGTTCCTGTTGTAAATGATAGTGTAAAAATCAATAAAGCATCTCATTTGTAGTATACTGATATCTTTTACTATACTCAGTGTTATTTGGATATGCTAGATAACATTAAACCACTTATAATAGAAGTCGTATCATCTCTACGAAATGTGGTATCATTGGATTCAATACAAGAGTCGTACTTCTTAGTACCGTCTCGAAAGAAAGATGAAAAGCCTATATTCTTCAACAAAAGAGAGGAACCAAAAATTGGGCTCTATAATGATAATAGAGATGATACATGAAGGCTACAATTATGCCGCTATAGTCCACAATCCAAAGCTATCATCCGTAAAATGGGCTATGATTTCAGAACAGGCCTCAACAATGGTAAAGGAAGGCGGACTCCCCTTCGTATTGCTATTCCAAAAAGAAAATCACAATAATACCACAGTAAATCGAAGCGGGGCTTAGGTTATGCTTCACCTCTACCAACTCCAAAACCTTCTGAATCTGATGAAGAAGAACGATCTAACTCTTCTGATTCTATTTCATGGGATTCTGACACCAGTATTGGTCATGTTCATAGGGTGATGGTATCTTCTAACATGGTGTCTGCCGAATTCTCAGAAGAAGATGAAGATGACATTGAAGAAGCTCCTGAAGTGGACCTATGGGCACAAAAGATGGACAATCAGTGGGAACTTCGTTTCGAACAACGAGAATAACCTACTGAAGATCAACTTGTCCAAATCGATATTGGAGAGGAGAGTGTATCACGACCAATCTTCATTAGCAAAAATCTCCCAGAGGATGATAAACCAGAGTTAATTCATCTTATTCGAGAATATATTGATGTCTTCGCCTGGAGTTACGAAGATATGCCAGGATTAGATCCTCAAGTGGCAACTCACAAGCTTAACATTCTGCCGAATGCCAAGCTGGTCAAACAACAACAACGGTGATTCAAGCCTGAAATGATGGATGCAATTGATGATGAAGTCAAAAAGCTTATAGCTTGCGGTTTTATCAGAGAAGAACAGCATCCTGACTGGGTAGCCAACGTTGTACCAATCCTGAAGAAGACCGGAAAGGTTCGAGTTTGCATAGACTTTCGGGATCTCAATGATGCTTGCCCTAAAGACGAGTTCCCTCTTCCGATCACTGAGGTCATAATTGACAATACATATGGATTCGAACGAATTTCTTTCATGGATGGATTTTCTGGATATAATCAAATCCGGATGAATCCTGAAGATAAGAAACATACTTCATTTTGTACTCCTCGGGACGTGTACTGTTATACGGTCATGCCGTTTGGTCTTAAGAACGCAGGTGCAACTTACCAGCGAGCTATGAGTACTATTTTTCATGATCATCTGCGAAAGACTGTCAAATGCTATGTTGATGATATTTCTGTGAAAAGTCGTCTCAAAGAATATCACATTCAAGATTTAAGAACTATCTTCAATCTAATGCGCCAGCATCAACTCAAAATGAACCCCACCAAGTCTTTCTTGGGTGTCTCTAGTGGTAAGTTTCTCGGCTTCGTCATTACCTCTAAAGGTATACAAGTTGATCCCGAGAAGATCAAAGCCATTCAAGAGATGCGTCCTCCACGCAACCTAAAAGAGCTACGAGGATTCCAAGGTCGACTTGCGTACATCAGGCGGTTTATTTCGAATTTATCTGGACGTTGTAAACCATTTACTCAATTAATGAAGAAAGGTGTATCTTTCATTTGGACGGAAGAATGTCAACGAGCATTTGACGACATAAAACGGTATTTAATGAGTCCACCGGTTCTTGTACCATCGATCTCAGGAATACCCTTCTTAATGTATATCCGAGCAATGGATCATTCATTGGGAGCTTTGCTGGCTCAAAAGAACAAGGAAGGTCATAAACAAGCCATCTACTATCTTAGCCGAACGATGATTGGAGCTGAACATCGTTATAATCCGGTAGAGAATAAATGTTTAGCCTTAATGTTTGTTGTTCAGAAGACAAGACATTACATCATAGGCCAAACTATTCATGTCATATCCCGAGTCAATCCTCTTCGAGTTTTAATAAAGAAGCCAAGTACACTCAATTCTAGGCTTGCCACATGGGCTATATTACTAGCACAATATGATATGGTTTATGTTCCTCAAAAGTTTGTGAAAAGCCAAGCACTTGCTGACTTCTTAGCAGCTCATCCTGTCCCTGAGACATCTAAACTTTATGACGAGATTCCGAACGAAACATTAGAATCAAATATGATCTCAGAAGAATTTTCTACCTGGAGGTTGTTCTTTGATGGAGCTTCTAGAATCGGACCTGGAGGTACTCTTATTGCTGGAGTAGAAATTGTTGCCTATTCTTTAGACGAATCATGATCCAACAATGTGGCAGAATATAATGCTTTGTTCATCGGACTTCAATTAGCCAAACAATTGAGTATTGAATATCTCGAAGTATATGGTGACTCTAAGCTGATTGTTAATCAGGTTAGAGGCATATATGAAGTCTTACATCAAGATCTAGCACCATACCATGAAGCAGCAATCAAGATAGCTTCTTCATTCAAAGGGTTCTTCATCGAACATGTACGTCGTGCATGCAATACAGAAGTCGATGCCTTAGTTAACCTAGCTGCGGTATTGGCAGTTCCAGTCAAAAGACAACAAATGGTTGTTATCTCTAATAGAGAACTATTTTGTGTTGAAAATAACCACAACATTGAATTCAGCAACCTAACTGAAGTCAATGTCATTAGTGAGGACTGGAGAGCACCTTTCATTGATTTTGTAGTACATGACATCTTGCCAAAAGATCCTAAAGAAGCTACAAGTATACGTCGTCGATCGCTTCGATTCTATTATAATCATACTACTAAAACACTCTATCGAAGAACTTTTGATAGATTACTCTTGAGGTGTCTCGCTGGTGATGAAGCAAAGCAGATATTACGTGAAGCTTAAGATGGTGTTTATGGAGTACATCAGCCTGGTCCTAAACTACAAGATCGTATTCGACGTATGGGCTACTACTGGCCCTCTATGGTATCAGATGCTATTGACTATGCAAGGAAATATCGTGCATATCAAATTCATGCAGATTTCATCCATCAACCGTTAGAATTTCTTCATCCGACTGCTGTCTCATGGCCTTTCGAAGCCTGGGGCATGGATATAATTGGCCCTATCAATCCTCCTTCATCTAAAGAGCATCGATTCATTTTGGCTATAATCGATTATTTTTTTAAGTGGGCAGAAGCTATATCTTTGGCTGAAGTTAAAATGAGTAGTGTCATCAACTTCATCAAAAATCATGTGATATACAGATTTGGTGTCCCTCGCCGAATCATCCATGATAATGAACCGCAATTCATCAGCCAAAAGTTTAGTAGGTTCTGTGATGACAACAGAATCAATAATGTTGCCTCGACAGCCTATAATCCTGCGGCTAATGGATTGGCTGAAGCATTCAACAAGACCATTATCAAACTCCTCAAAAAGTTTATCTCTATTAACAAACGTAATTGGAGTAATAAACTTGGAGAATGACTATGGGCATATCGTACTACTGTCCGTAATCCCACAGGTTGCACACCTTTTTTTCTAGTATATGGGTGTGAAGCTGTTTTGCCTTTGGAAATTCAAATTCCATCATTGAGGATCGCTATTGCTAACGAACTTACTACAGAAAACAATGATCGTCTTCGACTTCAAGAATTGGAGGCGCTTGATGAGAAAAGGTTACTGGCTCAACAGCATATTGAACTTTACCAATCCCAGATCTCAAAAGCTTTCAATCGCAAAGTCAGTGTACCGACATTTCAAGAAGGCGAGTTGGTTCTCACAGTCAGACGTCCTATGACTATGACACATATGAGCAAAGGCAAGTTCGAGACAAAGTGGGAAGGGCCATATGTGGTAAATAAAGTCTTCTCCAATGGAGCCTATCAAGTAACAGATATGGAGGGTAGAGTTGCTACGATGCCCATCAATGGCAAATTTCTTAAGAAATATTATGTATAAAAACAAAATTTACTTTATTTCAGAAACATGATGTAAATAAAAGTTCATGGAATTACATATTAAGGACGGGAAGGAGGCCCTGATCCTTCATGATTAAATACATAGTTTGCCAACAGTTCAAACATCTCATTGTCTGAACTCACAAGAAACTTATAGGCAGCCATCCTCAATGCCTCTTCTTCGACAGTCTTCCCAGGTTCTACTAACTTGGAGATCAAATCCTATCCTGGCGTAGGATGAACAGTTGAGCCTTCGCCTCTTTCTTTTTGAGAAGGCACGGGAGGCTCACTAGAGGCATCTCGGTTTCTTCTTCGATCTTCGGAGCGAGTAAATCTTTGGAAGACATTTTCGTACAGAAGGGAAAGCGATTGACAATATCTACAATATCTAAAAAAAAGTTTTGTTCTATTTATAGACAAAACAAATAAATAATCAGCCTCGAGAACTGATGCAATTGTTGGAAAGAGGTACCAACTGTTCGTTCATTTATAACTGTTTATTGACCATTTATTGTCCCTTCTCTGAAACTGACATGACTATTCACTCATTTATTCTTTTTTTTGAGAGTTTGAACGACCATTCATTCATTCAATGTCTGTCCCTAAAAATCGAAGTGACCGATTATTCATTCATTTATCATAATGAGAATCCATGTCTCTGAATTCCAAATAGCCACATCAAACAACTTGTCACATTCGTATTCTATCTGCACTCTGTTATCTATGTCAGCATATCAAAATCGAATTATAAAAAGGAGAATAATGAGAAAATCATTTCCTTATTCCTTCTTTAAGCATAGATACATCTTGATAAAAATCTATTACATCTCTGATTTTCATTCTAATGAAGGTCTATTACATCTTTAGATCTTTCCATTTGATAAAGAAGGTCTATTACATCTTTGGATCTTCTTATTTGTTGGTGGTAATTCCTTGTCGTCTCGTCCTGAAGCAACGAGTCAGACAATGGAATCAACTCTGGTCTTCTCTCTCAGAAAGACGAGAGGAGAACCCCAGAGCGCAGCAGCCCAAAGATGAGCTGCTGTCAATACAACTGGCGGAGAGAAGACGACCCGCCAGGGGAACTAGGAACGAAATCACCCTTGTGATACGATTCCTAGTTCTGCGTCTTCACCATCCAACTCTCATGTATAAAGGCTCTTCCTACCATCTGAGGAAGACCCTTCTTGAACATGAAGAGTTCTGAGCTGTCTAATTTGAGTGTCAGAACCACATGAGCTGTCTGATGTGAGTGTCAGAAGAATGCCCTCTGCGACATCCAAAGTCACCAATACTAGTCCTGAAGAAGCTTGCTAACCGAATCCCTGTAAATATTGACAAAACAAAACAGGAAAAGTTAGCAGAATTTATCAATAGTGTGCGCCTATCAACAGGCGCATTTTTTGGCACACTGCGCCTATCAAACAGGCACATATCAGCATATTGCGCTGATCAAACCAGCGCATCCCAACAAAGTGTGTTGATCAACATGCGCACATCAGCACTGCATACTGATCAAACAGGCACATATCGAAAATGTGTGCCGATCACTAGGCGCATATCTCTGCAGTACAAGTTGATCACACTGGCGCATGTCAACAATACGCGCCTATGATTGAGATTAAGTAATGAATCACAGTGCGCACATATTCTCAGAAATAGTTAGCGTATATCAACAGTGTCTACAACATGCAGATCAATACCTATCTTCAAAGGTGGTGCAAAAGAAGAATATTCATACCATTGATTCTTCTTCGAGACTTAACAATTTTTGAAGACACAGCATGCAAAGAATAACATTAGGATGGGTTGGCGCAAGTGGGACCTTGTGAGAAGCCATTTGTTTTGAGAAAGAATGAATGCTCTTTCGTTTTAGCTATCCTTTTTAAAGTACTGAAGAAGAAAAATGGGCGCGTCATTCTAGGAGCCTATTTTGGGAAAGAACTAAACAATAGGTGATGGAAGCCATGTGATGGCTGCTATGTGTCCCTCAACGAAACAGTAAGCGTTTGAATTAGCTGAAGAAACGCATCTACTTGTACTATTCAAAATTATAGCCACACAACATATCAGAAATTTTAGATTTCATTTTGCATAAAGATGGGTGGACCCCTACAGACAAGGACACAAGAAAAGAGAATAAAATTTTTGGCACGCCCAAACATTATTTCTTGTTCTTGCCTTCATCAGGCTGACGAAGGACGGCGTCCAATTCTTGCATGTTGCGGATCCCCGACCGACGCATTAGATTAAGGAACCCCTCTGCATCACCACGCCCTTCGGAGGATGGCCCACCATTCAAGTGATTGAAAACTGTCGAGTCTAGACCAAAACAGTTTAAAAAGTTCGCCGCTCTCAGCGACTGGTCAGCCTCCAACAGATAAGTTGTAGGCACAACATCATGTCCCACTTCAAAGGACTTGATTGTAGTGTCAGCATTTGTCTCCATCTCTTCCTTCTTGGAGGCCATTGAAGAACAGAAGTAAAAAAAATAAAGCATAAAGATCAACCACTACATATATATCAACAAAAATGACTCTTCATATTCCTCATGGGAAACCGAATATCATCAATGAAACTCGGAAAGACGAAGAGGAAGTTTTGTGTTTTCGAGAAAGAAATTTAAATATGATGACCGGTTGTTGACTGGCGCAACTTGACTCAGTCAAAATCTTTATAAATTCAAAGTATTTCAAAACTTTGATACATTTTTAAGTTTTGAAAACTTTGAAGGGGGTCTTGTAGGGCCTAAAAATCAAGTTGCACCATGAATATACTAATCAGTGATCAAGTTGCACCCCAAAGATCAGGTTGCGCAACTAGTATGAAGCCCAGAGAACGAGCTGCGCCACTAATCAGGTTGCGCCTAATATCAGACTACACCCAGACTTGTTGTGCCAAAATCTACGTGGCGTCTGACACTTAATGGCCATCATTACCTGACAGTACTGACGACTGACACCACAGTGAACGAGAAAAATCTTTTCGAATCCCGTGAATTGTGCCGCTCAAGGAGAGTTGGTAGACAGCTGTCATGTACACTTCGTAAGTTGTGCCTAGGCGTAATCCAGACAAAATATTTAGTTACGCCTAGGCACAATCTAATAACATCTGCTCAAAAGCTGCCACGTGTCTAGGCGCGGCTCAATCAGGCGCAGTTGACCGAAGCTCGCGCAACCTGATGAAGTTAAGACAACTTACATTCTAAAGCAGGATGACATAGCGCACATGCCACTAATCTCTCAAGACATATCTACTATCCTGTACACGACCACGCGTATCTCAATCACAGGATGCCACGCGTCTAAATACAATTAGTACACGACTTAACAACTGAATAAAAGTTGGCACAACAGGAGGTTGGCGCAACCCAATTTAGCGCAATCCAGCCTCACGCACATCAGAATAACTGTTAAAACAGTTATTTCTTGAACTCTATAAATAGAGTTTCCAATCATTGTGAAATGATCAGAGACATACGCACAGAGATCAAGAACTCTTGCAAAATCGTTGTTGCATTCTCCAGAGGCTACAGTCTTCAAGTTCACATAGTCCAAGGGATAAAATGATCGTCTTCTGATCAGATTCCTACAGTCGTACTTCCCCAGAATTCATTGTACTTTGTACTATTCTTTTTTCAAGTTTGGAATAAACTTTTTTGTTTTTGCAAACAAAATCTACGTGTACTAACTGTACCTGATTAGTGGCCCAGCAGAGTCGTCATTTTGTTTGCAAAAATAAAAAAGTTTATTCTAAACTTGAAAAAAAATAGTAAAAAGTTCAATGAATTTTGGAAAAGTACAACTGTAGGAATCTGATCAGAAGACGATCACTTTATCCCTTGGACTATGTGAACTTGAAGACTATAGCCTCTGGAGAATGCAGCAGCAATTTTGCAAGAGTTCTTGATCTTTGTGCGTATGTCTCTGATCATTTCACAATGATTGGAAACTCTATTTATAGAGTTCAAGAAATAACTATTTTAGCAATTATTCTGATGTGCGCGAGGCTGGATTGCGCGCCAAATTGGGTTACGCCAACCTCCTGTTGTGCCAACTTTTATTCAGTTGTTAAGTTGTGTACTAACTGTATTTAGACGCGTGGCATGATGTGATTGAGATGCACGTGGATGTGTACAGGATAGTAGACACGTCTTGAAAGATTAGTGGCATGTGCGCCACGTCATTCTGCTTTAGAATGTAAGTTGTCTCAACTTCATCAGGTTGCGCGAGCTTCGGTCAACTGCGCCCGATTGAGCCGCGCCTAGACACGTGGCAGCTTTTGAGCAGATGTCATTAGATTGTGCCTAGGCGCAACTAAATATTTTGTCTGGATTGCGCCTAGGCACAACTTACGAAGTATACAGGATAGCTGTCAACCAACTCTCCTTGAGCGGCACAATTCACGGGATTCGAAGAGATTTTCCTCATTCACTGTGGTGTCAGTCGTCAGTACTGTCAGGTAATAATGGTCATTAAGTGTCAGACGCCACATAGATTTTGGCACAATAAGTCTGGGCGCAGTCTAATATTAGGCGCAACCTGATTAGTGGTGCAGCTCGTTCACTGGGCTTCATATTAGTGGCTCAACCTGATCTTTGGGCGCAACTTGATCACTGATTAGTATATTCAGGGAGCAACTTGTTTTTTAGGCCCTACAGATACGTAGATGTTTTGCTCACGAGCTCGCATCCAAAAAGCGGGTGCGGGTCGTGACAGATGCACATCAGTTGGCTCTAGCAGTCGTGGAGCAGAGGGCTCTATATCAGGGAGCGCGTCCGAGGCCAGGCGACATTCAGGACTTCAAGAAGCTAGGACCTCGTGACTTTAGCGGGACTGATGGCGTAGTTTATGTTGACGACTGGCTCGAGGACATCGAGCGACAGATAAGAGCTTCCCGCCTAGCAGACGACCTGAAGGTCGAGGCAGTGGGGCTACAGTTGTTGGAAATCTCTCGCACCAGGTTCAAGAACGAGCCAGCTCTTGCTAGAGAGGGTCATACATGGGCCGAGTTTAAGTACATCTTCAAAGAGAAGTTCTTTTCACCTACAGACAAGATTGACCTGGCGAGGCA
The DNA here is from genome assembly GCA_029216955.1 of Iris pallida. Classification (NCBI taxonomy): domain Eukaryota; kingdom Viridiplantae; phylum Streptophyta; class Magnoliopsida; order Asparagales; family Iridaceae; genus Iris; species Iris pallida. The sequence goes on along the minus strand of JANAVB010027397.1, from coordinate 20,019,998 downwards.
GGTTCAGAACCTTCAGCAGGGTAGCATGTCTGTAGAAGAATACGCTGCAGAGTTCGGCCAGCTGGGCCAATATACGGAGTATATGGTTCACGACCCGAAGATCAAGGCGAGCTATTTCCGAGAGGGATTGATTTGGGATATCAAGATCCTTATCCCCTCTTTTTATGTGACTTATGTCGAGATCCTTACGGAGGCCCGCAAGGTAGAACGAGAGTGGGGCTTGAAGCCCAAGAGGGATCACGATCTATTCTCGGGGGCTTCTAGCAGCGCGGGGGCTGCTAAATGCCCTCAGCTTCAGCATCGTTCTTTTCAGTATCACCAGCCGCAGGTTCAGGCTAGGGCACCAGTTCAGCAGTTGCAACACCATCAACAGAGGTAGATGCAGAATGCTCCTCCGTACAACTACTGTAAGAAGCCCGGTCATATCTGGAAGGTTTGCAGGAATATGCTGGATATGTGCCTCTATTACGGTGATGTTAGACATCAGTTGAGGGATTGTCCTGCGAACCCTGGTAAGGCAGCCCATGGAGTAGGGGCATCCCAGGGGGCACCGACGAGGGCATCTGCAGCACAGCAGAGGGGTCCACTTTTGACCAGCAATAGTGGTTTGCTCAGCACCACCAGCAGCGGGGTGTTCAGGACAGGGCGTTTGCTTTAGCAGCCGAGGAGACTGAGCCAGTGGCAGATGTCGTGGCATGTTCTGTTCTACTCGATTCCTTTTCTACATTAGCCTTGTTTGATTCTGGTGCTACATACAATTTTGTGTCTATTTTTTTGCTCTTAAATACAATATTATTGCTGAATATTTGGATAGGACTTGCAAGATTATGACCGGAGAAGGCATTATCCTTGTTAATAATATTTGCAAGAGGCGAAGAGTTATACTGGGAGGCCAGGATTTGAGCGCGTATTTGCTCGTAATGCCACTTTCGAGCTACGATATGGTACTCGGTATAGATTGGTTGAGCAGGCACTATGCTAGTATAGATTGTAGAGGCGGCAAAGTTTTGTTTAGACCGCTGGAAGAGCCAGAGTTTGAGTTTGCTAGAGGAGCAGCGGAGCCAGGAGATGGATTCTGTGGAGCCTTGTTGGCGGGGCTGGAATTGCCACATCTATTTATAGCAGAGTTCTTAGATGTTTTTCCCTAGGAGTTACCTGGGATACCACCGGACAGAGATGTTGAGTTCTTTATAGACTTGGTGCCGGGCACTGAGCCTATTTCACAACACGTCTATAAAGTCAACAACAACGAGTTGGCAGAGCTGAAGAAGCAAGTCGACGAGCTGCAGGACAAGAGCTTTATCAGATCCAGTTTTTCACATTGGGGCGCACCAGTTCTGTTTGTACCGAAGAAAGATGGTACGGTACGTATGTGTATCGATTACAGAGCGCTCAACAACCTCACTATCAAGAACAGTTATCCATTGTCGAGGATTGACGACTTGTTCGATCTGTTAAGCGGCACGAAGGTGTTCTCGAAGATAGACTTTAGGTCTGGGTATCTTCCACAGAAGGTGAAGCGGGATGACATTCTGAAGACTGCTTTTCGGACTCGTTATGGCCAGTATAAGTTTACTGTCATACCATTTGGGTTGACTAATGCCCCGACGGTATTCATAAACTTGATGAACAAGGTATTCCATCAGTAGCTTGACAAGTTCGTGGTGGTCTTCATTGATGACATTCTCATTTATTCGAAGATGCTAAAGGAGCATGAGGAGCACCTGAGGATTATGTTGGATACTCTCAGGAGGGAGCAGCTGTATGGGAAGCTGTCGAAGTATGAGTTCTTCTTGGACCGAGTAGAGTTTCTGGGCCATGTTGTATCTGGTGATAGGATTTTTGTGGATTCGAAGAAGATTGCTGCAGTGGAGTCCTAGTCTACGTCGAGCTCAGTTGCAGAGATTCAGAGTTTTCTAGGTCTGGAAGGTTATTACTGGAAGTTCGTACAGGACTTTTCCAGGATTGTCGAGCCGATGGCCCGACTTACCAGGAAGGACGAAGAGTTTGTTTGGTCTGAGGAGTGTCAGGCCGCCTTCGAGGATCTGAAGAATTGGTTGACATCGGCCCCTATTATGACATTGCCATCCAGGTTCGGAGGATTCACGATCTACAGTGATGCTTCGAGAAAGGGTTTGGGATGCGTTCTTCAACAGCATGGTAAGGTAATTGCCTATGCATCCTGGCAGTTACGTTCGCATGAGAAAAACTATTCGACTCATGATTTGGAGTTGGCAGCAGTCATTTTCGTCTTGAAGCTATGGAGACACTATCTGTACGGAGAGCATGTGGAGATTTTTACTAACCATGAGAGCTTGAAGTACGTATTTACATAGAAGGAGCTGAATATGAGGCAGAGGCGATGGTTAGAGCTGTGAAGGATTTTGATATATCTTTGCAGTACCATCCAGGGAAGGCCAACGTGGTTACAGATGCTTTGAGCAGGTATCCGGTAGCCATGTGTTTGACGATGGATCGTCACCTTCTGGTAGATTTGGAGAGCCTGAGCATTGAGGTTATAGTCCATGGCATTGGGGAGCAGATGTAGGGTCTTCAGGTACAGTAAGAGCTGATGGACAGGATCAGAGAAGCACAGTTTGGGGATGAGCCTCTGAGGGTCATCAGGAAGCAGGTTTAGGCAGGATTATTGGATGATTTCTCTATCACGGAAGATGGGTCGTTGAGGCATGGTGCCAGAATGTACGTACCGGGTAGAGAGCTTCAGGAGGAGGTTCTTTAGGAGGCACATCGTTCTCGGTACTCTATGCATCCTGGTGCCAACAAGATGTATAGAGACTTGATACAGTACGTTTGATGGTATGGCATGAAGTGTGAGGTGGCTCAGTTTGTCTCTAGATGCTTGGTGTGCCAGCAGGTGAAAGCCGAGAGACAGAGGCCAGGTGGTCTACTACATCCACTGCCCATTCCAGAGTAAAAGTGGGAGCATATCACTATGGACTTTGTGTTTGGACTTCCGCATTCTCCAGGAAGAAAAGATACGATTTGGGTCATTGTTGATAGATTGACCAAATTGGCCCACTTCTTGCCTTTCAAGGTGAGTTTGTTTACAGAAAGGCTGACAGAGATGTACGTACGGCAGATAGTCAGATTGTATGGGGTTCTAGTGAGCATAGTCTCGGATCGGGATAGTCGATTCACTTTCTACTTCTGGAGGATTTTGCATCTTAGCTTGGGCACCCGACTCAAGTTCAGTACCGCATACCACCCCCAGACGGACGTACAGTCGGAGAGGACTATTCAGACTCTGGAGGATATGCTTCGTACCTGTGTTTTAGACTTTGGGGGATCTTGGGAGGACCATCTCTACTTGGTAGAGTTTGCTTACAACAACAGCTACCAAGCCAGTATAGAGATATCACCATTTGGGCTCTATACGGATGGAGGTGTCATACTCCCTTGTCTTGGGATGATGTCGGCGATAGGGCTTTGCTTGGCCCTGAGATGGTTGTGGATGCGGCGAAGAAGGTCAGAATTATCAGAGATAGACTTCGGGTGGCACAGGACAGACACCGGCATTGGGCCGATAGCCACCGGAGACCCTTGGAGTTTGAGATATAGTTTAGATTTTTCTAATGTTTGAGTCTGATTGTGATTGTTTTAGTTTAAGCTTTAAGATTTGTGTTTTGTTCTAGGTTGGTGATCTCGTGTTTCTGCGAATTTCTCCGACACGGGATACGATTCGCTTTGGTGGAGGCCGAAAGCTTAGTCCGCAATTCATCGGACCTTTCTGTATCCTGGAGAGGGTCGATGTAGTGGCATACCGCCTGTACTAGAGAGAGTGCACAACGTGTTCCACGTGTCATAACTGAGACGGTACATGACATATCCCAGTCACGTTTTGGACCACTCCGAGATCGAGATAGAATAGACTCTCAGTTATCCAGAGCAGCCAGTTGAGATCTTAGACTGAAGGAAGAAGGTGCTCCGAAACCAGGTCATATCTTTGGTTCGAGTCGCATGGAGACATCACTCTCCAGGTGAATCTACTTGGGAGAGAGAGGACGACATACGGGAGCAATTTTCTTATCTTTTCGAGATTTGAGGTAGAAGTTTTTTTTGTTCTGTTTTTGTTTGCTGCGATAGTTTTGCCTTCAATTTTGAGGACAAAATTATTTTAAGGGGGTAAACTTGTCACTACCAGTTTTTAAAATAAGGGTAAAATTGTTATTTTTCAATATTAGAATATTTGTGAGTATTTATTTATTATATAATGTATTTTTAGGGATTAGTTAGTCAAGTTTGAGTTTCATCTCGTTCCGACTTGAGTTAGTGACCCGGGTAGCTTAGACTCTAGTCAGGACCCCAAGATTAGTTATCCATGGCCCACAAACCCCACTAATCATGATAGTGTAATTAGACAAATTCCACTTGATTAGAATGGTTACGTTAATGACTTAAACTTGACCTTTTTTACCCCAACCTCTTCCATTCAATTAATTAGCCAAAGGAGACCTAGAGAGGGGCATCCTTGTCATTTCAATATGGCTAAACCTAGCCTAATAGGGCCGGCCACAAGGAGAGGGGTTTCTTCATCTTTTTCATTTCACAATATAGCCTCCATTCCATTTTAGGGTTCTTCCCAAATCTTGAGAGCAAATCTCGTTGATTCATCCCTCAAAACTTATCTTTTCTCCACCAAACTCTCTCATCCTTGCAAGGAGAAGGAGCTACAAACAAGGTGGAGCCAAGAACAAGGAGGGGTATCCATTTGGAAGAAGAATCCTTGTCGATTTCGTGTCCTTTGGAGTTTTCATTGGAAGTCAACTCCCAATAGGTATATTTCTCTCCCTTTTGCCATTTTATATAGTATTAGTGGATTTGACCCATAGGAACCCACCCCATATGATAGATTCACCCTTTAGAATGTTTTAGAGGCTTATTAGAGTCCTTTTTTGGTGTTTGTATTGATATTAGTGTTCCACATGGAGAGATTCCAAAGGGGGCACACCATGTGTTTGAGAAAATGCCAAAATGGACATGTTGAGGCCTAATTTCAGATTTAGATTAGTTAGAGGGTAGTTTAGTCATGTTAGATATGTTTCATATGGTTGTCTTTAGGTTTCCTACAAGTTTGGGCATGTGGTTTTGGCCTACATATCATATTTACATATGTCTATATGCTATTTTGTATATATATGAATAGTGGACTATTTTGAGCCTATTTGGTATGTATTCATGTGTTTGTGCATGTGTGGTGGTGGTTGCTATGTGTGGTAGAGAGTGGGGGGTTCATATCCATCCTTCTTGGTTGGTGTGGTTGTAGTATGTGTGAGAAAGTGGTGGTGGTAGTGTTAGATTGGTTGGTAGTTTTAGAGAGTGAGAGTTAGAGTGGTTTTGTAGTGTGTTGTATGTGTGATAGAGTGTGAGTTAGAGAGGGGTTATAGAGTGGTTTGAAGGAGTGTTAGGAGGGGAGTTTGAGGGGGATGTGGGGCTGCCATAGGCGGCCACCACAGCAGCCTTCCCCCCCAAACAGCAGCATAGACAGCCCCTTATTCTGGGCTGTGTAGCCCCCCAATGGGGACTACAACAGCAGTAGCCTGCTGCAGTGATCCAGCAGCAACATCAGCATTAATATGGTACTCTATAAGAGCAGCAGCAGCAGCAGCAAGGTGGCTGCCTAGAGCAGCCACCATTCCCCCTTTCATTGTGTGTGTGTGTGTGTGTGTGTGTGTGTGTGTGTGTGTGTGTGTGTGTTTTGGTGAGTGTTTAAAGGGCTAAGTTAGTGTATATGGATGCCAGATATATATATATTAGTTAGATATAGTTAGATACATATATATGGTAGTATCTTAGGATATGTTATTAGATACAATAGTATCCTAAATAAGTTAGTGTGTGAGTGTTGGTATCTTGGTTTAGGATACCAAGTTAGAGTCTTGGTTTTAGGATACCAAGTTAGTATTTTTGATATGATACTAGTTAGATAATATATTAGAGTGGTATCTTAGGATACAAATGTTGGTATCTTAGGATTTACCTTTACCTTCAAGGAAAATGGGTTTACCTAGGCAAGGTAATGCTGTAGAGGGTAAGGTATTGGTGAGTTGTGTTAAGATACTAAGTTATATAGTTAGATGTTAGTCAAAGGGATGATTATGAACTAGTTAGCCTAAGTTAGTAGTATATCTACTAACTAAGGTAATATTACATAGTATAAAAGGGTATTACCTATTATCAAAGGTAATGAGGATAACAAGGGTAGATATGGTTAGAACTAGGATAACTTGGTAGGTAAATGTTAGAAATAGGCTTCTTGGTCTAGTATGACCACGATTGACAATTTTGACTGGAAGTCAACGTAAAGTCAACACCCGACCTAGAATTGACTAGGAGTTGACCAGAGTTGACCAGTTGACCAAAAGTCAACTATGTCATGCCCCAATTCGTAGAGTCATTTATTCACATATTTATCTCTTGGAATCGATCGTCCTCGCTTGGGCATGATGCCGTATAAGTCTGGTATTGCACTTGTATAATACAAAGATGGTAAATAATTGATAATCTTCAAATATGAGCATATCGCAGTGGCATAAACAGACAAACTGAAGTTAATGAGGACAATCTTTTTATTGAATAGAAATACATCGTCCTTTATAGCAGTAGAGATAAAAGTATAACTTGAAGTCGTACAGAGATATGTAGAACTTTATTCTCTTTATTGATAATTGAAGTAGAGTACAAAACTGGTATTGAAGTATAATGCTTACAACACATCTCACTTCACATTAACAGCCAACAGAATAGAAGCCATAAAGCTTACATTTGATACTTTGATACATTAGATTACAACTCGATATACCGACTTGGCTTAAAACTCGCTGTTACAACTAATTACAATGTCCCATACATTATTCCCTTTATAAACAGAAGACATCATCTTGTACAATGAGAGCTTCTGTATGCCCAACAAATCTTTGATGTCGCGGGACCGATCAAGCCAATCTTCGTGTACAGAATATCCCAAGCACGAGCACCTGCCCATAAAACGTGGGTCAGTACATCATCTATGTACTGGCGAGCAGAATCCAACCCACTCGTCTAAACTAACACTAAGTGGTCATTTAAGCAAGCTTTTATTAGAATGATCTTCCTATTTGGGGCCTAGCATCAGTTTACAATTCATGAGCAGAAATATTGAATAGGTAAACTTGTTATCTCCTTTCTTAGGTAAAGGCAACAATGAAACATACTTGGTGTTATCAAGTTCTGACAGTGTTCTTGTAAAGGCATCCTTTAAGCATCGTTTGAGTTAACATATATTGAACATGTTATAGTGATTCTCTTAGTAAGGCAATACATTAGCAAATCGTATTTCACATGTTGAGCATGTTATAGAGTTTTTTATTTAAAGACAGCAACACAACATCATTTTATTTAGCATGTTAAGCAGGCAAGGTGAATCAACATATATAACATAACAATTATGTGATTTCTTACCGATAGTCGACTTCTCGTACCTGTATCAAATACAGGTTAGCAGATATACTTACTCTGCCTGCACAAAAACATGTATTAGTGTGCATCCTGACTACATGGTCACTGGTGTTGTTAAACCATACGGACTCTTTTCATTTCCATATAGGACTTCAAGATAATATGGTCAGCATAGTAGGTGGCGAGCCTCTATGCCACCCCGTCTTATCCGTGCTCCCAAAGTACTCATCATTATTTCTTCCTAGGCCGAATCGGTCCCGATGCCCCGGTACCGTTGGAGGAAATTAAAACTCAAACCCTGTATACAAGTTGTCCATGACCATGCGAATGCGTGTCTGATTCGATTGTGAATATAATCGTATGGTAAAGTATATTAAAAAAGTAAAGGCAACCCTGCATCATTAAGTCAATAACTTATTCATTTCATCATTACCATCATTTTATTTGGTGATCTTAACGATCCCATGCTTTATCATTTCTCATTCATTGCTTCATTGCAACGTTTTTCATATCGTTCCTTTCGACAAGGAATATAACATTCATTCATTTCATAAGGACATTGTTCTTTCTTTCATTGCTTGTAAGGAAATATGCAACAGCAATAGTTACACAGAAGGTATATGATTCTAGTGCTTTATTCTGTTTATTTTGTTAACAGCATAACCAGTTCATTTCTCATGTATCACTCATGCAGCATCTCATTACTCAAGTATTTCATTGCTTAAGCAGGATTAACAGAAGGGACGTTATCAATTCATTTCAAGCATCAAGACACATTTGCAGTTGAAGGGTGATTCATTTAGCAGTTCAATGTTCATGTGTTGTTCATTTCGATATTAGGCAACATAAGCATCTCTATTGATTAGCAATCAAAATATGGGATATTTAAGGACAATTCATAGTATACTATTACTCCATTTTATTAATCATGAAGGAGTGAGGAGGAGGAATGACAGTTCTACTCACATTGTATAAGGGGTCTTCTTGTTCCGATCGCACACATTTTTACTAAACGTAGCTCCACCAGTGAGCCACGTTCTAATACCCATTCCGTCTAGACAGCTAAGAGAGACTGCATTAGTCTCAATTCTCCTGATTTTTAACTCAAGTCACGGTCCAACATTCTGATCGTATCCAGCAAGCCAACCCAAATGTCTCGCGGGGTACGGGACATTACATAATATACCACTCAGAAAAAGTTTCGTCCTCGAAACCTAAGGGACAACTCATTCTACTAAATCTCTTAGTCACAACAAGTTCCTCACTCAGCTTCTATTCAATATTCATTCAGCACACTCGACCATCCCAACATTGTTATCCAACTGTACTTGATCCATCAATATTTTAATTCATCTTTTTCTTTTCCAAATACTTGCAACTTCTCATTGATTCACCAATATTTTTTATGCATTTCTATCTTGGTCACAGCATACCACTTTGTCACCCCCGTTTTTCGTTATCCGTATTTCTAGTATACATATACGGAAACCTGACATGTATTTTTATTTCTCTTGCCTTGCTAGCTAATTTTGGTTTAATCTTGCTTAGGTTCATCATGGCATATCATGGTTTAACTTGGTTCATTTTGGTTTGACTTGGTTTATTTCCTTTGGTTTATCATGTTAAACCCCTTCCCATTTAAAGCCCACCAACCTTCTCTCTCATCCATTACTTCTTCTTCCTCCTCTTTCATTAATTCCTCCACCTACCAAGCTTAGGCAAGTGCAACTTGCTTCATGAAGGAACCCTCTATTTTATTGTTCTAATCTCTTCTATGCAACCTTCTAAGCTACTTTAGTTCTTGTCATTTTGTCTTTTTATGTATATATTTTTGTAGATCTAACTATGCACCATTTTGGAGTTTTCTTGGGTTTTGATCTAACAAACCATCTTGTTTTCGAAAACTAAGAGTTCCATGTGGTAGAGAATTTGATTTTACACAACTTTGGCTTTTGAAAAGTTAGATTTCATTGTGTTTTGACAAGGTTATGAGAGTTGGAAGTTCATGGGTTCCATGAACACAAGTTCTTGGGTTGGGGGAAGAAGCACAGTGCTGGGGCGCATAGACATTGATATGCGCCCACTGCACGCTTCCTTGGGAGCATAGTTTTATATGCGCCCAAGTCCCCCATACTCTCTCTAGTGGGCGCATAGCCCCAAGACCCTCCCTGGCTTGGGCGCATAACTTTGCATGCGCACAAGTGCACCATGTCTCCTTCCTTGGGCGTATAGACCTTGTCAGCGCACTTGTCATTGAGTGAGTCTCTTGACTTCCTCCAAGACACCCTGACTCCACCCTTTGGGCGCATACATGCAGGCGCATATATATATATATATATATATATATATATATATATATATATATATATATATATATATATATATATATATGGGCGCATAGCTTAGGCGCATGCCTTCCCAAACCATTGTCTCTCCATGATACACCCTCCTCACTCATATATGTGGGTGCATAGACCTTACACCCTGCCTCACTCATACATGTGGGCGCATGCCACTCCCAGCACATATATTTTGGGTGCATGCTCTTCATGACACCCCGTTGACCACTTTGTGCCACCCTTTGCAAATGTCCATATTGTCCTCGTGGTCCTTAGTGTAAATTATGTCCTTGTTTGTACTCTTTACTTGATTAGTCCTATAATGTTATTCTCCATGTTGCACATGTACTCTAAGCTTTAAACACGATCGTGGTATGGCATGTACACTCTCTACACAACTTCTTGATAGTGGCCCGCCGTGGTGCATTTACATGAACACGACATGACATTGTGACTTTACGTGATAACATCTTGATAGTGACCCGTCGTTCAACCAGTAACTTGACATAATAATTCTTGATAGTGGTCCGTTGTGGCACACCCTTGACAAGTAATATTGATAAGTAACCTAACATGATAATTTGGATATGCTGTTACGACGACTATCTTGACTTGTTAAGTAACTCTTGTCTTGATACCGTGGATGGTTGTGCCTGTACAAGCTACATGTCTCATCTTGCATCATGTCTAGGACATGAATTTCTGATTTCCATGGTCCGGGATTCGTATTGAATCTGACTAGGATAATGACTAGATTAATTAAGTAGTCCATGAAGAGATTTCCAGCTACAGGCAGTGCCATTATCTGGGCGCTCTAATTAGACTTGTAGCCTGCCGTTGAGTAGGGCACATTTCCAGCGCACAGTCGTGTGTTGCACCCCCAAGTCACCTAATCCAACTCTCTCAACTTATGATCGGATAACCTAGATTAAGACTGCAGGGCTTGTGGCTGTTGGAACATCTCGATGCATCTTGTTAGTAACTAAGCTTGTGATAACCCTAGTTAGTTAAAATATCAAGTCGTACTCATTGCTTGGCCGTGATTGATGGATGGAGTCTCGTCTGGTCTTGCCTAGATAAGTCCAGTACATGGTTATTTCAGCATGTTACTGTTATACTTTACTTTATCGATAATTGGTTAGAAACTAAGTTCTGTTCAGGTGAAGGGTTACAATCCCAGTCCTTGTTTGGTTTACGGGTTGTAACTTGGCTACTGGAATAGTCCTTTAGTTATCTTATCGTTTATCGTCTTATTTCTCTAACTCATGTATTTCGTTATCATTATGTCTTTATGTGCTAATATGCTGGTTTTAGTTCTTAAGTGAAGCCTCCCTTGTGGCACTTGCTCTTTCTGGGGTCTGATCCAGCTGGTTTTCTATGGCCAGATTTTGGAGTAGCATCCGAGGATCTTTCAGCCTTCCAGCCAGATGGTGAACACTAGGCGCAACCCTGGCAACGAGTGGGTTTTATTTTTCTCTTCCACTCTATTGTAAATTATTCTTTTGAGACGTTTAGCCGCCGAGCAAGTGTTAGCTCATGTTAAATATACATTCCTGTCTGATTAAGGGCTGTAACATGATTGACAAATCCTAGGGTTGATCATGTATGACTTAAACTCTTTCTAGTCTTTGCATTTTGTATGACTAGCTTCATGATCATCTGAATATGTAATGTATGGGATACCTTATTTTGTAGGTATGATGATCTACCATCTTGTTACATTTACTTGCTTGCTTGAGATTGAGACACTAGCTTGTTATTGACCATAAGAGACTGTTGGCTTGTAGTAAAACCCTCATATATCTAGACAGCCGTGACCGTACATCGAGGTGGGTTACACTTCAATGTACGTAGCTGGCTGTGTCTGTCCCTCGCTCTCCAGTATTCTGGTTCTGGGGCGTAACACGGTTTAAGTGGTAGCCCACGCAGGTCTTGTAAATTAAGATATGTGAGGGTTTCACGAAATAGATGTCTCAATCAGTACTCGCCCTTGATCTATACTCGTGTCTTATAATCTTTCTGAAATCTTGATCTGATCACATGCTTATATCCTCGGGTCCTTCCTTATTGTTCCCCATGTCGTTTCTTCAGCGGCATTATTCCTGGTCCTACTGATCAGCAAGGCGAAGCACCTCCAGTGAACCAGCAGCAACCTGGAGACCAAGCCCAGCTTTCAGGGGTAGCCTCCAGAGTCATACCTACTAGGGGTCAAGAGCCACCAGTTTAGCCAGTCCAGATTGCAGAGCCTGATAATGGAACCCTGGTGGGACTCATCAGGGAATTGCTTACATCTCAAGATCTTCGGGACGATGTCCTGCACCAGACAGTACAAGATGCCATGGGCAGAGTTGGTTACCAAGGAAACAGCACGGCCAACAGCTTCAAGCATCTGAACCCTCCTTTCTTTGATGGCAGTGAAGATGCTATCGCTGCCGATGCGTGGCTTCAGGACATAGAAGTTATCCTGGAAGTAGCTAGGATTCCTAAGAAAGAGAAGGTGGCCGTTGTGCGCCTATAGTTATTGGATTTAGCCCGCAGCTAGTGGGCGATGCTAGCAGTTGGATTACCGATGCCTGTCTCATGGGTGGTATTCAGCAATAAGTTCCAGACCAAGTACTTCGACGCAGTAGCTCGGTATGATCTGCAGACGAGATTCAATAATCTTAAGCAGATGGGAAGGACGGTCGATGGATATGTGGCCGAGTTTTCTAGACTCACTCGATTTGCTCCTACCTTGGTGGCAACCGAGTTGGATCGAGCCCAGCGATTCCAGTAGGGGCTCCACCTAGAGATTATTATATCAGTTGAGCAGTTTAAGCACCAGACTTTTGTTGCTGTCTTACGAGCAACGAAGAGACAAGAGTATACTTTGCAGAGGATTGTAGATATAAGCGGAGGACGGAAGAGGTCTCATGGGCAGATGTCCCAATCATCAGCACCAGCCCCGGCAGCTAGGGCTTTGACTATTGGAGCTCCTAGGAGGGTGACCATAGTTTCGTCGGTTCAGCATTCGACGCCGACGTATCCTCAGCAGCGGAAGCAGAAGCAGTCTTCTGCAATGGGTTGCTCTCATTGTGGGAAGCCAGGGTATGTAGTATCAGAGTGTTGTAGAGCACAGGGATTGTGCTTGGCTTATGGGGCACCGGACCATAAGATAGGGTCCTGTCCGAATAGAGCTAGTTTATCATCGCCAAACCTAACCAGTCCGTCGGTTAGGGGTCCAGCACTAGTGCAGCAGCAGTACCAGCCTCCGAGGCCATTGCCGCCTCAGGCTCAGCAGTATACCCATGCTCAGACTCAGAACCGATAAAGAGGTTTCCAGCAGAGGGGACCAGCACCAAGAGGACAAGGATATGCTATGGCCCTGACCGTAGCAGAAGAATTAGCATCAGGTGAGGTGGTGGCAGGTACTATTCTCGTCAACTCTTTTCCAGCATCAGTATTATTTGATTCAGGTGCATCGTATTCATTTTTGTCTGCACGATTCGCAACACGGATAGGACTGAAGCCCGAGTCATTAACAGTAAGGCTCAATATACTTACTGGTAACGGTCTTGTGGGAGTAGATAGAGTCTATTTCTCGTATCTAATCGTAGTTAGCAGTAGAGAGTTTCCTGCTAGATTGATAGAATTTCTGATGGCCGACTATGATATAATCCTAGGGATGGATTGGTTGAAGGATCAATACGCAAGAATAGACTGTCATATTGGCAGGATTATTTTTTATATTCCCGGCGAACCGGAGTTTTTATTTTCCAGAGGCGAAGTAGAACCTTCTCCACCAGTATTGCGGATGGCAGTAGCAGTAGCAATTCAGTTTTCCAGAGTAGTAGAAAAGTTTCCTGATGTATTTCCCGAAGAGCTTCCAGGCATGCCCCCAGAGAGAGAGATAGAGTTCACTATTGATTTACTTTCGGGGACGGCACCAGTGTTAGGGGGAGTCTACAGGATGGCACCTTCAGAGTTGGAGATCTTGTACAAGATGATTGAAGAACTTAGAACCAAGGGATTCATTCGTGCTAGTGGATCACCTTGGAGAGCCCTGATACTTCTTGTGAAGAAGAAAGATGGTACGTCAAGATTATGTGTTGATTATCGTACCTTGAACTTAGTAACAATCAAGAACATATATCCTCTACCAAGGATAGATGATTTATTTGACCAACTCAGAGGAGCGACAGTATTCTCGAAGATTGACTTGCGGTCAGGATACCATCAGATCAGAGTCAGAGAGCAAGACGTCCCAAAGACAGCGTTCAGATCCAGATATGGACATTGGGAGTTCCTTGTTATGCCATTTGGAGCGACCAATGTGCCAACCGTATTCATAGACCTCATGAATCGTATCTTCATGCCCTATTTGGACCAGTTCGTGATAGTCTTTATAGACGACATCCTAGTCTATAGCAAGAATGAGGCAGAGCATGAGCAGCACCTTCGTGTAGTTCTTCAGATTCTCAGATAGCACCAATTGTATGCAAAGTTCAGTAAGTACAAGTTTTGGCTGGATCGTATCTCGTACTTGGGTCACATCATCACCAGAGGTGGAGTGGAAGTGGACCCCCAGAAGATAGTGGCTATAGAGACATGGCCAGTTCCCAGTACCGTCGTAGAAGTTCGGAGTTTCCTAGGATTGGCTGGCTATTACCGGCGATTTGTTTCAAACTTTGCTCAGATTTCAGCGCCACTGACGCAATTGACCCGCAAGGATGTATATTTTGCTTGGACGGCAGAGTGTCAGAGTTCATTTGAGAAGTTGAAGTAAGGAGTGATGACGGTACCCATTCTCATGCTTCCAGATGGGACTGGAGGATTTTCAGTCTATTTTGACGCTTTCGGCAAGGGATTGGGATGCGTCGTGATGCAGCATGTTAAGGTAGTAGCTTATGCGTCGCGTCAGCTTCGTGATCATGAGAGGAATTATCCAACCCATGACTTAGAGTTAGCAGCGGTGGTTTTCGTACTTAAGCTTTGGAGGCATTATTTATATGGAGATCGGGTAGAGATTTTCACCGACCACAAGAGTCTTAAGTATGTGTTTACCCAGAAGGATCTTAACATGTGTCAGAGGAGATGGCTAGAGCTACTTGTGGATTATGACATCAACCTGCAGTATCATCCTGGGAAGGCCAACGTTGTTGCAGATGCATTGAGCAGAAGAGCCGAAGTTTATTTTCTAACAGCACAACCAGAATTGTTAGCAGATCTTCAGAAGATGGGTATTAAAGTTATTCTTCCTACCAATGTGGCATTGATTGCCAGTATGCAAGTTCAGTCTAGCATAGTTGGGAGGATTGTTAAGTCAGCAGATTCTAAGCTTCAACGACTTAGGGCAGAATGTGTAGCAGGATGGAGAGCAGAGTTGTGTATCCATGAGGACGGTACACTTCGACATGGAAGGCGTCTTTGTGTACCTAGTGGTGATATCAGGCGAGAGATCATGGCAGAGGCTCACAGTTCGCAGTATTCGATTCATTCCGGTGGTACGAAGATGTATTGTGATATCCGTCAACTTTTTTGGTGGAATGACATAAAGAGGGAGATAGCCCGATTTGTCTCCCGATGTTTAGTTTGCCAACAAGTTAAGGCTGAACATCAGAGACCAGCTGGACTTCTTCAACCTTTATTAATCCCAGAATGGAAATGGGAGCACATTACCATGTTTTTTTAACTGGATTACCTAAATCTCTAGCTGGAAGAGATGCTATCTGGGTTATAGTTGACAGACTCACCAAGGTAGCTCATTTTATCCCTTTCAGAGTTGGTCAGTCAACGGATCATCTAGCAGAGATGTACCTCAGGCAGATTGTCAGATTGCACGGAGTACCAATCAGTATTGTATCTGACAGAGATTCGAGATTTACTTTGCACTTTTGGCAGAGTCTTCAGGGGAGCTTGGGGACTCGTCTCAAGTTCAGTTCAGCTTATCATCCGCAGACAGATGGTCAGTCAGAACGCACGATCCAAACTCTTAAAGATATGTTACGATCATGTACACTCGACTTCGGTGGTTCGTGGGAAGATCACCTGCATCTCGTAGAGTTCTCCTATAACAACAGTTTTCAGGCCAGTATCCAGATGGCGCCCTTTGAAGTACTGTATGGCAGGAAGTACAGATCCCCGTTAGCATGGGATGATATAGGCGAGAGGTAGATGCTTGGTCCAGAGATGATTACGCGGACTATTGAGGTGGTCAGACAAGTCAGATATCATCTTCGAGTTGCACAAGATCGCCAGCGTCATTGGGCCGATTCTCATCGGCGTCCCCTTGAATTTTCTATTGGTGACCACGTATTCCTTAGGATCTCGCCTACCCATGGCATCATTCATTTTGGCGTACGGGGAAAGCTTAGTCCTAGTTATATAGGGCCGTTCGACATTCTAGAGTGGGTAGGTAATGTGTCCTATCGTCTCGCTCTTCCGCCATCATTACGTGAGGTACATGATATCTTCCATGTATCCTAGTTGTGATGGTATATCTCGAATATGAGTCATGTCCTTGATCATTTAGAATTGGTTGTTGGTACCAACCTTTCATATGAGGAAAGACCCGTATCCATATTGGACCGGAGAGAGAAGATACTCAAGAACAAGACTATTAGTTTAGTCCGTGTTGCTTGGGGTCATCACACTTTGGGTGAGTCAACGTAGGAGCGTGAGGATGATATTCGATCGCGATATCCACACCTGTTTGACTCGTAAGGTATAGTGTCTTCCTTATGCCTTATGTTTTTAAATCCTTGCTTGCATGAATGATTGCTTGATTAACTGCTAGTCGTAGATTGCTCGTGATTAGTATAGCTTGCCCCGATATCTGTAGCCTTTTGATTAAATTTCGAGGACGAAATTCTTTTAAGGTGAGTAGAGTTGTCACGTATACGTATACGGAAACCTGACATGTATTTTTACTTCTCTTGCCGTGCTAGCTAATTTTGGTTTAATCTTGCTTAGGTTCATTATGGCATATCATGGTTTGACTTGGTTCATTTTGGTTTGGCTTGGTTTATTTTTTTTGGTTTATCATGTTAAACCCCCTCCCATTTAAAGCCCACCAACCTTCTCTCTCCTCCATTACTTCTTCTTCCTCCTCTTTCATTAATTCCTCCACCTACCAAGCTTAGGCAAGTGCAACTTGCTTCATGAAGGAACCCTCTATTTTATTGTTCTAATCTCTTCTATGCAACCTTCTAAGCTACTTTAGTTCTTGTCATTTTGCATTTTCATGTATATATTTTTGTAGATCTAACTATGCACCATTTTGAGGTTTTCTTGGATTTTGATCTAGCAAACCATCTTGTTTTCAAAAACTAAGAGTTCCATGTGGTAGAAAATTTGATTTTACACAACTTTGGCTTTCGAAAAGTTAGATTTCATTGTGTTTTAACCAGGTTATGAGAGTTGGAAGTTCATGGGTTCCATGAACACAAGTTCTCGGGTTGGGGAAGAAGCACAGTGCTGGGGCACATAGACATTGATATGCGCCCACTGCACGCTTCCTTGGGAGCATAGTTTTGTATGCGCCCAAGTCCCCCTTACTCTCTCTAGTGGGCGCATAGCCCCAAGACCCTCCCTGGCTTGGGCGCATAACTTTGCATGCGCACAAGTGCACCATGTCTCCTTCCTTGGGCGCATAGACCCTGTCAGCGCACTTGTCATTGAGTGAGTCTCTTGACTTCCTCCAAGACACCCTGACTCCACCCTTTGGGCGCATGCATGCAGGCGCATATATATATATATATATATATATATATATATATATATATATATATATATATATATATATATATATATATATATATATATATATATATATATATATATATATATATATATATGGGCGCATAGCTTAGGTGCATGCCTTCCCAAACCATTGTCTCTCCATGATGCACCCTGCCTCACTCATATATGTAGGCACATAGACCTTACACCCTGCCTCACTCATACATGTGGGCGCATGCCACTCCCAGCACATGTATTTTGGGTGCATGCTCTTCATGACACCCCGTTGACCACTTTGTGCCACCCTTTGCAAATGTCCATATTGTCCTCATGGTCCTTAGTGTAAATTGTGTCCTTGTTTGTACTCTTTACTTGATTAGTCCTATAATGTTATTCTCCATGTTGCACATGTACTCTGAGCTTTAAACACAATCGTGTTATGGCACGTACTCTCTCTACACAACTTCTTGATAGTGGCCTGCCGTGGTGCATTTACATGAACACGACATGACACTGTGACTTTACGTGATAACATCTTGATAGTGACCCATCGTGGTGTACTCCTCAACCAGTAACTTTACATGATAATTCTTGATGGTAGTCCGTTGTGGCGCACCCTTGACAAGTAATCTTGATAAGTAACCTAACATGATAATCTGGATATGCTGTTGCGATGGCTATCTTGACTTGCTAAGTAACTCTGTCTTGACACCGTGGATGGTTGTGCCTGTACAAGCTACATGTCTCGTCTTGCATCATGTCTAGGACATGAATTTCTGATTTCTACGGTCAGGGATTCGTACTAAATCTGACTAGGATAATGACTAGATTAATCGAGTAGTCCATGAAGAGATTCCCAGCTACAGGCATTTCCGTTATTTGGGCGCTCTAATTGGACTTGTAGCCCGCCGTCGAGTAGGGCACATTTCTAGCGTACCGTCATGTGTTACTGTAACACCCCTGAATTTTTGAATTATTTTATTATTATTTATTTGATTTAAAAAGGGTTTTATGGAATTTATGAGTATTTTTTTTACTATTATTAAATATGACCTTAGCCATTGTTGAGTTTTGGAGCACAAGACGTCTAGGAATTGTGGCACAAAAGATGTAGCAGTGAGCCTTGACTAGTGTATTAGCTCTGCTAAGGGAGGTCTAGCCATAGTGATGCCCGAACTAGGAAAACCAGACCAAGTTGTGAAAAGACTCTTTTAAATCATTTAATTAGTATTATTTAATATATTGATTTTTTTAGATGACCCGGTTGTACCCAATCAGCCCGAACCGGACCCAAACCAATTCCAAGCCCACGTAGGCATGTAGTGGACCAAAGACGACCATGTAGGCATATTTTACGTGTGCAAATATTTCTTAAAATTATTTTAGAATTTGATATTGTATTTCTAATTATTAAATATTGTACAATATTGGTATTAATATTATTAAATAGGTGTTTGACAATATTTGTACGATTTTTCGGAGCCAAATGAGGAGTGCGTAGGTTATGTTCACCCAACACTACCATTGGCTTATTTTTAGTATTATTAAGACTATTATTATTATTATTATTATTATTATTGATTCTATAATTGGTAAAATAAATATATAATTTTATGTGTGTACATATTCCTATAAATAAAACCCTATACTAGAAATAGAGATTAGTAAGTTTATAATTTATTTTAGATTTATGGAGATTATTAGATATACTATATATTACGTGCATATATATTGATATATATAGTTATAGATATATGTATATATAAGAAGAAAAAAATGAATTTCAATATCTCACGAGATATTGAAATTCTCATGAGATAAAAACCAATGCTGAAAACCGACTGTGCTATTAGCAAACTTCCGAGCGTTTGATCGATTGGAAAATCAATCAATTTCAAATCTTTTAAATTCGAATTTTTTTCCTACCCCATCCTAATACTATTCTCCATTAGATAAGTCCAAAACCTAATCGAATTTAGGTTTAAAATCAATCTAAAATAGGATTTAAAAACCGGATATATATATATATATATATGCGTGATCGAGGTCGAAGGTTCGAAAAAAAAAACCCAACTTCTACGACATCCTCCCGACCTCTATCTACCCCTCGACCTTGGGCGACCCGAGCGCACCCTCCTCGACGCCAGGCGCGCCACCGCAGCCGCCGTACGTCGCCTGCACCGTCGGACGAACGTCGGGAAGCTAACCCGCGCACGAGAACAGGGGACACAGCCGCAGCCAGGTACCCTTATTCTTACCCTGTTTTCTTCCTCGATACTCGACCGTTTTATAAACCGTAAATTTTTACATAGAGCCCAATTGACCCTCTTCCAAACTCAATAAATAGATTAGTCTATTTTGGTCTACACAGCACGGGAAATCTCCTGGAAGTTTAGTAAAAACACTGTCATGTTGACAGATTTTAGAACCCGAACACCACATGTTTGTCGTCACTTTGCAACCAGAATGATGTGAATCGTTAAAATTGACCTGAACAGTATTTTAGACAACCCATAGGGCTTTAGAATCCTTTTTGTAGATTCTGAATACATTGCTTATATGCCGCATAATCTGTTTTCCAAAACGAAGAAAAATCGATTTCAAAATAGTTTAAAAACTTTAAAATTCTTCCGAACCAACGTGCGTCCCGCCAATCCGGGCGACGTGGTCGCAAACCGAAAGCATCGAAAGGTGCATATCGACTTCATGGACGTGTGGGCTTTGACGGAATTGAAATTGGTCGCGTGTGCGCGACGAATTTGATGCGTATCCGTAGAAAATCACCGTATCAGCCTTTTTTGAAATTCTCCAATTACTTTGTGCACGTTCGTCAGATCGAGACAAAACTTGTGCCAACATGACCGTATCATTTTTCTGGTCCTGTACGCCAAGTTTGGTCCGATTCTGAGATAGTTGATCGGATCGCCGTTTCGCGGGCCCTACGATTCGATTTAACGGGCG
>JANAVB010027397.1:19792024-19994524 GCA_029216955.1 Iris pallida | reverse complement strand
CCTTTTCGACATTTCTTTGAATTTTTTTTTGGGCATTTACACTTATTTGACGTGTGAAGGAATTTTTTTTTCTAATCCTACATAAATTAGGCAGATTTTGTTTATGGAAATTAAGGTGAACCATTGACTAAATTAAAAAGTCTGCTTTATACATGGAAATATATTGGGATATATATATATATATATATATATATATATATATATATATATATATATATATATATATATATAGCAAATGATGACCTCTAGCCTAGTAGTTAAGAGAGATGCATGCGACCCGAGTAGTCAGGAGTTCGAATCCCAGTGGGAGCGATTCCAGAAACAATTTACCTGGTTCCAAAAAAAAACCCAACAGTTTTTGAAAAAAGTTGTCCATACAAAACCTAACGTTTGTTTAAAATGGTTAGGAAATCAAAATTCGACATTTTCGGGAAAAGGTTGAAAAAACTCATCGTTTCAAAAAACGTTGGAAAGTTCTCTTTTGCGACGTTTTTGTGAGAAACTGTTAGAAATATGGTAATCATTATAGAACAATTAATGGCGTTTATAAACGTCGTCTAAACCCTATGCCAATGTTTTGCGTAAATGTCGTAAATTGCCAACTAGAGCAACGACGACGTTTGCAAAAACCGTTGAACAAACGTCGGTAACGCCTATGCCAACGTTTTGTACAGTTTTGCCAACGCTAATAAAACGTTGGAAAAAATCATTTTTCTTGTAGTGAGTTATCCAGGTTGGACGGCATGACTCTCCGTTGAGGACACCGCGGATTGTCGGGCCAAGTGGATAACTCTCTCTTGACTCCCTAGACGATCACATATCGCTCTAATAGTTCAAATCACATTTTACATTTATTATCGTATCTTATTTTCAGTTCAGCTCTACTTTCTGTACTTTCTCACCATCCTATGATTTCATTTACTCACATGCTCTACATGCCTTTATACTGTACCTCGATTGAGACTAAGTCCGTTTGAAAGAAGCGTTATAACTCCGGTCCTTGTTTGGTTAAGGGTTGTAACTCGGCTTTCGAATGGTTCCCAAGTCGTCCTACATCTTTGTCTTGTATTTCATTATACTGTCTCTTATAGAATTTGTCAATTCATATGGAACTGCTGTTAGTGTTTGTACTTGCTCATTTTTTCTGACAGGATACCGTTGACAAATTTTATAGATGTTTCTGAGGCAGGCTGCTCGACCTATTATGGGGTCGAGACAGATGGAGACTCAGGCCAGGGCTGTGGCCTGATAGTTTGGCCACTAGATTTTATACTCCCTGAATAGTTAGCTTAGTTAGGTTTGTCTGGCCTGCGAGCCAGCTAGTACTTTCAGTTTGTAGTATCTTATATATATATTTCTGTGACTCTGGGTTGTTGTGTATAGCTCTGGACTTATGTGGATCTTAGACTCATTTTCCGCTTTTATCTATCATATTTCCCTTCCATGTTATCTACCTTAGTTTTATATTTGTGATTGAGACTGTATTGCTATGTCACCTCCATTCGGAGAGTATATACTGTACAAGTACCTTTAACTGTTTTAGCCATAGTATTTACAGACCCTATATACAGCATTCTACCGCCGATTCTGCGGCGTAGGCTGGACGTAACCACGTACTCGTGCCCCTCTTCAGGGTACGGGTCGTGACATCTATAATGTTATTTCTTTCCAGTTATACTTCATTATCTGTTATTCGTGTTCATGTTGCAGTCACTTTCTTATTTTACGTGCACGTTTCTTATTTGGTTATCTTATGCCATTATTGTTCCATGTGAGTCTTCTGACGATATTGACTAGTCTTCTACCTTCGCCCTTGAGCTTGATTTGACTTGACCTGTAGTTGTGATTGATTGCTAGACATTGGCCCTGTTATCTCTAGGACTGGGAGCGCCCAATGGCGTTACGGTATTAGAGACTTCTTATCGACCTGTTATTCCGTCTCTAGGACCGGGAGTGTCCCATGGCATTACGGTAGTAGAGACTCATCTTTTGTCTCGAGGTCGGGAGCGTCCCATGGCGTTACGATATTGAGACGTCCTTATTGATCATTGTTTATTTCACTTTCTTTCTGCATGTTATTAACTGTACAGTAGGCTTGTATATTATGTATCTTGCTAGTCCTCTGAGGACCTGGTGATCTCTCCAGGCTTAGTTAGAGACGAGGACTACCCGAAGGTTTATGGTTCTGGAGTGGAGACTGGTGACACACCTTCGCAGGGGGACGAGATAGTGGCTGAAGACTTCTCTTTAGACATGTCTCTTCATTCATAGACTTGCTATTTTATTCTCATTCTTTTCAGTGGACATGTAGTGGATTATGTATTTCTTTTACTGTGGTTTCGGGATGTTTTACCCGCACAGTTACTTTCATATTTTATGTGGACAGATTTCTTTATTAGTATCATTTTATGGGACTTGATATATTGTGTCATATTTCTGCATGGATGAGATTAGATCTATGCCTGTGACTTATATTATACTCTGGGTTTATTATCATAATTTACAGCTTAAGCATTTCGCTAATGGGCTTACTTTGAGATTTGGCCCATTGGTGAAGTGTTGCTGGCATGTACCGTATCCTGGTCCTATACGTATTTTGGGACTGGGGTGTTACATATTTTTGTGGTGGCCCATGCAGGTCTACGTTAATCACTTCGGTTACGTTACTGTACCGACGTGAGCCTGCGAATAGGATAGAAAGACCCTTAGGATCTTATCCACATATTTATATTATTTCACGTCCTTGAACTCTATATTTCGACTTCGAAATTATTTCCTTGACATGCATCCTGCTTGATATCAATTTTCCTTTAGCTTATAAGTTTTGTTTGAGCGCAGTGAAATGGACCCGCAAGCCAGTGACGAGAACCCCGCTGTCACCCCGCAGGGCGCTGTAGTGACTCATGTTGACACGAACCCGCCACCGGTTGGAGGTTCTTCTACCCAACCAGATGATCCAGCAGCTTCGCACCCACCAAGGGTCAGGAGAGACGACATCCCATCCATGCCAGCACTGCCACCGATGCCACCGACGATGTTTCCCCAGCTTGGACAGACAATGGATCCCCAGCAGCCTTTCCAAACCATCTATGTGATGATGCAAGCATAACAACAAGTTCAGTTGGAGGCCCAGCAGAGACAGACGGAGCACATCGAGAATCGCATCGTGACGGCACTAGAGAGAGCCACTCCACCTGTTCCCCAGACGACGACGGGAACCATCGCAAACTTTTGCTGGTTGAAGCCAGACAAGTTCTCGGGCAAGGAGGAGCCCACCGAAGTTCATGAATGGCTCACCAACATTGAGCAGCAATTGGAGGCAGCCGAGCTACCAAGAGATCGATGGATGATTGTGTAAAACCCCTAAATTTCTACTATTTTTTTTATCGATTTTGGTACTGATTTAAAAATTTTGTATTGTACTTCGCGTAGTCGTATTGTACGTTGTGCGCAAACGGCGTATTTCGTAAATTGCTCGACGAGTGCGAATATGTGCGAGCGTACATATTTTTTTTAAAAAAATATTTTTCTATTTGTATCGTTTCAAAATAATATATATAATAATTATTTTTAGCTATCGTATCAAAATTTTCAAGTTTATAAGTTTATTTATAAAAAGCCTTTGGTTTATACAGTTATTAATAGTAAATAATATTCTTTGTACATACATATATATTTCATAAATATTTTATTAGTTTTTTTATAATATTTATTATTTTCGAAATTAATATTATAGATATTTTTGGAAAATATATTTTTGAATTATTATGGCGATTTAAATCCTGATTTGATTCTATGGATTTATTTAAATAGTTAAAATAATATCTATATTTTGAAATTTGATTTACCTTATCTAATTTTAAGCTAAAGGTTGGAATTTAATTGGATTTAAATTGAATTTGGATTTGGATTGAATTTGGATTTGAATTTGGATTTAAATTTATTAGTAGCTAATTATCTAATTGGGTTTAAACTACTCTTAATCCTTATCCAACTGGAAATTCCCACATCCTATAAATAGGCAGGTACTCCTCCACATTATTTTCTCCATATTATTCCTCCACAAATATTCCTCCAACCTTAATCCCGTGCATCGTATTCTTATTCCACAAATTACATATACATTTTCTTTGTGTCGGACAAACCCCCGACACCATCAAATCCTAGACCTACGACCTCAGCCTTCACCCCACCGAGTCCAAATCCTCCCCAGCCACCCGACTCTGGCATTACCACCACAACTCCAGCCCATCGCAGCCTCGACCATTCCCGCAGCACCTGCTGCCATTACTACCACCGATCATCCTGACCATAACCAGGCCAACCAACCACCGTGGCCATCGTCCCTATCCAGCACCCCGTTCCGACCTCGCTACCCGGCAGCCTGGAATACTCGACCACCACCACCGTCATTATCATCACCAGCACACCACGGATCTCCGCCACCAACAACCGAACCTAGTCCGGCCGACCACATTCCGTCCACCCAAACTCCCGTCACCAAAACCACCACCGCCACCACTGTCGCCGGCGCCCACTCGCCGGAACATATCAAAACCCAAAACCCGACACCCCCGACAACAACCCAAAAAGAGATCGCAAAAATAGGAAAAAGAACCACCCTCACCTGAAACCTAGCTCCGGCCGGAGATACCAAGCCGGGCTCCTCCGCGGCCTCGGCGCACCCATCGTCCGCGCCGCCCGATCTTGGCAGCGCCGGCGAGCCATGCCCCAGCCGTGGTGAGCCCAGCAAACGCGTGAGCAGCTCTTCCGTCGGCCCATGGGAGCACCGCCGCTGCCCGTGGGCGGACCCCCAGAACCGCCGCCGGTTGACAACCGCGCATCCGCAACCGGGAGTCTCCAACCCGCCACCGTTTCCCCAATTCTGGCGCCGCCCACGTCCGACTCCTCGACAAAACCCGCGGCCGACCCCTCCCCGTTCCTCCGCCATCAGACCGACTGCACACCGACGGCCGCACCGTCCCCCGTCGCAAAGCCCCCGCCGAATTCCCCCAAACCCTCTTCCGCCGCCTGGACGCCTGGTCGTCGCCTCCACGCGCGCGGAGCCGCCTCCGGTCCCTAGCGCCGGAGATCCTGCGCCGCCGTGAGCTCCCCGCGGCCGGCTCCCTCCAGCTCCGGCGACAAGAGCCACCCCCTTTCCCGATCTTCCCTCCGTCTCCCTTTCCTCTCCCGAGTCCCGATCTTTTCTTCTCACTCTCTCTTGTTTCTTTTCCTTTCCTTAAAGGAACAGCAGCAGCTGTTGTTTAGGTTAGTAATGGTTTAGGTTTATTTTGTTTAGGTTTACTTTGTTTATTTAGTTTTATTTCATTTCTTTGTTTAGGTTAGTAATGGTTTGTTTCTTTTTTGCTGTTGTTGTTTTTTTTTGGATCTTGTTTCGTTTTGTTTATTAATTGTTTTTCTTAAGTATCTGTTGTTATTATTATTATTATTATTATTATTATTATTATTATTATTATTATTTTCTTCTTCTTTTCTTTCTTTTTTTGTTGCATCTGTTGTTATAGTTATAATTATTATTATAATGTATAAATATTATATTACGGTTAGTATTAGTTATTTATACTGTTCCATTAAAAATAAATATATAAGGAGTAAATAATTTCCTAAAAAAAAACTTGTTTTGTACATCCAGTGTTATTGTTTATACTATGTACATATGTAAATATATATTGTTATAAGTATTATTATCATTATTATTATCTTATGCTTTATTAAATATATATAATTAATATCTCAAAAATATATTGTTGTATTATGGTATTTCAAGTATGGCTTTTGACTTCAAAATTATTATCGTAATATTTTCTAAAAATATAGTTTGACCTAGGATATATTTCCATATTTTCAAAGTATCTGTTTAGAAATTATTTTGATTAATGAGATATAGTTTTCAACTATAATAAATATTTTTCAAAAACTTATTTATTTATATATAAATTTTCTTTTGAATATCTATTCTTATCCATGACCAATCGTTTGTTTCCTATCCCATGGTAAATCTCGACCTTCCTTATATTGTCCCTAACTGATTTGACTATTCTGGACTCAATGACATAACCCGTTCCATCGTCTGAGATCATCTTGTGTCGTTTTGACATTCGAGACTACTTCTGTGCCGATATGATCATATTATGCCGATCAACTTTAAATCAAACTGAGAGGTCGTCTTGCGTAGTTGTAAGACCGAAGGCGATCTTGTGTCACCTTTATTGTACCACACCAGGCAGCTCACCAGGCGTCGCAACAGGCAAGTATACCTTGCTAATTAACTGTCAAATTATTTATTTTCTGTATTATTTATTTTGTTTCATATTGTTAGTTTCCTTCGTTATAAACTGCGCGTCCAAGCCATACTTGGGTGCAAGCGACTTATCTAGTCGTTTTACTTTATTATATGCATGTTAACTTAGTGTTAGCGGACTACCTTCTTGTTGGGGGATATCCTTATATCTTCTTGGCCATGACACACACACTACACGGTTGGAGACATGTTGTTAGGGGCACGACTTATGGACTGGCCCTCTCTAAAGTCGTGTGACGGATAGATGATCGTAACTGCTATGACTAGGGTTTTAGAGACTCGAGCAGTTACAAAACTGGACGAGTTATGGACATGACTTGGACAGGGTGAGAAATAGTGGGGGAGGACAGTCGCTAGTGCGTATGGGAATCCAAACAGGTAAACTACAGTCTCCGGATGGAACTGTAGCGATTTATTTGCAGATACCCTCTGACGTTTTGGGCGTTACGGCCGGATACAGATGACTGGATGCCAGTTACGTACACATAGCCTAAAATCCCACCCATGCGTATGAAAGTTGTCCTCTAAATTGCACATTATGCGGTTAGAATCTCCTTTGCATATTTGTGTCTAGGATAGTCTTTTATATATTATTTTATTATTCTGACAGTTCATATTAGCTTGTTCTTCATGTATCTTACTACGTCCGTCTGAGGACCTGGTTTTTCCCCAGGTGTGTGTTCATGTCTTCCGCAGGTATCCTAGCCAAGGCTGTGGTCTTCTCCATTCCTTCGAAGACGATTGCGCTTGGTTCGTCTTGCCATTTTATTGATCGATTCTTGTACATTTTTTTTATTGAGATAGTTGGTAGTGGACTTTGTCTCCGCCCAACGATTGTATCATAACTATTCAAGTTGATTTTATATTATTATTCTTTTCATTGTGGATGAGATTTAGTTTGTCTTGGATTACTGTAATTTTACAGCTTATGTATACATACAAGGCCCCTGTACTTTGTATGTATACTGCTGGCATATCTACGTTCCTAGTCCTACGTGGGACTGGGGCGTTACAGATTGTCGTCAGGATGCAGCTGACCGGCAATGCGCACCACTGGTGGCTTACGGAGGAGAAAAGACTTGGGCAGGATAAGGTCACTTGGGAGGAGTTCTCCAAACTCTTCCAAGAGATGTTTATCCCTGCCACTTTCAAAGCAGAGCTTCGAAGAAAATTCTTACACCTCGAACAAGGCAGCATGACCGTAGAAGAATACAACGCCGAGTTTCTACGACTGTGTCGCTTCGCACCTACATTGATCCAGACTGAAGAAGAGAAGGCCGAGAAATTCTACGAAGGACTGAGCTACAGACTGCAGGAGCATATTGGGGCTGTAGCACCTACCACTTACTCCGAAGTTCTTACTGCAGCACGACGTTTAGAGTGAGTCCATCGGAAGGGAACCAGCGAAAAGCGACCACATCCAACAACACCATCAGCAAAAGCATCATCAGGAGGACCTGAAAGACGTGTCGTCGCACACCAGCAACCAAGAGCAGCCCCATACCCAAATCTAGAACTGCCAACTTGTGAGTTTTGCGGAAGAAAAGGACATCTTCAGAGAGACTGTCGCAGAAGACTAAACCAATGCTTGAATTGTGGATCCACCGAGCATTTTGCACGAGACTGTTCGAATCCACGACCCGGGATGCAACCACCGCAACGACCAACTCAACCAGCAGCACCAGGAGGATATCCACGAGGACCACTTCCCAACCAGGCAACACAGTTCGAGCGGGCGAGACAACAGGTGGAAGCACCACGACAAGGACAGGCCTTTGCCATGAGGATTGAAGACGGTGCGACAACACAAGGAACAAGAGAAGGTAACAACTTAAGGCTTTTATGATAATGATAGAGAGTAGAATATTAGTTATGCTTGCTTGTTACATGTTTGCTTAGGAATAACAATAGAAACATAGCACACCTTAGAGATCTTAGAACCATAGACCTATTTTTCTTTTCTGTAGTGAGTGATTTTAATTTCGAGGACGAAATTCTTTTAAGGGGGTAGGATGTAACACCCCTGAATTTTTGAATTATTTTATTAT
The DNA here is from genome assembly GCA_029216955.1 of Iris pallida. Classification (NCBI taxonomy): domain Eukaryota; kingdom Viridiplantae; phylum Streptophyta; class Magnoliopsida; order Asparagales; family Iridaceae; genus Iris; species Iris pallida. The sequence continues at coordinate 19,986,154 of JANAVB010027397.1, read as the reverse complement.
TATTTATTTGATTTAAAAAGGGTTTTATGGAATTTATGAGTATTTTTTTACTATTATTAAATATGACCTTAGCCATTGTTGAGTTTTGGAGCACAAGATGTCTAGGAATTGTGGCATAGAAGATGTAGCAGTGAGCCTTGACTAGTGTATTAGCTCTGCTAAGGGAGGTCTAGCCATAGTGATGTCCGAACTAGGAAAACTAGACCAAGTTGTGAAAAGACTCTTTTAAATCATTTAATTAGTATTATTTAATATATTGGATTTTTTTAGATGACCCGGTTGTACCCAATCAGCCCGAACCGGACCCAAACCAATTCCAAGCCCACGTAGGCATGTAGTGGACCAAAGAAGACCATGTAGGCATATTTTATGTGTGCAAATATTTCTTAAAATTATTTTAGAATTTGATATTGTATTTCTAATTATTAAATATTGTACAATATTGGTATTAATATTATTAAATAAGTGTTTGACAATATTTGTACGATTTTTCGGAGCCAAATGAGGAGTGCGTAGGTTATGTTCACCCAACACTACCATTGGCTTATTTTTAGTATTATTAAGATTATTATTATTATTATTGATTCTATAATTGTTAAAATAAATATATAATTTTATGTGTGTACATATTCCTATAAATAAAACCCTAAACTAGAAATAGAGATTAGTAAGTTTATAATTTATTTTAGATTTATGGAGATTATTAGATATACTATATATTACGTGCATATATATTGATATATATAGTTATAGATATATGTATATAAAGAAGAAAAAAAATGAATTTCAACATCTCACGAGATATGAAAATTCTCATGAGATAAAGACCAATGCTGAAAACCGACTGTGCTATTAGCAAACTTCCAAGCGTTTGATCGATTGGAAAATCGATCAATTTCAAATCTTTTAAATTTGAAATTTTTTCCTACCCATCCTAATACTATTCTCCATTAGATAAGTCCAAAACCTAATCGAATTTAGGTTTAAAATCAATCTAAAATAGGATTTAAAAACCGGATATATATATATATATATGCGTGATCGAGGTCGAAGGTTCGGAAAAAAACCCAACTTCTACGACATCCTCCCGACCTCTACCTACCCCTCGACCTTGGGCGACCCCAGTGCACCCTCCTCGACGCCAGGCGCGCCACCGCAGCCGCCGTACGCCACCTGCACCGTCGGACGAACGTCGGGAGGCCAACCCACGCGCGAGAACAGGGGACACAGCCGCAGCCAGGTACCCTTATTCATACCCTGTTTTCTTCCTCGATACTCGACCGTTTTACGAACCGTAAATTTTTACATAGAGCCCAGTTGACCCTCTTCCAAATGCAATAAATAGATTAGTCTATTTTGGTCTGCACAGCACGGGAAATCTCCTGGAAGTTTAGTTAAAATACTGTCATGTTGACAGATTTTAGAACCCGAACACCACATGTTTGTCGTTACTTTGCAACCAGAATGATGTGAATCGTTAAAATTGACCTAAACAGTATTTTAGACAACCCATAGGGCTTTAGAATCCTTTTTGTAGATTCTGAATTCATCGCTTATATGCCGCGTAATCTGTTTTCCAAAACGAAGAAAACTTGATTTCAAAATAGTTTAAAAACTTTAAAATTCTTCCGAACCAACGTGCGTCCCGCTAATCCGGGCGACGTGGTCGCGAACCGAAAGCATCGAAAGGTGCGTATCGACTTCGTGGACATGTGGGCTTTGACGGAATTTAAATTGGTCGCGGGTGCGTGACGAATTTGATGCGTATCCGTCAAAAATCACCGTATCGGCCTTTTTTGAAATTCTCCAATTACTTTGTGCATGTTCGTCAGATCGAGATGAAACTTGTGCCAACAGGACCGTATCATTTTTCTGGTCCTGTATGCCAAGTTTGGTCCGATTCTGAGATAGTTGATCGGATCATCGTTTCGCGGGCCCCACGATTCGATTTAACGAGCGATTTTGTGCACAGCCCACCGGAATCCACAATTGGACATACCGTTGGATTCATATCATCAAAACGAATTCGTAGACATGTAGTTTGACAACTTTAGAGACCGTTGACTCTGGCACGCTTTTCGGTGAAAAGCGGGTCCAACGGCGGACACCGTTTTGACCCGAAATTACCGTTTTACTCCTGTGTCCAGAATTGGACTTATGGGTAGCCTATCCTAGCTATTTGCTTATTCTGGGAATGTTGGTAATGTCTGTTTCATCATCCGAGGACCGTTGCAGGAGTTCAGCTTTCGCGGACAATTAATTTGACAGTTATTTAGACGTAGTTGAGTCTACACCAGGCAAGTATACCTTGCCGAATCGTACAGTTTATTTTCATGCATTTCTATACTATTATTTCTTTCCCGTTATACTTCATTATCTGTTATTTGTGTTCATGTTGCAGTCACTTTCTTATTTTACGTGCACGTTTCTTATTTGGTTATCTTATGCCATTATTGTTCCATGTGAGTCTTCTGACGATATTGACTAGTCTTCTACCTTCGCCCTTGAGCTTGATTTGACTTGACCTGTAGTTGTGATTGATTGCTAGACATTGGCCCTGTTATCTCTAGGACTGGGAGCGTCCAATGGCGTTACGGTATTAGAGACTTCTTATCGACCTGTTATCTCGTCTCTAGGACCGGGAGTGTCCCATGGCATTACGGTAGTAGAGACTCATCTTTTATCTCGAGATCGGGAGCGTCCCATGGCGTTACGATATTGAGACGTCCTTATTGATCATTGTTTATTTCACTTTCTTTCTGCATGTTATTAACTGTACAGTAGGCTTGTATATTATGTATCTTGCTAGTCCTCTGAGGACCTGGTGATCTCTCCAGGCTTAGTTAGAGACGAGGACTACCCGGAAGTTTATAGTTCTGGAGTGGAGACTGGTGACACACCTTCGCAGGGGGACGAGATAGTGGCTGAAGACTTCTCTTAAGACATGTCTCTTCATTCATAGACTTGTTATTTTATTCTCATTCTTTTCAGTGGACATGTAGTGGATTATGTATTTCTTTTACTGTGGTTTTGGGATGTTTTACCCGCACAGTTACTTTCATATTTCATGTTGGACATATTTCTTTATTAGTATCATTTTATAGGACTTGATATATTGTGTCATATTTCTGCGTGGATGAGATTAGATCCGTGCCTGTGACTTATATTATACTCTGGGTTTATTATCATGATTTACAGCTTAAGCATTTCGCTAATGGGCTTACTTTGAGATTTGGCCCATTAGTGAAGTGTTGCTGGCATGTACCGTATCCTGGTCCTATACGTATTTTGGGACTGGGGCGTTACAGTTGCACCCCCAAGTCACCTAATCCAACTCTCTCAACTTGTGACCGGATAACCTGGATTAAGACTGCAGGGCTTGTGGCTGTTGGAACATATCGATGCATCTTGTTAGTAACTAAGCTTGTGATAACCCTAGTTAATTAAAGTATCAAGTCGTACTCATTGCTTGGCCGTGATTGATGGATGGAGTCTCGTCTAGTCTTGCCTAGACAAGTCCAGTACATGGTTATTTCAGCATGTTACCGTTATACTTTACTTTATCGATAATTGGTTAGAGACTAAGTTCTGTTCAGGTGAAGGGTTATAACCCCGGTCCTTGTTTGGTTTACGGGTTGTAACTTGGCTACTGGAATAGTCCTTTGGTTATCTTATCGTTTATCGCCTTATTTCTCTAACTCATATCTTTCGTTATCATTATGTCTTTATGTGCTAATATGCTGGTTTTAGTTCTTAAGTGAAGCCTCCCTTGTGGCACTTGCTCTTTCTGGGGTCTGACCCAGCTGGTTTTGTTTGCCCAAATTTCAGAGTAGCACCCGAGGATCTTTCAGCCTTCCAGCCAGATGGTGAACACTAGGCACAACCCTGGCAACGAGTGGGTTTTATTTTGCTCTCCCACTCTATTGTAAATTATTCTTTTGAGGCGTTTAGCCGACGAGCAAGTGTTAGCTCGTGTTAAATATACATTCTTGTCTACCTAAGGGCTGTAACATGATTGACAAATCCTAGGGTTGATCATGTATGACTTAAACTCTTGCTAGCCTTCGTATTTTGTATGACTAGCTTCATGATCATCTGAATATGTAATGTATGGGATGCCTTACTTTGTATGTCTGTTGATCTACCATCTTGTTACATTTACTTGCTTGCTTAAAATTGAGACACTAGGCTTGTTATTAACCATAAGAGACCGTTGGCTTGTAGTAAAACCCTCATGTATCTAGACAGCCATGACCATACATCAAGGTGGATTACAATTCAATGTACGTAGTTGGCTGTGTCTGTCTCCCGCTCTCTAGTATTCTGGTTCTGGGGCATGACACACTTCGTTTGGATCTATACACATATCTTAGGTGTCCCCAAAAAACATACATTTCAGCCAAAGTCCGTGCTAGTGCGATTCAATAAGCTCCCTCTATAGTGTTATCTCTGTCGCAGCTATCATTTTGGTTGGATCTATACACATACTTTAGGCGTCCCCAAAATATATGTACTTCAACCAACTTCCATGTTAGTGCAATTCGATAAGCCATGATTGTAACTCTTTTCTCCAAATCCGACTTAGCATCCTTTCAATTGACTTTATTACTTTATTCACTTTGCCATAATCACTATCTTCCAGACCACAACACTTAACATCAGGGACAACTCGGGTAAGCTCCTTATCCAAGCATAATATTTCTAACATTCGGTCAAGGGTCTGACTTAGAGCCAACCATATCAAGAGTTCACAACATGCAATCATATTCCTTCCCAAATCCAACAATATTTCTCACCGAGGTGATTCATCTTTTCTACAAGACACAATCCGACGTCACCCACTATCGATTACCCGAGTCAGGGTACAGTTCTATGCAACAGTCAAGGTTACCCCAGCTACCCGACTTTAGGTACCGATCCAACATTCTTGTTACGAGCAGTCGATTCCATCTCATAGAACAATTTACTGCTCGGCACACACCACTCAAGTATTACCCTACGATTGCAATTCCCACTTAAGGTCGACATATAACTTAAAATGGGTCAAACATCTCCAAGGCACAAGTTGAAGCATACATTTCCTTAGGTCAATACTCATCACCAACATCTCTCGTTCACTGCCACAAGGTCATCCTATAGGTCTCTAATGGTCACATATTATTCAGTCAAGTCTCTAAGATTAGATACACTGACAACTAAACTTAATCATTCAGGTGACTTTTCTAGAGTGGACGGCTACTAGGGTTATACTAGTTTCTTATTCTTAGGGCCAACAAGCAATCGACAGTTCTAAGGAACTCTACCTACACATATGGGTATCAACTCAGTCTGAATAACTAATCGCCATTGTCGGCTATGCCAACAATTGGTAAGTTATCAACTGGTCGCTGGGTCAAGTCTATCTATCCAGGGTCTTCTTAAAGAAAATAATTCCTACAGAGGCTCATTCTTAGACTTACCCAACGATCGAGTAAGATCGATCTAGCAACATTACGGTTAAATTTCGACCCGACATACGATTCTCATCATTCTAATAATCCATCAAGTAAAATATCTAATGATCCAATTTCTATTCCAATTCCTTTGTACCACATGGTCTACACCGAGGCAAACTATTCAAGGGTCATCGATTCCGTTAGTCTCAACAGGACTATGGAACCATACTATTCGGTCCGTATGACAAAGTCATACCGCTAAGTCATAAACCAACAATCTATATCCCAACCAACAGTCACCTATATCGACATTATCCAACACATTTTCTGGTTCTACATCCCATTAGTTTTCCAGTCATCAAAATCTCATAATGACATTCTTAAAATCTCATACCGTAAGGGTCGAGTAATTCATTCCATTCAATCCGACAATCTATGTATCACTTAACCATCCTCTAGGCAACACCAGTATTCAGAGTCACTACTTGTTATTTTTGTGATGCACTTCAAATCCTATGCATACATGTAACGGCTATCCTTTGGTGATCAAGATAGATTAACATCTATTACACCTTAGGGTCAAGGCACATATTTCTAATATTCCTTTGGGTCACCGACAACATTTTCAAAACTTTCAGCTTAGCAACCAACTTTGTATTAGCCACATATGATTTGCATCCAACTAATCGAAGTCAACATTCAGATGTTCTAAGCCACAACATTCTCTAGCCAAATCCATTTACCATAGCATACTAGCTGTCTTACTAGTCTGAGTCATCACTCGACTAAACAATTTCTAACCAAGCCACCCGTTACAATTTCTAAAAATCTTGCTACCCAGCATAACATCACCGTTAAAGGACACTCGAGTCATCTAGCAACAATACATGACTTCCAGCTAAGTCTCGGCACTATCCAGTACCCACAGATAGTCTCATTGCTATCCTATGGAAAGGGTCAGCATACATCTCGTTCTGAGGCGGTAGAGTCAATATACCACTCAGAAACGAAGCCATCCTTAAATAATACCAACTCAAATCTATTCCGAACATTCATGATATATAATGACCACAACACTTAGCCAACATTCTTAAGGTCTCAAAAGCACTAGCCATCACCCATGAGTCAACTCATCCGTTCTGTTGAACTCATCCATCAAATGTTTCATTCCCAATTCTTTTCCAACATCACATGCAATTCTCAACTTGTTACAGCATACATAGCCACTTTTCTTTATTCCCACATTCTAAACAACATTTATAATATAGCATACTATGGCATCGAGTCATTGTTGGGTTATTTGTGTCCAAACCAACAACAATCATTCATTCAGGGCATCACAATGTATATAGGCTTATTGTATGGAACATCCAGTGAGCAGCCAAGAGGGTCAACAAACTTTCAGTCACAAACAACATAGGATAATTATAGAACAACAACAGCATAATCGCGGAAGTAATCCTTGATTTAATCGTGGAAGCAACGTTGAGTGATTGCGGAAGCAACTTTGGTTAATCGTCGATGCAACTTTGATTTGAAACGAATTAAAGAAGAGACCAAGGACGTAAAGCCATGCTCTGATACCAATTTGTCACGCCTCGATTCGTAGAGTCATTTATTCACAAATTTACCTCTTGGAATCGATCGTCCTCGCTTGGGCGTGATGCCGTACAAGTCTGGTATTGTACTTGTACAAGGCAAAGATGGTATATAATTGATAATCTTTAAATAGGAGCACATCGCAGCGGCAGAAACAAACAAATTGAAGTTAATGAGGACAATCTTTCTTATTGAATAGAAATACATCAGTCCTTTATAGCAGCAGAGATAAAAGGATAACCTGAAGTCGCATAGAGATATATAGAACTTTATTCTCTTTATTGATAATTGAAGTACGTAGAGTACAAAATTGGTATTGAAGTACAATGCTTACAACACATCTCACTTCACATTGACAGCCAACTGAATAGAAGCCATAAAGCTTACATTTGATACTTGGATACATTGGATTACAACTCGATATACCGACTTGGCTTACAACTCACTGTTACAACTGATTACAATGTCCCATACATTATGCCCTTTATAAACATAAGACATCATCTTGTACAATGAGAGCTTCTGTATGCCCAATAAATCTTCGATGCCGCGGGACCGATCAAGCCAATCTTCGTATACAGAATATCCCAAGCACGAGCACCTGCCCACAAAACGTGGGTCAGTACATCATCTATGTACTAGCGAGCATAATCTAACCCTCGCCTAAACCAACATTAAGTGGTCATTTAAGCAAGCTTTTATTAGAATGATCTTTCTACTTGGGGCCTAGCATCAGTTTACAGTTCATGTAATGCCTGTTGTTCGTATTACGTATTTAAGAATACGTGTACGTATTTTATCTCGTATTGGCCATGGTTCATCTTGGTTTGGGTTGGCTTGGGTTGGTTCGGCTAGGCTTGACTAGCCTTGGTTCATCATGAACCAAGGGTGAACCCCCTACCTACCACAACCAACCCCATTTATTAACCCCTTCCCATTCTCTCTCCTCATTATTTCCTTTCTTCTTTATTACTCTCCACCACCAACCAAGAAAACCCTAGCCTAGGCAAGTGCAATCTTGCTTCATGAGAAAACCCACCATTTTTATTGTTCTAACCTCTTCTTTGCAACTTTCTAATCCACATTAGAACTTGTCATTTTCTATTCTGAAGCTTGGATTTTTGTAGATCTAGAATTTAGTCATTTTCGGATTTTTATGGTTTTGATCTATTAAATTCCCTTGTTTTCAAGTTTTGATGGTTCCATGTGGTAAAGAATTTCCTTCTACCCAATTTTGACCATTGGAAAGTTGGATTTGGACTTGTTTTGACCAAGTTATGGACTTTGGAAGCTTAGGGTTCAACCATGGAGTTCCTGCTGTTTGGAGAAGACAGTGAGCAGTGCGCGAGCTTTTTAGCTTGCGTCACTGAGCTGTGCGCGCTCTTTAGCACAGCGCAGTAGACCCCATACGCTGCCTTTTGGAGGCGTATGGCTCGCATACGCTCGCTTGCTTGACAAGGAGTCGTATGGAGTCCATACGCTGCCTTTTTGGAGCGTATGACTTGTATACGCTCACTTGGATAGTCATGAGTCGTATGGAGTCCATACGCTGCCTTTTGGAGGCGTATGACTCGCATACGCTCGCTTGTGTGACAAGGAGTCGTATGAAGTTCATACGCTGCCTTTTTGGAGCATATGTCTAGCATACGCTCACTTGTGTGACAAGGGGTCGTATGGACCTCATACGCTGCCCTTTGTGAGCGTAGGCTTACCTGAGCATAGGCTTACCTGAGCGTAGGCTTACCTGAGCGTAGGCTTACCTGAGCGTAGGCTTACCTGAGCGTAGCTTGACTTGAGCGTAGCCTGACCTGAGTGTATGACTTTTGCACTGTGCGTATGGCCTTGGCTGACTTGGTCTTATGTCAGCATGTCACTTTAGTTTTATCTTCCTTAAGCTTGGCTCTTCTATAGCCCTATATATTGATATTTTATTAGATATTTTACGCCCATTTTATATCCTTACGCCTTTTGTCATGAACTTGATAAACACGAATTTATTTAATAGGTTTGTTAACAATAATTGAACACGGCATGGCAGGACAAGCATACCTGACATGATTATCTCGAATTGCTGTTGCGACGGCTAACGTGACATGACCTGACAAGAATGACTAACCTGGACACCGTGGATGATTGCGTTTGCACAATAAACCAGTATTGTCTTGTATCATGTCTAGGATGGGATCCCTGAATACCACGGTCAGGGATACCTACTGTAATTAACTAAGAGTAATAAACTAGAATAATTCAGTAGACATGAAGAGATTCCCAGCTACAGGCAATCCCGTTATCTGGGCGCATTAAGTGGACTTGTAGCCTACCGACGAGTAGGGCACACTTCCAGCACACAGTCACATGGTGCACCCTTCATAAACGGACATTCGACCTGGATAACTTGGATAGTCTGCAGGGATTGTGGCTGTTGAAATAATCTCATTGCATCTTGCTAGTAACTAGGCCTGTGATAACCCTAGCTAGTTAAAGTATCAAGCCGTACTCTTGATTGGCCGTGATTGCTTGGGTGAAGTTATTCTAGCTTAGTCTTATCCTGATCAGGTACAAGATCATGACAAGACACGATTATTGATGCCTGCCTTAACAATAACGATCGGGAGACCAGTTCTGTTCAGGCGAAGGGTTACAACCCCGGTCCTTGTTTGGTTTAAGGGTTGTAACCTGGCTCCCGGAGCAGTTCTGTGCCTTCCCTTCGGTTATTGCCTTACTTGTACCCCGTGCCATGCTTGTCATGTTTTATCTTACTTCAGCAACATGATTATCTATAATAGCCTTAACAATAAAGATCAGGAGTCCAGTTCTGTTCAGGCGAAGGGTTACAACCCCGGTCCTTGTTTGGTTTAAGGGTTGTAACCTGGCTCTCGGAACAGTTCTGTGTCTTCTCTTCATTTATTGTCTTATTACCTTATCCATAGTATTTGAGACGGATTTCCATTCAGGTGAAGGATTACAACCTCGGTCCTTGTTTGGTTTAAGGGTTGTAGTCTGGCTACTTGAATGGTTTCCTCGTACTCAATTATTGTTGATTATTTCTGATAATTTAACTTTAATGTTCCTTACTATATACTGGTTTTAGTTTCTAAGTGAAGCCTCCTTTGTGGCACTTGCTCTTCCTGGGGTCTGACCCAGCTGGTTTTGTATGGCCAGATATCGGTACAACTACAGAGGATCCACCTAACTTCCAGCCAGATGGTGACCACCAGGCGTAACCCTGACAACGAGTGGGTTTCTTTTGTCCTTCTACTTTATTGTAAAATTATTCTTTTGAGGCGTTTAGCCGACGAGCACGTGTTAGCTCGATTGCATCTTTATTTACTGTCTGCCTACGGGCTGTAACATGATTGACAGATGCTAGGGTTGATCATGTATGACTGAACTCTTGCTAGTCCTGGTATTTTGTACGACTAGCTTCATGATCATCCAATATGTAATGTATGGGACGCCTTGCTATTATATATTTGGTGCTCTGACATCTTGTAATTACTATTGCTTGCTTGTGATTGAGACAATAGGCTTGTTCATGACCTTAGGAGACTGCTGGCTTGTAGTTAAACCCTCATGTATCTAGACAGCCGTGACCGTATAGTGAGATGGATTCTATTTCATATACGTAGCTAGCTATGTCTGCCCCCGCTCTCCAGTATTCTGGTTCTGGGGCGTGATGTGGTTTAAGTGGTGGCCCATGCAGGTCTTGTAAATCAAGATATGTGAGGGTTTACCGAATAGATGTCTCAATCAGTATTCGTCCTTGATCTCCGCTCATATCTTCTGAATCCCTGGATTCTTATCCTGATCATATGCTTGTATCGTTGATCTGTCATGGTCCTTCCTTATTGTTCCCTATGTCGTCTTCTTCAGTGGCATTGTTCGTGGTCCTACTGACCAGCAAGGTGGAGCACCTCCCGCGGACCAGCAGCAACCTGGAGATCAAGCCCAGCATTCCGGAGTAGCCTCTAGAGTCGTGCCTTCTGGCGGAGAACCATCGGTTCATTCAGTTCAGCCTATAGAACCTGATGATGGCACTTTGGTAGGACTCGTCAGGACCTTGATAGCTTCCCAAGATCGTCGTGGAGACGCCTTACAACAAGCAGTGACGGATGCTTTGACCCGGGGTGGTCATCAGGATAACAGTGCGGCCAACAGCTTCAAGCGCTTGAACCCTCCCTTCTTTGACAGTAGTGAAGATGCTATCGCCACAGATGCTTGGCTTCAGGACACAGAGGTGATTCTAGAAGCAGCCAGGACTCTAGAAAATGAGAAGGTGGCCGTTGTGCGCCTGCAGCTATTAGATCTTGCCCGTGGTTGGTGGGCGGCACAGGCCGAGGGATTAGTGGTACCCATTTCTTGGACAGTGTTCAGAGAGAGATTCCAGACACAGTATTTTGATGCTGTGGCTCGGTATGACTTGCAGACGAGGTTTACCAACCTGAAGCAAGAAGGCAGAACAGTCGATAGATATGCATCTGAGTTTTCTAGACTCAGTAGGTTTGCCTCCACCTTGGTGGCAACCGAGTTTGATAGGGCCCAGCGGTTCCAGCAGGGGCTGCATTTGGAGATTTTACTAGCAGTTGAGCAGTTCGAACACCAGACGTTCGATGCAGTATTGAGGGCGGCTAGGAGACATGAGTACACCTCCCAGCGGATCGTGGATAGGACCGGAGGTAGGAAGCGGTCCCACAGTCAGATGCACCAATCATCAGCTCCAGTCCTGGCAGCTAGAGGTTTAACTATTGGAACTCTGAGGCGGGCGGCCTCGGTGACGTCGGTTCAGCATTCTACCCCGACGCACCCTCAGCAACAGAAGCAGAAGCAGTCTTCCGCAGTGGGATGTTCACACTGCGGGAAGCCAGGGCATGTGGTGTCAGACTGTCGCAGAGCATAGGGATTGTGCTTGGTTTGTGGTGCCCCGGACCACAGGGTTGGAAACTGCCCGAACAGGGAGAGTTTATCAGCTTTCTCTAGTCCTTCAGTTAGAGGACCAGCGCCAGTCCAGCAGCAGCAGCAGTTGCAGTACCCACTCCCGAGGCCATTGCTGACGCAGGCCCAGGCATTCCAGCAGCAGAGACCGCAGCAGTATGCTCAGGCCCAAGTCCTGATCCAGAGCAGGCAGAGGAATTTTCAGCAGAGGGGACCCGCCCCCAGAGGACATGGTCAAGTGCTGGCCTTGACCATGGGAGAAGAAGGAGTAACACCAGGTGAGGTAGTGGCAGGTACTATTCTCGTCAACACCTTTCCAGCTTCAGCTTTATTTGATTCTGGTGTATCGCATTCATTTATGTCTGCACGATTCGCGACACGGATAGGATTGGAGCCCGAGTCGTTATCAGTAAGGCTCAATATACTCACTGGTAACGGACTTGTGGGAGTCGATAGAGTATTTTTCTCGTGTCGAATCGTAGTTAGCAGTAGAGAGTTTTCCGCTAGATTGATAGAATTCCCGATGGCCGATTATGATGTGGTCTTAGGGATGGATTGGTTGAGGGACCAGTATGCTATGATAGACTGCCACATTGACAGGGTTGTTTTTAGCATTCCAGAAGAGCCGGAGTTTTCCTTCTCTCGAGGCGAGGTTGAGTCATCTCCTCCGATATTGCGGATGGCAGTAGCAGCAATTCAGTTGCCCAGGATAGTGGATGAGTTCCCAGATGTTTTTCCAGAAGAGCTTCCAGGTATGCCTCCGGAACGGGAGATCGAGTTCACTATAGACTTGATTCCCGGGACAGCCCCAGTGTCAGAGAGAGTCTACAGGATGGCGCCATCAGAGTTGGAGATATTGTACAAGATGATTGAAGAGCTTAGAACCAAGGGATTCATTCGTGCTAATGGATCGCCTTGGGGAGCCCCGATGCTTCTTGTGAAAAAGAAGGATGGTACATCCAGGCTATGTGTTGATTATCGTATCTTGAACTCAGTGACAATCAAGAACAGATACCCTCTCCCGAGGATACATGACTTGTTTGATCAACTCAAGGGGGCATCAGTATTCTCGAAGATTGATTTGCGCTCAGGTTATCATCAGATCAGAGTCAGAGAGCAGGACATCCCGAAGACAGCTTTCAGATCGAGATACAGGCATTGGGAATTCCTTGTTATGCCTTTTGGAGCAACCAATGCGCCGGCAGTATTCATGGACCTCATGAATCGCATCTTCATGCCTTACTTGGATCAGTTTGTGATTGTGTTCTTGGATGACATCCTGGTCTACAGCAAGAGTGAGGCGGAGCATGAGCAGCATCTCCGTATAGTTCTTCAGATCCTCAGAGAGCACCAGTTATATGCCAAGTTCAGTAAGTGCGAGTTCTGGCTCGATCGTATTTCGTACTTGGGTCATATCATCACCAGAGGAGGAGTAGAAGTGGATCCCCAGAAGATCGTGGCCATTGAGTCATGGCCAGTGCCCAGCACAGTTGCAGAGGTTTGTAGTTTTCTTGGATTGGCCGGCTACTACCGGCGATTTATTTCGGACTTTGCTCGGATCTCGGCGCCGCTGACCCAGTTGACTCGCAAGGATGTACAGTTTGCTTGGACAGCAGAGTGCCAGGAATCTTTTGAGAAGTTGAAGCGAGGCTTAATGACAGCTCCTATTCTCACGCTTCCAGATGGAACCGAAGGATTCTCAGTGTATTGTGATACTTCAGGCAGAGGTTTAGGATGTGTTCTAATGCAGCATGGGAAGGTAATAGCTTATGCATTACGACAACTTCGTGATCATGAGAAGAATTACCCAACCCATGACTTAGAGCTGGCAGCAGTGGTGTTTGCACTTAAGTTATGGAGGCACTACTTGTATGGAGACAGGATGGAGATTTTCACCGACCACAAGAGCCTGAAATATGTTTTTACCCAGAAAGATCTTAACATGCGTCAGAGGAGATGGCTGGAGCTACTTGTGGATTATGATGTCAACCTGCAGTATCATCCTGGGAAGGCCAATGTTGTTGCGGATGCATTGAGCAGGAGAGCAGGAGTTTATTTTCTAACAGCACAACCAGAGCTGTTAACAGATCTTCAGAAAATGGATATTGAAGTTGTTCTCCCTTCCAGTGTGGCCTTGATGGCCAGTATACAAGTTCAGTCCACTATAGTCGAGAGGATCCGGATGGCGCAGTCGGCAGATTCTAAGCTTCAGCGACTCAGAGCAGAGTGTGAGGCGGGACGAAGACCAGAGTTATACATTCATGAGGATGGTACACTTCGATATGGTAAGCATCTTTGTGTACCCAGCGGAGATATCCGGCAGGAGATCATGTCAGAGGCGCACAGTTCACAGTATTCCATCCATCCTGGCAGTACGAAGATGTACCGTGATATCCGGCAGCATTTCTGGTGGAATGGTATGAAGCGGGAGATAGCTCGGTTTGTCTCTCGGTGTTTGGTTTGCCAACAAGTTAAAGCTGAACATCAGAGGCCGGCAGGACTGCTTCAGCCCTTGCCGATTCCAGAGTGGAAGTGGGAGCATGTGACCATGGATTTTGTGACTGGACTACCTAGATCCCCAGCTGGTAGAGATGCTATTTGGATTATAGTTGACCGGCTCACGAAAGTGGCTCACTTTCTTCCATTCAGAGTTGGTCAGTCGACGGCTCAGCTAGCGGCGATGTATCTTAGACAGATTGTCAGATTGCACGGTGTGCCAGTTAGCATCACCTCGGACCGAGATTCCAGATTTATATCGCACTTTTGGTGTAGCCTGCAGGCGAGTTTAGGGACTCATCTCCAGTTTAGTTCAGCATATCATTCGTAGACAGATGGTCAGTCAGAGCGCACGATCCAGACTCTTGAAGACATGTTGCGGTCTTGCACACTTGACTTCGGTGGTTCATGGGAAGATCACTTGCACCTGGTGGAATTCTCGTACAATAATAGTTTCCAGGCCAGTATCCAGATGGCACCGTTCGAGGCACTGTATGGCAGGAAGTGCAGATCCCCGCTAGCCTGGGATGATGTTGGAGAGAGACAGATGCTCGGTCCGGAAATGATTGCCCAGACAGTTGAAGTGGTCAGGCGAGTCAGAGATCATCTTCGAGTTGCCCAAGATCGCCAGCGTCATTGGGCCGATTCTCATCGGCGCCCTCTCGAGTTTTCGGTCGGCGATCATGTATTCCTGAGGATTTTGCCTAACCGTGGCGTCATTCATTTCGGCGTACGGGACAAGCTTAGTCCTAGGTATATAGGACCGTTTGACATTCTGGAGCGAGTAGGAGATGTATCCTATCGTCTCGCTCTTCCGCCATCGCTAAGCGAGGTGCATGACGTGTTCCATGTATCCCAATTACGGCGGTATATCCCAGACCCGAGCCATATCCTAGATCATTCGGAATTGGTTGTTGGTACCAACCTTTCGTATGAGGAAAGGCCCGTGTCTATATTGGATCGAAGAGAGAAGATCCTCAAGAACAAGACTATCAAGTTAGTCCGAGTTGCTTGGGGTCACCACTCTTTGGGTGAGTCAACGTGGGAGCATGAGGAAGATATCCGATCGCGGTATCCCGACTTGTTTGACTCATGAGGTATAATGTCTTTCTTATGCCTCTTGTCTTCGATTTCTTGCTTGAATGAGTGATTGCTTGCCTAGTTATAGTTTGCATGTAATTAGTATAGCTTGTTCTAGTCTCTCTAACATCTTAATTAAATTATGAGGACGGAATTCTTTTAAGGTGGGTAGAGTTGTAATGCCTGTTGTTCGTATTACATATTTAAGAATACGTATACGTATTTTATCTCGTATTGGCCATGGTTCATCTTGGTTTGGGTTGGCTTGGGTTGGTTCTGCTAGGCTTGACTAGCCTTGGTTCATCATGAACCAAGGGTGAACCCCCTACCTACCATAACTAACCCCATTTATTAACCCCTTTCCATTCTCTCTCCTCATTATTTCCTTTCTTCTTCATTACTCTCCACCACCAACCAAGAAAACCCTAGCCTAGGCAAGTGCAATCTTGCTTCATGAGAAAACCCACCATTTTTATTGTTCTAACCTCTTCTTTGCAACTTTCTAATCCACATTAGAACTTGTCATTTTCTATTCTGAAGCTTAGATTTTTGTAGATCTAGAATTTAGTCATTTTTGGATTTTTATGGTTTTGATCTATTAAATTTCCTTGTTTTCAAGTTTTGATGGTTCCATGTGGTAGAGAATTTTCTTTTACCAAATTTTGACCATTGGAAAGTTGGATTTGGACTTGTTTTGACCAAGTTATGGACTTTGGAAGCTTAGGGTTCAACCATGGAGTTCCTGCTGTTTGGAGAAGACAGTGAGCAGTGCGCGAGCTTTTTAGCTTGCGTCACTGAGCTGTGCGCGCTCTTTAGCGCAGCGCAGTAGACCCCATACGCTGCCTTTTGGAGGCGTATGGCTCGCATACGCTCGCTTGCTTGACAAGGAGTCGTATGGAGTCCATACGCTGCCTTTTTGGAGCGTATGACTTGCATACACTCACTTGGATAGCCATGAGTCGTATGGAGTCCATACGCTGCCTTTTGGAGACGTATGACTCGCATACGCTCGCTTGTGTGACAAGGAGTCGTATGAAGTTCATACGCTGCCTTTTTGGAGCATATGTCTAGCATACGCTCACTTGTGTGACAAGGGGTCGTATGGACCTCATACGCTGCCCTTTGTGAGCGTAGGCTTACCTGAGCATAGGCTTACCTGAGCGTAGGCTTACCTGAGCGTAGGCTTACCTGAGCATAAGCTTACCTGAGCGTAGCTTGACTTGAGCGTAGCCTGACCTGAGTGTACGACTTTTGCACTGTGCGTATGGCCTTGGCTGACTTGGTCTTATGTCAGCATGTCACTTTGGTTTTATCTTCCTTAAGCTTGGCTCTTCTATAGCCCTGTATATTGATATTTTATTAGCTATTTTACGCCCATTTTATATCCTTACGCCTTTTGTCATGAACTTGATAAACACGAATTTATTTAATAGGTTTGTTAACAATAATTGAACACGGCATGGCAGGACAAGCATACCTGACATGATTATCTCGAATTGCTGTTACGACGGCTAACGTGACATGACCTGACAAGAATGACTAACCTGGACACCGTGGATGATTGTGTTTGCACAATAAACCAGTATTGTCTTGTATCATGTCTAGGATGGGATCCCTGAATACCACGGTCAGGGATACCTACTGTAATTAACTAAGTAATAAACTAGAATAATTCAGTAGACATGAAGAGATTCCCAGCTACAGGCAATCCCGTTATCTGGGCGCATTAAGTGGACTTGTAGCCTACCGACGAGTAGGGCACACTTCCAGCACACAGTCACGTGGTGCACCCTTCATAAACGGACATTCGACCTGGATAACTTGGATAGTCTGCAGGGCTTGTGGCTGTTGAAATAATCTCATTGCATCTTGCTAGTAACTAGGCCTGTGATAACCCTAGCTAGTTAAAGTATCAAGTCGTACTCTTGATTGGCCGTGATTGCTTGGGTGAAGTTATTCTAGCTTAGTCTTATCCTGATCAGGTACAAGATCATGACAAGACACGATTATTGATGCTTGCCTTAACAATAACGATCGGGGGACCAGTTCTGTTCAGGCGAAGGGTTACAACCCCGGTCCTTGTTTGGTTTAAGGGTTGTAACCTGGCTCCCGGAGCAGTTCTGTGCCTTCCCTTCGGTTATTACCTTACTTGTACCCCGTGCCATGCTTGTCATGTTTTATCTTACTTCAGCAACATGATTATCTATAATAGCCTTAACAATAAAGATCAGGAGTCCAGTTCTGTTCAGGCGAAGGGTTACAACCCCGGTCCTTGTTTGATTTAAGGGTTGTAACCTGGCTCCCGGAACAGTTCTGTGTCTTCTCTTCGTTTATTGTCTTATTACCTTATCCATAGTATTTGAGACGGATTTCCATTCAGGTGAAGGATTGCAACCTCGGTCCTTGTTTGGTTTAAGGGTTGTAGTCTGGCTACTTGAATGGTTTCCTCGTACTCAATTATTGTTGATTATTTCTGATAATTTAACTTTAATGTTCCTTACTATATGCTGGTTTTAGTTTCTAAGTGAAGCCTCCTTTGTGGCACTTGCTCTTCCTGGGGTCTGACCCAGCTGGTTTTGTATGGCCAGATATCGGAGCAACTACAGAGGATCCACCTAACTTCCAGCCAGATGGTGACCACCAGGCGTAACCCTGGCAACGAGTGGGTTTCTTTTGTCCTCCTACTTTATTGTAAAATTATTCTTTTGAGGCGTTTAGCCGACGAGCACGTGTTAGCTCGATTGTATATTTATTTACTGTCTGCCTACGGGCTGTAACATGATTGACAGATCCTAGGGTTGATCATGTATGACTGAACTCTTGCTAGTCCTGGCATTTTGTACGATTAGCTTCATGATCATCCAATATGTAATGTATGGGACGCCTTGCTATTATATATTTGGTGCTCTGACATCTTGTAATTACTATTGCTTGCTTGTGATTGAGACAATAGGCTTGTTCATGACCTTAGGAGACTGCTGGCTTGTAGTTAAACCCTCATGTATCTAGACAGCCGTGACCGTATAGTGAGATGGATTCCATTTCATATACGTAGCTGGCTATGTCTGCCCCCGCTCTCCAGTATTCTGGTTCTGGGGCGTGACAGTTCATGAGCAGAAACATTGAATATGTAAACTTGTTATCTCCTTTCTTAGGTAAAGGCAACAGTGAAACATACTTGATGTTATCAAGTTCTGAAAGTGTTCATGTAAAGGCATCCTTTAAGCATCGTTTGAGTTAACATATATTGAACATGTTATAGTGATTCTCTTAGTAAGGCAATACATTAGCAAATCGTATTTTACATGTTGAGCATGTTATAGAGTTTCTCATTTAAAGGCAATAACACAGCATCATTTTATTTAGCATGTTAAGCAGGCAAGTTGAACCAACATATATAATATCACAATTATGTGATTTCTTACCGACAGCCGACTTCTCGTACCTGTATCAAATACAGGTTAGCAGACATACTTACTATGCCTGCACAAAAACATTCATTAGCGTGCATCCTGACTATATGGTCACTGGTGTTGTTAAACCATATGGACTCTTTTCATTTCCATATAAGACTTCAAGATAATGCGGCCATCATAGTAGGTGGCGAGCCTCTATGCCACCCGCCTTATCCGTGCTCCCAAAGCACTCATCATTATTTCCTCCTAGGCCGAATTGGTCCCGGCGCCCCGGTACCGTTCGAGGAAATTAAAACTCAAACCTTGTACAAGTTGTCCATGACCATGCGAATACGTGTCCGACTCGATTGTGAATATAATCGCATGGTAAAGTATATTAAAGAAAGTAAAGGCAACAGTGCATCATTAAGTCAATGACTTATTCATTTCATTATTACCATCATTTTATTTGGTGATCTCAACGATCCCATGCTTTATCATTTCTCATTCATTGCTTTATTACAACGTTTCTCATATCGTTCCTTTCGACAAGGAATATAACATTCATTCATTTTATAGGGACATTATTCTTTCTTTCATTGCTTGTAAGAAAATAGGCAACAACAACAGTTACACAGAAGGTACATGATTCTAGTGTTTCATTCCGTTCTTTGTGTTAATAGCATAACCAGTTCATTTCTCATGTATAACTCATGCAACATCTCATTACTCAAGTATTTCATTCCTTAAGTAGTATTAACAAAAGGGACGTTATCAATTCATTTCAAGCATCAAGACACATTTGCAGTTCAAGGGTGATTCATTCAGCAGTTCAATGTTCATGTGTTATTCATTTCGATATTAGGCAACATAAGCATCTCTATTGATTAGCAATCAAAACATGGGATATTTAGGACAATTTATAGTATACTATTACTCCATTTTATTAAGCATGAAGGAGTAAGGAGGAGGGAGGACAGTTTCACTCACATTGTATAAAGGGTCTTCTTGTTCTGATCGCACACATTTCCACTAAGCGTAGCACCACCAGCGAGCCACATTCTAATACCTATTTCGTCTAGCCAGCTAAGAGAGACTGCATTAGTCTCAATTCTCCTGATTTCCAACTCAAGTCACGGTCCAACATTCTGATCGCATCCAGCAAGCCAATCGAAATGCCTCGCACGGAGCGGGACATTACAAACTGTAAGTCAACTATTGACCTAGTTTGACCTAGATTGGTTTGGGGGTTGACCAGGGTTGACCAGTTGACCAAAAGTCAACTATAGGTCAACCTTTGACCTAGATTGACTCAGTATGACCTAGTATGACATAGTTTGACTTAGTTTGACTCGCTCTTACTTCCAAAACATTATATTGATATATTATTCCATCTTTAGGTCCTCGAGATACTGTATTGGACTCAGTCGACATATTCCATCACACCTCAGGCGAGTACATTCTCTGATAACTTTTCCAATTTACGATAACTGTTATAATTCATGTACTTAGTGCAGATATACTTATTCTTGACACAGTGGTCACACGGATTGGTATTCATGGATCCTGACATGAGATGTTATTTCTTGTTATCTTGGTGTATCTTGTGTAAGTTTCCTTGTAGTTCTTGTGCAGTATATGGATACCGATTCTCGAGGAGACTTGCTCCCTTCTCGTAGAATCTCGTGTCGTAACGTGTCTTGTTTGGATCCACTCTACCAGTCGGGGGCAGAAAGTATTAGTGTAGATGTGTGTTCATTATCCGCCTTATTTATTCTTGTAGACCTTGTGAATGCCAATCATACACTCTACGTATGATTGGCTAGATCATTAGACCTTGTTCAGACCCAAGCCGACCATATATCGAAGCTAGTACTCACACACCTAGATAGATGATTCTTGATTCTTGTACATGTCATAATCAGTTTTACTTGCCCTTGTTCTAGCTCTAGTTTACAGCTTACCTTGCCATGATACTTACATGTACATTTTCATTACTCATGTATATACTATCTATTTACAGTCTTGTAGCTTTTATCCTATCTTGTGAACTGTTGTTAGTTGATTGTGCTCGTTCCATCCTGACTGGATATGTTGACAAAATATTACAGATGACGGTGAGGAGGACTGCTGTACCTACTATGGTCCTCATGACGTAGTGGGCATAGATTTGGAGACCCAGTCCATCAGGGATTAGCCCCGGCTGATGAGGCTTTAGTTGCTGCTCAGTTAGACTAGGATTTTGGACTAGACTCTGTCTCCAGCTTGCTACTCTATGCATGTTATTATTTCAGATATTGTATAACTATATTTTGTGACTCACTCTCTCTCTCTCTATTGAGTTGGATATTGCACTCTGTGATTCATATCTATCCTTAGTGCCATAAACTCTTCCTGCTAGATTGTGATTGAGTTATCTATATTCCATATTATATCCTCCGTTCGGAGATGACATGTTATTATATACTGTTGTTAGATAGCAGACTTATAGCGTTCTACGCCGTTTTTGCGACGTAGGATGGGCGCTGTTACGCACTCGTACCCTTACCCCGGGTGCGGATCGTAACAGGTGTAGCTGGCCTCATTCGCCCCCATACTTCGATTATGGAGTGTGGCAAGGTACAAGTAGAAAGTTTGGATCATGGATATTTATTTTTTTGTTTATTTTTTTCTTATTACACCCTCCCTCCCCATGCATGACAATAAAACTTTCCTATGCTCTTGAGGGTATAATTGGCCTAGGTCTAAACTTTACAATTGGACATGACAAAGCTTAAACTCTAAACAGATATAAAATTCAGGGTCTAAACTCTAATTAGCCCTTTTTTCGAGTATTATACCAAGTATAATAGAAAGTAAAATTTAAAAATTTCCATGGGAGATATCCTTGGACTCTATTTGATTGCGTTGCGGTTATCTTTAACCCCTCCCTCTCTCTCTCTCTCTCTCTATATATATATATATATATATATATATATATATATATATATATAGGAAAAATATATATAGGAAATATATATATATATATATATATATATATATATATATATATATATATATATATATATAATATATATTTTTCCTATATATATATATATATATATATATATATATATATATATATATATATATATATATAGAGAGAGAGAGAGAGAGAGAGAGAGGCACATATCAAAAGTCCCTAAGAGCACCAACAATGGGAACACTCCAAACTCATATTCTAAATTGTTAGAAATTACATAAATTATTACTTTTGGAGTATCTCTTTGATATTGGCATACAATGGTACACTTCAAACAAATACTCCAAATTAACATCCTTCCTTTTTTTTCTTTTTATATTTCTTCCATGTTTGTTAAGATTTTTCATCCCACTTTTTTCTCTTTATTTTTCTTCCTTGTTTGCTAAAAATAGATAATAATTGTGGGCCTAGGAATTAATGTAGATGAGCTACAACACGCTCCAAATCTGGAGTGTCTATTAGCTTTCTAGCAATTTTCAAGTATGAAAAAGTGCTCATTGCAGCATTCAAGTGCTACAAAATTATACTAAATTTAAAATGTAGCACTTGAAATCTTTTCCACCGTGGATGCTCTAAGGCACTAGCCTAGTGGTAGTGCGGGGAGCCGTCTGAGCAGAGGTCTCGGGTTCGAATCCCCCATAGACGGCTAGGTGGCTTTGAGCCACGGCCCAGCTTGGAGAAAGGACACCTAAAAAAAAGTTCCGCGGGGGAAGTCCCGCTAAAGCCCGACCCTCTGCACTATAGGATCGGGGGTCCCGCGTACGTAGGGCCCACGCGCACGTCCGCTCGATCCAACGGTCGAGGATGATAGGGCTCCCGCGGGACTGTGAAACCCGTAAAAATTTTTTAATTAATTTATTTAGTGTTATATTTATTATAATTAGATTAAATTATTATTTCTGGTCAAACCCGTAAATTTTAGTAACTAATTATTATTTTAATCATTAATAAATGTTGATTTAGGAAAAAAATTATTATATTTTTATTATTTCTGGAATTTTAGAGTTTAGTCAAAACCCGTAAAAATAATTATTATCATTTTATAGAAAACCATATTTTTAGAAAAATAGCTCATCCTGGAATTTTGAATGTTGGTCCTGACCCGAACCTGACTTGAACCCATTTCGAACCCGCACCCGAGATCCGAACCCATTTCCGAACCCGAATCCACCTTCGGATTTTTTTTATAAATTAAATATAGTAAGTAACTAAATACCTAATAAAAACAAAACCTTTTATTTTAAACACACATTAAACTTTCTCTCTCTCCCAATTCTCATTTAAACCATCAGAGGAAAAGCTTTCTTTTCCTTCCCAAATGTTTCACTTGGCCGAACCTTTCGTTTCCTCTTCCACAACCGGCCGACCCCTCGCCTCCCACCGACGGAACACCCCCTCTTCTTCCATAACTCCTCTCCTACATCCTATAAAACCCCTCTCTTCATCCCTCTCCATGACTCACTCCATCCTTTTCCCCAAAATCAAAATTCCTAACCGTGCCCTAGCCCCAAATTTCCGGCGAACCCGAGCCCCGACCGCGCCCCTCCCGGCGAACTCCGAAGCCGACAGCCCCGACCCAGGCTGGCCCCGCCCAGGCGCCCGTCCAGCGAACCCAGATCCCCCGCCGCCACTTCCAGGCCGCGCCCAGCCGCTGCCCGATCCGTGCGTCGCCCGCCGCAGTACCCGAGGCCGATCCGTGGCCGCTGTACCCCGGTCCAGCGCCTCTTCGCGCTCACCCCATTCCCGATCCACTGTCCGTGGTTTTCGTGTTTCCGATCCCGCTGTCCGCGAGTTCTGGATTGTTCCAAGTTCGCGGAATTCACCTTCTTTCCCTATTTTTACACCTGAGAGCTCTAACCGAGCAACCCAAGGTATATTTCCGTTTCCCCGTTTCCATTTTTCATAGTCTATGATTTGGTCCCCGATTTTCCCCGGGAAATCGGTAATTCTTAAGCGTGGCATTTTCGGACTTTCCGAAAACTTTCGGAAACGTTCTGTCGGTTTCAGAATGGTTTCTGTGGATTTTTCTTTGTGTTCTGTTGGTTTTGGTTGGTTCTGTGGACTTAAATTCGGATTTTCCGAATAATAGTATTCTGGTTATTATGTTGTGGTATTTTTCTGAATTCGTTTCGAAAATATTTTGGGAATATAATTTATATGTCTAAATGGGTTTCCCGGGTATGGGACTTATATTGGTGATTGTGACACATTTTTCCAGTTTTGGGTTATCCCAAATATAGAGGAGGTGCTGCCCAAATTTTTATAAAAATTATACAAATGGATTTCAAATCGGTTTTCGAAAATATTTATAAATTGGATTTTTGGGCGACGACCGTACTCGTCCATGGGCCCTAGCTAAATGCAAACGAAACCGAGGTTTCCGGACGTTGAGGCATTAGCTATTTTGACGATTGGACCAAAGTCTGAGACTCGAAATTAATTTAATTTAATTTAATTACTAGTTTTATTTTGTGATTAATTTGTAGGATAATTTTTAGAGACTAACAAATATTTTTCTTCTTATTTAAATTCATGTAAAATGGTCTGTAAGGGCATAAGCCCATTTATTTCTGTTGTGTGCAAATTGTAATAGTTTAGTATTCTTTTATTTTGTTTTCTGGCTAATGTTCTGTCGTGAATGCGTAATAAAAAATAAAAAAATATTTATTTTACAAAAAAAAATAATAATGTTTCATCACATTACAATTTCAAGTTTGTAATATTTAATTCATGCTTTTCCCATTTAAAGGAAAAAAAATGTAGTTTTATTATATAATTATAAAAATAACCAGTTTCACCAATAAACCGATAAATACAAAGTTTTTCCGAAATTTATTATAAAGTGATTTTTCCTTCATAATTAAATGTAACACACCAGAAAATCGAGTTTTGCTTGTAATAGTATAATAAAGATTAAAAATCGACTAGGACCAAATTTAGAGATTGTAACTAGCACATATAGCATGGGAACTTTGGAAATCTAAGGCAGACTTCTCGATTGTAGGATTTCGAGGACAAGTTTGATTCCAATCTCGGAGACATTTCCCAATCCAGTCAAACCAAGGCAAGTACATTTTGTGTTAGTTTACAATTATTTAGTAATCGTTTTATTGCAAGTTTAAACCACGATGCAACACGAAACTCTCTCTGAGAGCATTGACTGATTGACTGTTGGGTACTGGGGGAGTAGTGTAATGAGTATGACCACATCCAAAGTAGTATAATGACTGTGTTAGCTTACCCCTCATACACACGGGGATAAGCCATATCGTATCAATAGGATACAACTGTACAACCTAATCCGGTCATATTCATTGCCTATTCACATCACAATATTTTAACTGCTGGAAAACTATTTATTTCAAATTGTTTAAAAGTGCATAACTCTATTATTATTTCAATTGTTGGATTATCATGAAGTGTACTTTGCTCCTTTCCTGACTGGATTTCCCGTAGGTACTACGGACGATACTGAGCTATTGATAAATAGCTACTATGACCCTGAGTTGTACCCGGCTGTTCTACCAGAGGATGATGATGAAGAGACTGCTAATTAGATTTATTTCCAGTTTATGATTATGTGGAAAACAAATATTTTATTTCAGTTGTGGTTTGTATTTGAAAACTTTGTGTTGGACAAGTCTTTAATTATCAAAGTATTAAAAGTTGTGGCAATTAGAATTTTGTTGTTGATTACCTGTATGAGTGATACAGCTTACTGCCGCCGTCTCAACAACGGTGCAGGCTGGACATGATCCGATTCGACCCAAAAAATTGGGACCGGGTCGTGACAGGGATCCCGCGGAAGGGATTCCCGATCCGGAATATATATATATATATATATATATATATATATATATATATATATATATATATATATATATATATATATATATATATATATATTCTACTATATAATAGGAAAACTTAGATGGTGAAACTTTTAAATTCCGAAAATACCCTTACATACTTATACTAATTAAAAACAGTTCATTAATTTTAATAAGGACAACTTAATAATTCGGAAGACTACCCTTTGGTCTTCCTAAAGAGTCTTCCTAAACTAATTAAGAAATGTTAAAATACGTGCAAGGCACGTGTACATATGCTAGTATATATAATAGGAAATCTTGGTGGTCAAACTTTTGAATTCCTAAAATACCCTTGAGTATTTTATAAACATTATGTTATTATGTCAACTTGCATGTCATTTATGTTTAAGAGTCAAAGAAATAAAGTTTGCATGCTATGAAGTTTCTTTTTTTTCCATACAACTCTTCATATTCTAATGGTAATAAATTTTTTGTCCTTACTATTTTCCAAAGGTTATTATTCTCAATAGAAAATTAAAAATAAAATAAAATTTGTACTTCGAATCTCTTGATATTGTAAAAAGAAAGCACAAAACACATGAATAGTCACCTGAAAAAGTCGAAAAGACGACAGTTGACCTTATGATATTTTAATTAAAATACGTACAAAGTACGTACATGTAGACTATATATATATATATATATATATATATATATATATATATATATATATATATATATATATATATATATGGGAAAACGGGATATGAGCCATAGGCTCATACTCTTATATGAGCTATTCCATGTGGCTTCCATGTGGACCAATAAAAATATATTGACTTAAAAATAAAATTTAAATAGATAGAAATAAAATATCCCATAAATGATTTGATAAATAATAACTTACCATATCTTTGCCTATGAACTTACCAAAAATGTTTACCTAATAATTTAAATAGATAGAAATAAAAGATCCCATAATTATGTTAACGTTAATTTTAATGTTAATATTAATATTAATTTTATTTTTCGTGTTAAATTAATTTTAATATCAATGTTAATGTTAATATTAATATTAATATTAATGTTAATATTAATTTTAATGTTAATACTAATGTTAATGCTATTGTTAATATTAATGTTAATATTAATGGTAATCTTAATTTTAAAATGTTAATATTAATTTTAATTTTAATGTTAATATTAATTACAAATGGCATTATTTATATTTAAATTAGTAGGCAAACTTATTTGGTAAGTTCCTAAGCAAAGATATGGTAAGTTATTATTTATCAAATCTTTTATGAGATCTTTTATTTACATCTATTTAAATTTTTTTCTTCCAAGTCACTATACTTTTATAAGTATATTGGTCCACATGGAAGCCACTTGTGATGACTCATATAAGTAAGAGTATGAGCCTATGGCTCATATCCCATTTTTCCTATATATATATATATATATATATATATATATAAAATATATATATATATATATATATATATATATATATATATATATATATATATATATATATATATATGACCTCTAGTCTAGTGGTTAAGAAATATGCATGCGGCCCAAGTGGTCAGGAGTTCGATCCCCAATGGAGGCGAGTTAATGGGTAATTGTGGCGAACTCGCCTCCATTGGGGCTCGAACTCCTGACCACTTGGGCCGCATGCATATTTCTTAACCACTAGACTATATATATATATATATATATATATATATATATATATATATATATATATATATATATATATATATATATATATTATACAAAGCACAAAGGTTTTTGAATCCTAGGGCTGACTGTGCCAAGATAAAGAGTGGTTGGGATTTAATCTTGGTGAATCAACGGTTGTGGGGTTTTATGGGAATCCAAAGAGTGGGGTTTGCACTCATAATGGTTGTGGATGAGCATTATTGAGAGTGGAGTTTTATGGGGAATGAGCATTATTGAGAGTGGGGTTTTATGGGGAATCCAAAGAGTGGGATTTTATGGGAAATCCAAAGAAAATTCACATCCAGCAGTGGTTGGGATTTAATATTTTGATGGGGGCCTCATAATTATTATTGTTCGTTTAAAATTGGGGGTCCAAGATTTTGAGGGGGAATACCTTAAATGAACCATGCCCTATGGGCACGGGTTATGACTAGTATATATATATAAAAGATGTCCGACGATATGTACATGACTTTGTGCACGCTCCATTGCAAAGACATGGAGATATTCAAGTGATAAAATATAGTTTATAATATTTAATTGCTAAAAATGATATTTTTAAGTCAACCTTAATCCATGTTAGGCCATTAGGGAGCAGGGGAAGTGGGCTTTGGCTCAGTCACACTTCTCCCCCAACTCTCCATCCACCCGCCGAAGAGCATAGACGTATAGTAAAACAACGCAAAAAGTAGAAATATAAATCACAGTTTATTCTCTTTTTTCACGGAGAGGAGTCGCCGCGACTTTCCCCCAAATTTCCTAATCCCACCACCCCCCTCCCGCCAGAAAAGTGAGAGCTTTCAGTCTCCACTGTTCTCATTTCAAAACCCTAACCCTAAACAAGAAGGAAGCAGGGATCTCCATTTCTATCTACTCTCCCGATTTCGAGATCGAGAGGGAGCTGGATTTTTTAGGGTTTCGTGGAGATCGGATGAGTCTGGCTGCGGCTTCATGATCGGTTGCATGGGTGGAGGAGGAGAAGAATGCCAGAGCTGCGGAGCGGGGCGCGTCGGCGAGGCGGCCGTGCCGCTCGCCTGCCGGCCGCGGTCGATCTAGATCGCGCGGCGGAGGCGGCGGAGGGTGGAGTCAGGACCAGGGCCGCGGCGGCGGCGAAGGCGGTGACGGAGAAGGCGGTGTTGGAGGAGGAGAGGGGCGGGAGGGGGAGAGGAAGAGGGAGGGGAAGGGGGAGAGGGAGAGGAAGGGGTTCTTGCCGAGCGAAGAAGGATCAAGAAGAAGAAGAGAGGAAGGAGGAGGAGGTAGAGGAAAAGAAGGAAGTGGAGAAAATGAATGACAGTGGTGGATTGAGCGCGAATAAGCTGGGCGTGCCCGAAGAGGAAGGGAATACTCCTCCTTTTCCAGAAAAGGTATAATTTTTCGCCTCCGTGAAACTTTTTCGGAAAGGTTTGATAGCTTGGTAAGAGATCTTCATTTCGGAAAAATTCCTACTTGAAAATCATATATTGTCATCTATCTTGCACGGACACAGTTACAATGTCACGCAGGTTTTGGTGCGTCCTAGTGTATTTTAGAGTGTTTGTAGTGTATGTCGTGTGCGAAACATGACTGACATGATGCCATATGTACACAGCGATGCTACATGTACACAGTACCGATTGTCAGATTCTCTGTGATTTCTTGTATATGTATATGTATATCATGATTCTTTACTGCGAGAATTGACAAGTTACAGCCTTGTTGGCGTCCTTGCCATGAAAATACCCTTCGGGTCTGCTTGGCAATTATATGGGTAGCGGTTATGAGGTGTTTTAGAGTACCGGTTATGAGCGGTTATGAGGGGTCGGTTTTGGATGGTTTTTAAGTAGCGGCTTTTAAACCAGTCCAGTACTTGCTTGGTAATTCACTAACAAACGGTTCTGAAAGTTTTTTACACCAATAAAATTAAATAGGAAAGGGTATCAGTAGTTATAATTATATAGGGAGAATTTATGGAATGCCCAAAAACTAAAAAAGTTTTATGTAAAACCCACCGCTAAAAAAACTTTCATCGCGTGCCCAGAATTAGAGAAACTTATCCAAAGCGGGTTCCAAATGACCCTTTTGCCCTTCCTTTTAATTTATTGAAAACACCCACGAAACTGCTCTTAAAAAAATGTTTCGATACTTCATCTTCTTCCATACGTTGCTCACTTTCGAATCTAGGTTTTCTCCTAAAAAATCTTCAAAAATTCGTCGGAAAATTTCGGAAAGACCGAGACAAACGGCAAAAGTGCTAAAACGGAGGTCCAAACATCATTTTTTTGCGATTCTAAAATTTCGGAAGGCCGTCTAACGGAGAAGCTGTTACTTTCAGTCTCCTCGACGATACGCTCATTTTGCGACAAACGGGACCTCGTTTCGACCTCCCAGTCAAAAGTTATGGCCCTCCAAAGTTTCAGCTAAC
Organism: Iris pallida; assembly: GCA_029216955.1. Taxonomy (NCBI): domain Eukaryota; kingdom Viridiplantae; phylum Streptophyta; class Magnoliopsida; order Asparagales; family Iridaceae; genus Iris; species Iris pallida. Next base: position 19,956,254 of record JANAVB010027397.1, on the reverse strand, counting down.
CATAAAATGCAGGAGAATGGCCATTCTCCGTGTTAGAACACAAAAAATGTTAATTTCGCATGAGGGTGGTCATTCTCCGTGTTAGTAACACGGAGAATGGCATTCTCCGTCTTAATTTACACGGAGAATGACCATTCTCCGTGTTAGTAACACGGAGAATGACATTCTCCGTCTTAATTTACACGGAGAATGGTCATTCTCCGTGCTAAATTACACGGAGAATGACCATTTTCCGTCATAATTTAGACGGAGAATGGCTATTCTCCGTCTTAATTTATACGGAGAATGCCATTCTCCGTGTAATTTAGCACGGAGAATGGTCAAGAATGACAAACACGGAGAATGCAATTCTCCGTGTTAAATAAAACGGAGAATGACCATTCTCCGTATAATTTAGCACGGAGAATGGTCATTCCAGTGTTAAAACGCAGGAGAATGGACATTCTCCGTCATTTTTTACAACGGAGAATGGTCATTCTCCGTCTTTTTCGACACGGAGAATGGTCATTCTCCGTGATTTTAACACGGAGAATGACCAATCTCGTGTTAACATGGAGGAGAATGGTCATTCTCCGTATTAAAAAAGACGGAGAATGACCATTCTCCGTGTTAAAACCACGGAGAATAGCTATTCTCCGTACTAAAATGACGGAGAATGGCCATTCTCCGTCACTTTACCACGGAGAATGGCATTCTCCGTGTTAAAACCCATAGAAAATTGTCATTCTCCGTGGTTTTTAACACGGAGAATGCCATTCTCCGTGGTTTTTAAAACGGAGAATAGTCATTCTCCGTCATTTTAGCACGGAGAATGGTCATTCTCCGTGGTTTTAACACGGAGAATATATTTTTTAGAAAAATTTTGTCAGAAATAAAGAGTTTCGTTCTTCTTTCAAAACGATGATAATCCTTATGGAAAAGAAGAAGAAAGATCTTCTCTCCACAATTGACCTAATCGTCGGAAAACTTCAAATGTCTCCACGATGAAGATGATGATGATGGTGATGATGACGACGAGCGATGATCTGAGTTCGACGGAAAAAAAAGCACACCGAACTACGAACGATCTTTGCGATCTCTGCTGAAGATGAGAGCAATGGAATTCAGATTTCCCGTGAAGAAGAAGAAGACGAAAATCGCAATCCAGATCTGAGTTTTTTGAATTCAAATACATATAGATGACCAATTCGCGCGGAGGGGTAGTTTCGGTATTATAAAAATAGCAGTTTCTAGCGGGTGGCATCTAAAAGAAAATCTTGGAATATTTAACGTGAAAATACTTAATTCTGGGTATTTCATAAAACTCATCCAGCGGGTGGGCATTTCATAAAAGTCCACCCCGAAATTGGGTTTCTCAGCAATTTCCAGAATTATATATTTTTTGTGAGGATATAAATGGAATAAAATAATAAAGTCGCTCAAAATCCACCGATTTGGGGTGTTTATAAAGCCACCCAAAATTACATTACACCGGTTTTGGGTGTTTTTTGAGCCGACCAAAACCAGTGCCTCAAAAAAATTAACAAGCAGGAGTTTTCATAAACGGTCGGTTCAAAAACACCCCAGAACCGGTAAAAATACCATTACCAAGCAGACCCGAAACGAATACAAACTCATCCATAGGTTTTATATAATATTTGAGAACTGAAAAAAACACACCCTTTTATGTTTTTGTACTGTTCCTCACTTTGGCCAAGGAATGAGCTTTTCATACAAGGAAAGAGTCTAAGCAAAGAGTGATGTTGGATTATTTTTTGCCAAAGGTAATTGTTAGTTTTGAAATCCCAGGCCAAGCAGTGAATTTTTTAAGCAAGTCTTCCCCATTGGCGTTCTGGGGCATGTTATGCTTGTAGGGATATGAATTCGAGGAATCTCAGTTCCAATAGTTTAGGCTAAATTATGTCTTTTGTTGTTAGGGATTTTACTGTTACAATTTTGTTGAGGATTCAAATTACCAACTTCTTTGTACGAAACAGAGAGCTAGTTCTATCGAAAAACATATGAAAAATATATTCCTGGAACGTAATGGGTATGATGCACCGATCTTGTGGATCCCAGGTGGATACCCTGTGATCTTTGAATGATGGAGAAATTTGACTGTGTAACAGACTACCTGAACTGGAATTGCAATTCTAAGATTTTTGATTTCATGAATTATTTATCTGCATGGAGTTTCAATTCCTTGCAACCAAACATGCCCATTCTTTCCAAATTACTTCTAATTAATTTCGAATGGCACGCTTAGGTCAATAGATGATTGACATCAGGTTGTCACCAATCTTGAAAGTATCATTGGGCACGCGGAACCTGGTATATCTTTACCATGCTATGGTACTGTTACTATCATAATTTTATTTTTCCTTAAAGATCGATAGTCCCATCGTACTAATGACGCTGTGCTTTGTGAAGATTACCTATAGAGACCTGTTAGTTCTTGGTTTTCACTTTCCATTGACTTGGGATGTGTGTTCACTCCATTAAGTTTGGTTTCCCGTTGCGTATGGAACCGTGCTTCTCTAGGTATTGGTTCTCATTGACTTTGGAAGTGGTGTCCGTGTCACTATGTGTATTCTCAACCTTTTATCCTGCTGAACCTTTTTGGACTTGGTTACCATGAAATACTAATAGCAATAAGTATGTAGTACTCGTTCATTATTAGTGCACATGTACTGATTATATACACATGATAAAACTGATTATTATTTATTTGATCAAGTTTGATTATTATTTATTTGACCAAGTTCCCTATCACATAAAAGATGTTTAGGCAAATTTATTTTGGTCTCAGGATGCCACATTGATGGCACTACCAAACATAGCGTTATGGTTGTGCAGTGTTATAATAACAGCCACCTAGGTTCCTTTGGCCCTAGGTCTACATCACATAGTGCCTGTGCAACCTGATCCGTTTCACATGGTTACATAGGGATAATGTTAGCAATAAGCACTGTGGCAATGCAATAATCAATTCATTCGTTGTCATGCCCTGACTCCGCTGAACTGAAAGTCAACTACTGGACGTGATGTCGTACAAGTCTAGATTGCACTTGTACAAGGCAAGATGATGAAACAATAATGGTTATCTCGAAACGACGACATTTCAACGAAAGAAATAGAGTTATTCTGAAGTCACAAGAGAGTATGCGAAACAAATTCCTTTTTTGATAAAACAATTGATTACAAAGGCTCTCAATAGTCCCGTGAATATGCCAAGTTGGCTTACAACACTCATGATCTCTCTTGCTTACAAAGGATCTCGTCGTTCCATATATCATGTCTTCTATATCCAAGCAAGCATCTTCGGCCAAACATCTTCGTGTTGCCAAACTCGAGCTCTAACGCCTTAGTACGACGAGCGGATCTTTGTACCTGGGGAGTTGGGTGTCAGTACATATCGCGTACTAGTGAGTGGGAAAACATACTCGCATAAACCGATACTAAGTAATCATGTGAAGCATACAGTTTATATGGTGATCTTTCTATTAGAACTAGATTGCTTATAGTTCATATCCATAGCATATTGTGAAAGCAGGAAAGCATGTACGCATGTTATACTCGATAATGTAAGTAAAACACGAAATACATATTGAAACGCGTCACTTAACTGTGACTTCTTATCATAGCTAGTGTTATAGATTTCGCTAGGCTGAATCGATGCGGCGGAGGGCCGCCTAGCGCCTAGGCCGCACAATTTTTTTATTTTTTATTTTGAAATTTTGTTGAAATTTTTGAATTTTTTTTTGAAATCTGAATTTTTTTATATTTTATTTTGAAATTTCAAATTTCAAATTTGAAAATTTCAAAAAATTTTGCCTAGCCGAATAGGCCGCCTAGGCCGAATAGGGCTGCCTAGGCGTCGAACAGGTCCGAACATGGCCGAACAAGCGCCTAGGTCAGCCGAACATGGGGTATTCGGTTCGTTTGGAGGCCGCACATCGCCTAGGCGGCCACCTTGGCCGATTTTTAGAACACTGTCCATAACTGATGTACCCACCCTTGCGTTGATGCAAGGTGAATACTTACGGCTCCTGCATAAGACATGTTACAATACCGATACAGTTATTCAATGTTCTATCTTAGTGTTCAACATACATTACGACTTTTATTTATTCGAACCACGCATATGGAATCTATGAAGTTACAAGCACACGGGTATATTTTATTAAGGCATGAAGGAGTAGAAAATAAGGGTCAGAGCCCATCCACCTATGCTGATACAACCTTCCGCTTCGTCGAGCCGATATAGCCTGATTCGTGAACTATGTGATCCTACGCGATGCATGATGTTCTTAACTGGTATAACCATATGAGCATCCCGTGCTCCTCAATCATTCGACTCGACCAGATTAAGAAAGACCGCACCACCGTCCAAATCCTGCTATCTTTGCACTGCTCTGAAGATGCTGCTTTGTGCCACATACCTGCAACGGGGCAAAATATCGACCTCAGAGAACATTGTGTAAAGCCTGCACATGAAACCAAACTCAAATTAATACTTTTGAATCAATGAACCATCATAATGCACCATACGGAGCGGGACATTACAGTCGTTGAGTTGCTTGTTAAATTTTCTTTTTAGTTTGTATTGGATGATATTATTGATTAAATTGACCTCTGTATGTAATATTGTTGTTTTCTTTTACTTTTTTGGCAATGGTAGCCTAATAGGGCAGGATGCTTGACTCAATTTTATGAAGGTACATAGTACACAGAAAATTATCCACAACGTTATCAAACATACTGCATTTAAAAACACTCTCTCGTCCTTGACACCTTAAAATTACCAGAGCACCATCAACCTCGTATAGTGTATGCATCATCAGTGACTATGCTATTCGTCAAAAGAGAAGGCAATGGGCATCACATTTATAGTCGATAGTCCTTTCTTATTTCCTGGACCCTATGGCTAGCTGTAGTGCTGTACACACATTGTCTCTCTAACTTTAAATGGTTGCTCTTTTCTTTAATTATTATGTTGAACTAGCAAGAATACTTCTGTACACACCGCTGGATTGCAGCAACATCTCCTGTGGGTTTGCATCCTTCCCATCCCACCTCCAGATCCATTCATGCTGTCTACTCCCTGTCTGCAGTTTCCTCCCCTTCATTGTCTTCGTAACCACATTCAGTCCCCAATATCGTCGGCACTACCCTTGTTTTGAAGAATAGGAAGTAATATATAACTTAGACATGGTTAATTACAAGGGCTAAAATATTTTATACATTTTTTAATAATAATTTAGACATGGTTGTAGCTAGGAATGAACTTATTGCATCCGGTTGAGAAAGTCTAGGGGGCTGGGATTCGAACAGAGTGCGAGATCCTCGTAGTTGCAGCCAGTCAGAGAAACACATTCTGCAAGGAAAACAACAAAGAATCATGCCACTACATCTGAAAATTTGGGAAACCAGGACAATGACAGATTGATGTACCTAGCCATGAAGTTGGGTTATCAGCGTCAAGGATCAAAGAACGTTGTTCGCCTAAGGGGATGCTGAGAAGAAGAGGAGCAACAACGGACGTCGGGACTAACAGAAATATCCTCTCGTGTTGTTGCAATGCTTTATCTTTCTTTTTTTTCTTTTCCTTTCTTTCTCAAGTCCTTGTTCTCATGCCTTCTCTATCTCTTCCATACATACCATATATATGATAGCTTTACAAATTTTAAGAACAAAATAAAAAATAGTTTTAGTTATTTGTCGTTTCCCCCTTATCGGACTCTTCGCTTATCTGATGGGATAAAGCTCTTCAAGGTTTATACAACTGGAAGGCGTGTATGATGTTCATACCTTTTTCTCTGTTTGGGTCCCGCAGGTCCAGGTAGGAGGGTCGCCTGTCTACAAGGTGGAGAGGAAGCTTGGAAAAGGTGGGTTTGGCCAAGTTTTTGTTGGTCGCCGCATTGGAGGAAGTGAACGTGGGTCAGGCTCTGGCGCCCTTGAGGTATCTTCTAATCTAATGTCATATTTAATATTGACCTGCTTCTGTTTTTGTAGTACTTGGTTTTAATAGTATTATGTCATTGATATCTGGAATCTCTGTATTTTCTGCTCACAGTTTGACATCCCTCTTGAATGTTTTCTTTTCTTTGCAGGTTGCACTAAAGTTTGAGCATAGGACCAGCAAAGGCTGTAACTATGGTCCTCCTTGTGAATGGCAAGTTTATGGGTATGTGTGGCGTTTCAACAAGATGGGCATATCACATGATTAAGTATGTCTTTAGATTAATTTTGCTTCCTTTTAAACAGTGCTCTTGGTGGTAGTCACGGGGTACCTAGGGTACACTTCAAAGGGCGGCAAGGTGACTACTATGTTATGGTAAGATCTTCTCTAATCCTTTGAATCAAGGTTCGCAGTATCTGTATCGGACCATTCCTATGAGTATCGGTATCGGCGATATCGGTAGTATTGGCAGTTTCGGATCGGAGTATCGGATTTTTTAGTATTGGAAAACAAATAATTATTAATAAATTATTAAAATTTAAAAAATATATTTTATACATTTACGCAAAAATTTAAGTAGTTATTTCTTAGTAGTTTTAAAATTGAATGAAATAGTAGTCACCCTTACCGATTGGTTTACATGCAATATATCAATTTTCTCCTTTTATATGCTTTTACAACCTTATTATGCTTCAAATCAAACCTTTGTTGATTTGTCTTTTTCGTTCAATTTTCTTTCCCGGATTGATCGGAAAAGAGACTCTCAATGTCGGTATCGGTCAGTATCAGATCGGGACATGCCAAACCGTATCAGTATCGGTTGTATCGGATCGGTATCGGCCGATACTTTAAACTATGCTTTGAATATCATGAGACAGTTGCTAAAAATATTTTATTGATATGGATCGTGCCCAATGCAAGTTTTGATCTCTTGCAAGAGACATCTGCAGGTATATTTTTAGTTTTTCTTTTGACATGGCTGGCTTAATTGTAGGTTATGGATATGCTCGGTCCTAGCTTATGGGATGCATGGAATTCTTCAGGTCAAGCGTGAGTATCTTGCTATCATGACGATTCTCTTATATTTAATATTTATGATATTGTGCTCGTCTATATAAATTTAACACATCATTTCACATTATTCCCATTAAGAACTTTAACATCTTTCTCATCCAAGTTCTCACATGCTGACATTTCTCATTTTCCATAACTGCTACTTTATTGATAGGTCATAGTGCTGCAAGAAGTGCAGCCTGTTTCTCTTGATTGATTTCAGTGCGTGACGGTCATGAAATGTTAAGACCTATACCTGGATGACTTGTATCTCTTCTGCATTTCTATTGGAGGGGGAAACATGTTGAAAGTTGGGAGTTTATTTGTTTTTATAAGCTAAACATGCTTCTAACTGTTAAATGCTAGGGTAACTTGAGAATACATATGTATCTCCTTTTATTTTTATATGTGTGTTGGTGGATGAAGGGGAGGGGGTAGTCAACATGCAATTCATAATCCAAATGGCTGGATTTAAAATTGAGGGTTAGACAATTGGTATATATGGCAATGGATTTGAATGTCATGCATTAGTGGTGAAGTCACGATTTGGATTTTGAAAAGCCCACAAGTTTGCTACACCATATTGACTACAACCTATGTTGCATGGACACGATTACTACAAGATACATACAAGTCGTTGTAGACACAACATTGATTTTGGTGTGTCCTAGTGTATTTTGAATTGTATGTATGTTTCTTGTCCGATTCGATGCGACACGGACACGGCACCATTTATGGAGTGTATTTGCTTGCTAGTTTATAACCATAAATTAGGATTCTCCAAATCTTTTCTAACACACATTTATTCCAAAGTCCACTTTCATCATTACCATAAATGAGCCAGCGTCCCCATCTTCTCTCCATGCTCATCATAAATGAGCCAGCGTCCCCATCTTCTCTCCATGCTCATCCTACACTTCTCTTCTCATGTTGAATGTTGATTACTACATTTAAAACATTAATGAAACAGTAATTTGTAAAATGGTTATAAATTTATCAAATAATTATTTTTAGAAAATATTCATTTGAATTAATACGAGATGTATTTATTATATCAATTTACAATTCACAATAATATGGAATAGAAGCTGACTAGTTCCAGGTAGGGCTGTCAACAGGTTGGTTTCGAGTTGGTGTCACGTAAAACCTGAATCTTATTTGGAAATATTTCAAACTATGTACTCGAACTCCCCAAGATTCATGCAGCTTCTATTTTTGACATTCGAACCTGGTTTAGATTAAAAAAACTGGTTCGTATTAATGGATTTATATATAAGAAAAGAGGATTTTCTCCAATTCTAGAAAAATACGAACCAGGGTTGAATATATTTTGAGTTTCAGATGTCTGAAGTTCATTCACGTTTTCTTTTTTAACATCTAACCTGGTTCTTTATTAAAAACTCAGATAGGGTTAATGGGTTATTGGCTACCATTGACTGGCCTAGTGCCCACATGGATTTCATAATCCAACATGCACCTCTGTGAAACTCATTCATGTTTTCTTTTTAACATCTAACCCATTTTTTTAAAATCAAAAACTCGGATAGGGTTAATGGGTTATTGGCTAGCAGTATTGATAGGCCTAGTGCCCACATGGATTTCAGAATCCAACATGCATTGGATTTCATAATTCAAATTAGAATATCTTGTTAAAATGGCAGCTATTTAGATTTTGAATTGCAAATCTAGACTAGATTCTGAAATGCGTGTTTACTGACCCCCTTAGTCCTAATAATGTTGAATCTTGAGTGAGCCTATGGAAGGAATACCGCTCTCCTCTCTTTCTCTCTTTCTAGTTGGGGTGACATGTGCATGTGTGTTTATTTATGTTCATGTGGTCCTTGGTTCCTAGTGTTCCCCTCACTTCCTATTGCGCTGGCAGCAGTGCAGTATGCACCCCCGTCTCTCTCTTTTTATTTGTGATAGAATTAAACCGAAAGACATTGAATACTGGGTTAAATTTCAAAACTGCTTTCGATATTGTTTCTTTGTCAGGTAAAGATGATACACCTGTTTCAGATCATTTGTAGTTGGAGCAGGTCTGAAATATAGTTTAAATACGTATCAGTTCGATAACCAATAAAACACTTGCAGTTGGAGCCTTTATGAAACATAGCTTGAAATCAGTATCAGTCCAGTAACCAGCAAAAGAGAAGCTTAAATACTTATGGAAAAGAAATTAAAAAATTAAGGAAAGAGGCCAGTAGGGACAAGGAATGGGTGATAGATTGCAATCAATACGTCCGATAACCTGCAGAACGGACTTAAATACTTGCAGGAAAAGAAATGAAAAAAATACGTAGTGAAAGAGAGGCCAGCTGAGACAAGGAACGAGTGATACATTGCAATCTACACAAACTTTCAGTCTCTTTTTGCCTTAGCTTCCTACAGCTACAGTGTAGTCCCATCTTTCTCCACCCTAAGCCTAAACCAGGATCAGGGATTTGCAACTTTTGTTTTAGTACAGGACGGTTGGCATGGGATAAGGAACATGAGAAGTGCTTAAGGGGTTGGATTAGGCACCAGCAACTCCAACTAATTAAAAACTTTCCAGGTAATCCTAAGTTAAAATGAGAATAACCTGTTTAACTTGTATTTACACAGGGCTTTGCATTTGGTCAGTCCTTCAGAAATCTTTCACAAATCGAATCAAATATAATATGGTTTGTAACTGAGTGGCAATACATTAATACAATAAAGGATAGAATAAGAAATGAGAGTATCTGTGGGAAGTTAGAGGTGGTGCCAAGTGAGAACAAGATGAGGAAAAATCGACGTAGGTGGTTTGTCCATGTGCAACGCAGACGAATAGATGCTCCCGTAAGAAGCGATAATATAGTAGTTAATGGAGCTGCAAGGACTAGAGTTAGGCCTAGACGAACATGATTTGAAGAGTTAAAAAAGGATATGGTTGTTGTTAGCCTTACAAAGGACGTGGCCCTTAACACTTAGCAAAGCCGAATGGAAAAGGAGGATTCAAACACCTGACCCAGAAATTTGGGATAGAGGCTTTGTTGTTGTTGTATTGGTTTGTAACTGAACCAAACTAATCCTTGTGAAGAAATGAAATGAAACCAGATTGCACAAGTTCGGTTTGGTGGCTTTCCCCCTTTTTTGGCATGAATTAAGTTAGGTGGTCTTGCTGTAATTTGTGAACATGTACAAAGAGATATATGAAATAATTTTTTATGGCAGGAGGCCGGTGAGGTTCATCGGGAAACCACTATTGTATCAGTAGCCCATAAGGCCTGTGAACTGCTCAAAGTTCCTGACATTTCTGAGGGCCTTGGAATAGCAAGTAGGAAGTTGCTTCTTCTTCTTCTTGCGTCACAGACCGGAAGTGAATAATTACCTCAGGGGCCACCGGCCTTGAGCCATAGGCAATAAAAAACTATACATACGAAAATTATGCCCCCTAACACAATAAACTTAATAAAGAAAGGTTCGACCTGATACCAATTTCATTTTTTTAACCAAAACATATGTAATTCTGTGAACCTACATAACATATAGGCTTTTATAATAAAGTTAAGTCCACATACTAGACATGATGCATTGGGCCTTGCAGCTAGACTTTTTCTTTGCAAACAAAATGTAGCGTTTTAAATGACAAAACTATTGTACACGGTTACACATTTACATTGATAACAAACTCGTAAAGAAACTTACCAATTAAAATGACCATCCTGATTAAAGCCACACAAGAAAAAAGTGATACCCTTCAGAAGATAAATTTGTATGATCCTTACATCCTTCAAAATCTTAAATTGCACCATCTGTTATGTAAAAGCTTAAAGCCTTTTCATCAGTTTTTATGAATTATTCCCAAACATATCACAAATTTGCCTTACATTCCAACTATACAGAACAAAATTTGCCTTTTCATCTGTTTTAGCCTATTTTAACACCTCCATAAAGGGAATGCTGAGAAAGTTCCCTTCCAACTATGCAGAACATAATAAGACTTTTGTATGAGGAATGGGTAATTTTATATGCAAAACCTTCTGAGTAAAAATGTCATCTGTATATAATATTCTTACTTGTATGACAAAATGAAGTCAAAAACATTTAAATATACTAAAACTACTGAAAAATGAAACTCCAAGATGGGAGCTGAAACAAAGATCCTATACTTTGCTTCGAATCAAAATTGTCCATTTAACTTGGCAATTTTGGTTGATATGACCTGCCATAAACCTGCCCCACATTATGGACCAGGACTGGAGAGTTGGGCAATTATAAAACATGTGTAATGAATAAGCGCAACTGAAAGGAGAATGCTTAGATGCATGACTGGCGATATGTTCAAAGATAATAGTAGATAATTGAGTGTATTAGTGGGAAGTGGGAGTTTGCACTGGTTGAGGATAATACCAGAGATTAGTCTATGGTCTGCAAATGTGTAACATAGACCAATAAATGCAATAGTTGGAGGGTGATAAGACATTAGTTAAAGAGCCCCTAGAACTAGGGGTAGGCCTAAACAAACTTGAATAAAGGCTGTGATGAAGGACATGTTTTTTTTAATGTTTACAGAAGATTTAACCCTTGAAAAATATTAAATATTCAAATAGCTGATCCATAGGATTTTGTAGAAAGGCTTTGTTGTTGTTGATTTTTGTTATATGAACTCCCTACAAACTTAGATGAAATATTTTTTAATTTTTATCGAGAGGAAATTCTCTATAGCTCACTGAAACTTTTTGAACCCTCTTCTTGCCCCTTGTCGAAAAGTCAATTGTCCTAAGGCCCCTACGGAAACAATAAATCCATTAATTTTATTCACAAATAAAAATAAAGTAGGTAAAAGACCGCATTATCCTTACTTTTCAAGTTAGTGGGACCTGTCCAAAATTCCCTTTTATTAACGAAAATGTTGTTTTGCCCGCCCGTGGGGGGTGACCGTGCTGTCATCCCCCCCCCCCCCCCCCCCCCCCCCCCCCCGCCCCAAGTGGCGGGCAAAATAGCAGCTCCCTTTTATTAATTCTAAATTGGATTTTCTGCTTACTTTCATTTGCTTGCTATTTAATCGAGAATATCTGGAGTAGACATTTGAGATTTTCTTACGTAGATGATATGTTTTAGATAGCCTTTCTGGTAAATGCAACGTCCGTATTGTACTATGCTATTGCACATTGATACCAACCTCCACTAGAGAGGGTCAGTTATGGATCATTTGAAAGCTCCATAAAAGAATTCACAGTTTTATCACCGCATGTCAACCTTCTGTTGGTGCAAATTCTATCCAAGGTAGGTATGAGAAAAGAAGGGCCTTGCTGTAAAAACCATGAGTAGGTAGACATACCTTTTTGATTATGCAGTTTAAGCTACTTCAACCAAGGAGCTAGAAAGAGTTGGAAGAAGAGGTAAGATGACACAATTTGCTATAGGGAATTGCATTGATCTCCGACACATCAATCCAAGAGCAAACAGGAATGACGTCTACTATTGCACTTGATTATGTTATTCTAGATTGAATCCTAGCGTGTGCAGATTTGATGTCAGATGTTTAAAAAAAATTCTCAAAGGGATTATTTATTAACGAACTCAATGTTCTAATATTTTTTTCTTTCTAAACCATCATAGCAATAGTAGATATTCAAACAGAAACAGGTAAATGTGCATGTAAATCTTTTCTTAGTTTTAGTTTTGTGTACTTGCTTTTTGTTGAGTGTCGTAAGGGAAGTTTTAGGCAAATAGGATCTTATCTTGATCGTTGATCCCTTTGTCGAGGGTGTTGAAAGAATTAAGTCAAATGAAGGGTAATAATCACTAATGTTTTCTAATGATAGTTAAAGGTACAAGCTACACTTTGTAGTATTATTCTCCCAATTTATGTTTCGTCTGTGTGAGTATATGTTGTGTGTTTTCTTTTTGCAGTTTTAACATCTTGTTCAGATAAGTCAATTATGTTTACTGTACATGCTCATCAAAAGTTCACAAATTATGCCTCGATTAGGTGTCTGTTATTTACATGCAACTTCAAATAATTTGTACTGAATCTCTGATTCACAGGATGTCCTCAGAAATGGTTGCCTGCATTGCTGTTGAGTCCATATCAATACTTGAAAAGGTGCACTCAAAAGGGTAATCATCCACCAAATTGACGTTTTTATAGTGAGGATAGGTCTTTCATCTCAGTTGATGGATATTCAGTTAGATAAGGTTCCTTTTCATTATATGAAATTGAGTTGACATATTCTTGACCTCTGTGCATGCTCTACTAGATATGTTCATGGTGATGTAAAGCCTGAGAATTTTCTGCTCGGTCAACCAGCAACTCCTCAAGAAAAGAAATTATATCTTGTTGATCTTGGCCTAGGTAAGAAAATCCTTATTGATTACTTTAGCTGAATATCTCTGATTACTTTCATCACCTGGCTGCTGATGTTTACTTGGCATCCATTTTTTTTCTTTCAACAAATGGTAACTATTTACTTAATTATCTTGATGATTATACTTGGTTTGGATTCTTTCTTACTTAGTTTATTGTTACTTTTTGTGCAGCAACAAAGTGGAAGGATACTACAAATGGACAGCATGTAGAATATGATCAACGGCCAGATGTTTTCAGGTATGATGTTTTACCCTTAGTTGGAAAAAGTAGCGATCAACTTGTTCCTTTCACTATTCTTGACATGTTCACTTGCTGCAGGGGAACCGTTCGATATGCTAGTGTTCACGCACACATGGGAAGAACTGCAAGTAGGAGAGATGATCTGGAATCTCTTGCTTACACACTCATTTTTCTTCATCGAGGCAGGTTACCATGGCAGGGATACCAGGTAAATGGATGCTAGATTACGATACTAATCTATCTTGATTGATTCTGCCCCTAACTAACCTGTCTAGTTCCTTTTCTATACTTGCGAATCTTCATGACAGGGTGATACCAAATCATATCTAGTGTGCAAGAAAAAGATGTCGACATCTCCTGAAATGCTTTGTTCCAACTGCCCTGCACCTTTCAAACAATTTCTTGAGATTGTGGTCAACATGAAGTTTGACGAAGAGCCTAACTACTCTAAGCTAATATCTTTATTTGATTGGTTAATTGGACCAAATCCAGCAATTAGGCCAATCAACACTGACGGTGCACTGAAGGTAAATATATCAAAACTAACAAATATACTGACTTCCCAATATGTAGAAGCAAACTGAATTCTGCATACTGCAATTATAACAAATCATATATCAGGTTGGCCAAAAACGGGGTAGGTTGACCATTGACGATGAAGATGATGGCCAGTTAAAGAAAAAGCTTCGTGTAGGAGTTCCTGCCACCCAATGGATTTCAGTGTATAATGCTAGGCTACCTATGAAACAGAGGTAAATAATATTTGAGATAAATATTACTGAACTTTTAATTGGTTGGCTGTTTCACTCAGACTTTTCCCCATGCTTTACAAAATTCAAACAGTAATTATGACAAATACGATATATTTAAAGCACGCTTTTATAGAATATCTCCATTCATGTGGTGGTGATGGTTGATCTGATCTTAAATGTCGTCTGGCTAAACAGTAACTATTTGATTACATGTTCTCTACATCCTTTATTTCTTGGGATTGCCAGTTTATTATGTCAAGGTAATCACAATTCCTGATATCTTCTATTACTTCTTTTTGGCTCCATCTGAGCTTATTAAGTTATGCAGAGTAAGTAGATATCCTACCACTTCCTCAAAGATTAACCAAAAGTATGAACAACTTGTAACATGACCTGCTGTTGTGTTATTTTCCAGATGAATTTACATTTGAATGGTCAAGAAACTAATGTTAGCAAATATGTAGAAATTATTGTGCAATTTCCTCGAAGATGAGATACAACTATGAGAAACTTGTAATATGGTCTGCCATTTTGTTATTTTCTAGATGAATTTAATTTAGACTTGAATTGGCAATAAGAAACTATTATTGGCAAGGGGGCCTGGTATAAAAATAGATCTTTGCCCTTGAGAGTTGGTTCAATGTGTATATGCTACTGGTAAGAAGGGTTTGAAAGTTCCAAATACAAAATCATGTAACTGATTTTATAGTTTTAATAATTCTGGCAAAAGGTTAGCAACTTAATCCTTGGCATGTAAGCATAGTAGGAAAGAGTTGAGAAGTTAAAGTGCGTGGTAAGAGTCAGAGGTTGGTGGAAGGGGTAAGAGGTTAGTTAGGGTCCGTTTGGATAGGTTTTCCTAAAATTTCTTTCTGAAAACAGTTTTAAGAAAAGATGTTATAAAGCTATTTTGTGGATATACAGATTCTGAGTTTGCGTTTGGTTACTATAATCTAGAAAATAGTTTTCTGAAAAAAGGAAATAAAATTTTGTTTGGAAAAAAAATTCAAAATATTGTTTTAGCTGTGTCCGTTCGTCCGTTCTGTCCCCATAGAGAAAACCCTAACCTAAGATTCATCTCCATAGAAAAAATCCTAACCCTAGAAAAATTCGATCATCATCGACGTGTCCTCGAGTTTGTGTCAATCTGGGTCGTGTCGTTCGTGTCCTCGAGTTCGTCTTCGAGTTCGTCGTCTCATCAAGGTCGAGTCTACCGCCGTCGAGGTCGTCGTCGGTCGTTGACGAGGTCAAGACCTTGATCGAGGTCGATTCCTTTATCGAGGTGGCCTCGAGTTCGTTCGTGTCCTCGAGGCGGGCTGAGGCGAAGGAGGAGAGGGAGGACTCAACCTCTTTGCTTTAGCGGAGGGGAACCCTCAGGCGCAGTCCGCCGCCAAGAAGGTCCACATCCCGCACGCCTCCGCAGCCATCGAGATGGACCCCACCGCATCTCCCTCTCCCTCACGCCTCCGCCAGGAAGGTCGGTGCTCTTCCTCCACACCTCAGGGACGACGAGCCGGCCCAAAGAAGAAGAAGAAGAAGAAGAAGGAATGGTGGAGGAGGAGAGGCATGTGAGGAGAGAGAACGTAGAGAGAGAAGGGGGGAACTCTGTCACATGTGAGCTCTGGTCCCAAGAGAGTTTGGAAGGAAGAAAAAAAATTGCTCTCCCAAAAGAGCTCTGAACTACTTTCTAAAAGTAGAGTTATAATGTTAGTTTTCAAATTTTTTTTGGGAAAAGCTGTTTCTGAATGCTTTCCATCCAAACGAAAATTTTAAACAATTTAGAGTTTGAACTCAAAACTGTGTCCCAGAAAACACAACCAAACAGGCCCTTAGTCTGTTGTTACTTAGCAAGTTCCTTGATTCTTTTGAGTCTGAGCTAAGCTTGAAAGACAATTGAGACAATAATATATGGAAGAGAAAATGTGAGTGGCAGAGTGGGATACCACCAAGAATAACTTTAATCGTAAATTCATACTCCCATTAGGCAACATAAGTGCCAAAGATTCCCCGGCAAGTAGAGAACCATAACTATTGGAAATTACAAGTTTCTTGACTAAATCAATTTTTAGAGCTAGAAATAATGATTGGCTAACTTTTGCCTCACATCCTACCATAACCTTTTTGTCTCACACATCCTACCATTCGCTGTTGGCTACATTAAGGATCATTATTAAGCCCTTATCTTTTCTCTCTAGTTATGGTACTACTGGTGAAACTCTGCATATTCACTACAAGGTTCAATGATGCACGGAGTTTGCTGATGATATTGTGCTGGTTGATGAGAGTAGAGAAGCATTAGATTCTAAAGTAGATTTGTGGGTAGATTTTGAAATCTAAGGGTTCTAAAATCAATAGGACGAAATAGATATGAAATCCACAACTTCAGCCAGAAGTAAAAAAGAAACAAGAGATTACATAATATTGAACAAGAGATACCTAAGAGAGACTTTTACCTTTTTGTATTTAGGATCAATGTTTAAAAATCCCACGTGGCACGCGCATAGGCACGCCTGAGACACGAGCCTAAAAAATAGAAGGTTCATTTAAGCTATTGTTTTTTTTCCCTATAATGTTGTATCTTTTTGTAATAAATATGTTTTTAGTGTTTTAGCGTATATATAATAATTCACGTAACCTTTCTATTGTAACTAATAGATTCCTACCATTACTTGTGATGTTATCAAGTCAATCATGTAAAGATCCTAATTGAAAAAGGATTAAAAATACTATGAAATATATCAAGTCCAACTAACGTTTCTATTGTAATTAATAGGTTTTATAGGGTGATGAAGGATACAAATCTTTGTAGTGTTGGTGATGGTGATAATAATACAGATGATGATTTTTAGGATTTTGTCTTTTTCCTACTATTATCAACTTGTGAAAGTTTCTTTTGACAATGGCTAAGTGGTAGTTATCGTTATGATTTTATGTACTACACTTTTTTACTATTTTAATGGTGTTGTGAATTGATCAGATATAATATGCTTTTGCTTATTCGAAACTATATTATTTAAAAAGATAAAAAATTGCTCCTCGC
This sequence comes from Iris pallida, assembly GCA_029216955.1. NCBI lineage: Eukaryota > Viridiplantae > Streptophyta > Magnoliopsida > Asparagales > Iridaceae > Iris > Iris pallida. Next base: position 19,938,894 of record JANAVB010027397.1, on the reverse strand, counting down.
CAGTGTTCTAAATTTCGGCCTAGGCGCTAGGCGGCCGCATGCCGCACCGAAAACCCCCTAGACAGGGTCCTAGGCAGCCATGTTCGGCCCTAGACGGCCCTGTTCGGCCTGTGCAACCCTGTTCGGCTATGCGATTTTTGATTTTTTTTAAATTTTTTTATGTTGCATTGTGGATATGTTGTTTGGGTTTTAAAACTGGATTTGGATTTTAGAGCATTTAAATTTAAATTTCAAATTTCAAATTTCAAAAAAAAAATGAATTGTATTGGATTTAGAAGTTAGAACATGTTTGGATTTCAAATTTGTATTATGGATTTCACATTTCAAATTTCAAATTAGAAAAAAAAAACTGGGCCCGGTCCCTCCGCCGCACCGATTCCGCCAAGTGAAATTTAGAACACTGCTCCTCGCTTTTGTTAAAGCCTACACCTTGCTTTTGTTGAAGCCCACACCTTGCCATGCACTTCGCACCTAGGCTCCGGGGGACCCTAGTGTCTAGGGCTATCAACAGTTATGGTTTACGCAAGATCCGAACCCGAACCCTAGAAGCGTTTTGGGTTCGGATTTGGGTTTGGGTGAAATATCTTTCCTTCTAAGCAGATTTGGGTTGGATTTCAGATTTTACATAAGATGTTTAAACTATCATTTACTTAATTTTTTTTGTTGATTTTAAGTTTTTAACGATAATTTAGATGGTTTTCACACGTGATACATGTGATATATTGTCGAGTATTGTTTATCTAATATGTTATAGAGCACCAGAACTTTTTAATCTACTTCATGTGGTAAACTTGAAGTTTGCTATATTTAAATTGCTTTCAGGTTTCTTACTGGGTTTTGGTGTCGGCAACCATTAAGGATTTCGGGTTTACTTTTGGAATTCAAGTGCTATAATTCTAAAATTGTGGAGTTGAGTAATCGGCTTATGGGTTACCATTACAACCCTACTATGCTTGTGCCTTTTAAAACACTGTCTGGGATCGATCATTCATCAGGATGGAGAGGTTATATAAGCACGTTGTTCATATACATGATGGCTAATGGAGGATTGTTCCTAGAGTACTTTGTGATCGTAGACTAACATTGAAGTATAGAGGAAAAATGCAGAAGATAATTATAAGACCAACCATGATTTATGGACAAGAGTATTGGGCTATTTAGAAACATCTACATAGAATAAGTTTAACTGAAGTGAGGACGCTAAGATGGATGACTGACAGTCAGTAAAATATAATATAAGAGGTGAGTTGTATTTGTTGGGAGTAGGAGGCAGCAGAATTTGAGGACCACAAGAGAGCATGTAGTCATCTTAGGTGGTTTTGGGAACGTTCTTCAGATACCAGCAGATGCACTAAGTGTGTATAGTAGTTAAAGGTGCTACTTGGAATAAGGGTATCATGAATTAAAGCTACATAGAAGGATATGGTATTTGTTACTGTACAGAGGTCATGACCCGAAATGTTGAATGGAAGAATAGTCGACCCAGAAATTTGCAATAAGGCTTTGTTGTTGTATTCTACCATAACCTAGAGAAGTAATTACTCTTTCTTCCTGTGCCGTTTTTAACAGGTTCTGAAACATCCATAGGCCTTACAGCTGATAATTAATAACTGCGGACCTTGACTTCATCTGCAAGTGGTGGTTCAAGTTTCCCCATTCTGTTTGAAGGGTCTTATATTCTACTCTTAATTTAAAGGAGAAGGCCAAAACGGGATTGTATACTAGGAGAGAGGACATTCAGGCATTCTCTTGTTAATCATAATGAAACATGTAGCTGTGACATAATATGCTGCTTGGGTACACAATTAGTTATTGCATGAATTCTCATGGCAACAAAATTCTGTACTTGTATCTTCTGCAATTAGTTTGTTAGTTCATTCATGTGCTCTTATGGGGGCTACAACTTCTGAAGGAGTAATTCTTCATTTCTTTGTGCTCCATTATGCACTCGGCTTGGGTGTTTGTGATAATAGGCCTGTACATTTTGGGCTTTAGAAACAAGTCGGAAATGGCTCCTGTAAGATGGCATGAAATATAGGTTTGGTTGGGTCTTGAGCAACTTATTGATGTTATTGGTGAAAAAATTTAGTTTGGTTCATTCCGTGGTTACACATTGACAGTCACAGAGACAGTATAAAAGATAGAACATCCAAAAATTATCATGGGATGTGCTTGGGGCAGGGGGTCGGTGGGTTAGTCAAACGAGATTTAAGACACATATTGCTGGTGTGGTCGTTTTAAGAAACATAGTTTGGGTGTGATTTCAAAAGCGTAATCACAGTGATTTCATGTAAAAAACTGTGATTTTAAAATACATGTGACAACAATTGTGATTGTGGAACCACATATAAGATGGGATTTAGAAATCGCCTACAACTAATTAGAGTTTCTTCGTAGCATTTTCTGTAGAGAATAAAGCCAGTATAAATTGTATTTATATTAAATTAATTCTATGGAGATGTTAAGGAAATAATTATATTTATATAAAGACATCAAAGCACTGGACATCAACCCCATCTCTATCTTCTTTAAAATATGTCCATCTTCCTCCATGAAGCCGGAGTACAGTGCCAACACCGCATTGTGACACAATAGAATCAACAATAAATGTGATGTTGATGTGAAAATTTTAGCAAAACTCATGGACTCATCCTCTAACTCCGGTCACCAACTAGAAGTCCTAAAATATGGAGACCAATAATTGGGGGTGGTGAGAGACGAGGCCTACAACACAGCCGATCCCTCTTGTCCTCCTGTCTTAGATCGTTGGAACTCCATGCTGAAACTCCATGCTGAGGGGCAGCGGAGGAGGATCAGTATGGACGAGGAAAACCAGTTTTCCAGTGGCGAATGAATGGTGCATGGAGGCCAATAATTGGAGGTGGTGAGCGACAAGGCCTACAACACCGCCGACTCCTCTTATCTGTCGTTGTCTTAGATCGTCGGAACTTCATGCCAAGGGGCAGCAGAGGAGGATCAATGTGACTGTTGTAAACAGACGAGGACAACCAGTTTGCCCGGGTGGTGAATGAATGGTGCATGGCTGGGTTTTCTTGGGGGTCCTTTTAGTCTAATAGAGGGATGGAAGATAAACAAATGACAGACGGATAAGATGGGATTTCATAATGCCATCCTTCTAAGGTGCGGTTAGATATGGAAGAAATGAACATAAAACCTTTTGGTGTCATCGAAAATCATTAAATCTGTGTGATTTTGGAATCAACTTTGACTTACACTAGATTTGCTTCGTGTATTATCAAATCCTCGTCCACTAACGCTGTGTTCTTTAATCCCATCCTAGGATTTCCAAATCCCAATTGACTACACCCCCTCCCCTTTTTCATCATTTTGGTGGGGTTGGTTAACCAGTTCAATGGAAGGAATGCTACGACAAAAAAGAAAAAAAAAAAGGGAAAAAAAAGATATATGTTAGGTATGTAAGAAAAATATATGAGACTTTTGTTGTAAGAGCATGAGGGGACATTTCGATTGTAAAAAGAAAAGAAAAAAGATATATGTCAAATATGTAAGAAAATAATTGGAGATTTTTGTTGTGAGAGCAGAGGGGCCATTTCTACTGTAACTGCATGAGTACCTTAGGTTTTTGGCTCTTATATCAGTAATCTTGCAACATCTCTCTATAATTTGACTAGGATTAAATCATTATCTGAAATAGATATTCCAGACAGTTATAGCAAAACAACTGCTGCTTTTTGCAGTCTCTATTCTCTTTAAAACCTTGAACTACACATACCGCAGCTAGACAATCTAGAGACATCTTGCTGTTTCACGCTACAACGGCAAGAACACCTCTTTGCTTCATTATCTTCGTGATTATTTTCTTATGTACTTAACATATGTCTTAGTATAACATGTCCAAGATACCAGATATGATCACTATAGGGTATCAACTGGCTATATATCATATAGGCCCAATGGTAGGCTGTACGTCATATGTCATGTGCCCACAAGTCATTGAGCGTGTTTAATACAGCTTATCAGGAATTTGCTTCTTGAGCGGTATAACACATAATTGCGCTGTAATACATGAGGTAGATTCGGCAAGTGGCTAAGGAATCTCTTTACTCTGGATTACTGGAATTGCAACTCTCTTAATCTATTCAACTCATTCACAATATTGGGCATTTGATAATGGGTTAGCAAAGCTCCCATAGTAAAATTTGGTAGTTTGACGAGGGATTAACAAATCTTTGGCATTTAGTGATGGATTGACAAATCCTGGCCAATTTTTTAGTTTAAGAAATTAGGAGTACTAAGTAGATTAGTCCCTCTTATTTGTTGACAATTAATTTTGATTCTAAAGGAAGACTGTTATGCCTTCACCCTTTTTTACCCTTTCTACTACTGGAGGTATAGTATTGATAAACCTGGTTAACACCACCGTAATGCCCCCATCATATGATTCCAAGTTTAGTAATCTGTTTATAGTTTTAGGCATTTGTGAAGCTTAATGTGGAGTAAAGCCTCCTGACACAAGTTTTTAGACCTTTTACAAGACATTGCCTAACTGTATCAACTTATCTGGTTCTCAACTTGCGAGTAGGTACCATTACAATGTGGCTGACGTACGTTTGGCGCAGCATGTGGAGAGGGGAAATGAAGATGGTCTTCTTATAAGCTGTGTTGCAAATTGTGCCAATTTGTGGGCCCTCATTATGGATGCTGGGACCAATTTTAGTTCTCAGGTTTATGAATTGTCCCCATATTTTCTTCACAAGGTATTATTCACATAAGCCTCCTTTTCTTTTTTCAATTTCTGATGCAACTCACTTTATTTTTGGATCTTTATCTTTATTAGTTTTAATTTTCACTTTTTACAGGAGTGGATTATGGAAAATTGGGAAAAAAACTATTATATAAGCTCTATTGCTGGTGCCAACAATGGAAGTTCTCTTGTAGTGATGTCTAAGGGTTGGTCTCTGTTCTGGGCTTTATGATTCCTTCTTGATAAGATACGATACTGATCAGTTAAAGGTTTTTTCATTTTGTTTGCTAACGGAAGTCTTGTGTATCAATCACCAGATAGTGTCATGATTTCGTGCAAGATCTCTCAATAAGCTTAGTAACTAGACAATTTTTTTGGATTAGTGTCGTTTGGCTACAGTGGTTTGAAACTTTTGATTACACTTTTTGGGTTCTCAAGAGTCGATACATATTTAGTAAAAAGAAATTTCCTCGGTAGAAATGTTTAATATGATAAACATACTCTTTTGCGAATTTGAATTTGAATGAAGCATCTCTCTTTTCTTTGCTTCTAATTTGGTGATAGTTTAGACTTAATGGTTTATCACCTTAGTATAGCGTCCTTATCTTTGTTATTGAACATATTAGTAGGTTTCTGGCATGGTTTTAACTTATAAGTGACGGCTGAGACCGATACCGAAATCGATGAAACTACTGAAAGCACTAATTCAAACCTCCAAAACCCTCTGAAACTACTGCCAAAACGAATACTCTTAAGAATCCAAAACCAATTCCGAATTGATACCAAAACCGATACTTCGAACCTTACTTCGTAGTTGAGCTTTGTAATTGTTATTGAGCCAGTATGGTAATATCCAATTCTTTATGCATCGGATTAGTTGTTGTGATTGGTGGTGAAATAGTGACTGCAAGGTTTACTCTGAGAACCTGAATGTTATATGTTATCAAGCTTGACTAGAGTGGTGCTGTTGCTAAGTTTCTCTTTTTGGCCCTTATTTTCAATTATAATCTCCTCTCAAGAGGACCTCAGCTTGCCATTCTACATGTGCAAGAATATAAATAATAACTATATACATGGAGAACTGTTTTTCATGTATGTCATCCATGAACATGCACATATGTTTTAGGCATTGTTTTTCTAATATTCAGATGTTTGCAGTTATATACTGTTTTTTTAATATCAGTAGGGTTACTATAATTTTCCTTTGATAGAATTAAGTTCTTTCTCAATTGATCTATGATGTCTAAAGGAGTAACCTTTTCAGGCACCCCATACACCCAGCAGTCTTACAAAGTCAGTGAATCGTTTCCCTTTAAGTGGATAAACAAGAAATGGAAAGAAGGGTTCCACGTCACATCAATGGCAACTTCTGGCCTCCGCTGGGGCATTGTTATGTCTCGAAATGCAGGATTCAGTGATCAGGTTAGAGTTCGCTACTAATATTTTGATAGGAGCATGACAAGAGACTTTCTTACTGGTTACTGTTGAACTGAAAAGTTGAGGTTTTGCATCTAAACTCCAGGTTGTGGAACTGGACTTCCTGTATCCAAGTGAGGGCATCCACAGGCGTTGGGACAACGGGTATCGAATCACATCCGCGGCTGCCTCTTGGGATCAGTCTGCTCTTATACTAAGCGTGCCTAGGCGCAAGCCTAATGATGAAACCCAAGAGACCCTCAGAACATCTGCCTTCCCAAGTGCTCATGTTAAGGTAAGGGTACTTCACTCATCAATCTGTCTGTGGAACAAGTGGGTTTGACGTTACCTGAGATGTGATAACCTTATTATCTTCTGAGCTTACTGGTACCACATCCATGGACCACTCAACCTTATAATGTAAAATAGTATCAGTTATGATGGCAAACTGAGTATTAAAAGAATAGAAACATATTGATCTCATACATCACACTGTCAAATTTTTCTCCATATAAAAGGATGGATATTTGGATAACATGAATATAAGTCATAATTTAAGAGGTATATTTTTATGTCTATTATAATGTTTGCATCAATATATATATAATTTTTCCAGGAAAATATTATATAAAATCTTGTCAACAATGTTATAGCTGGGGGCTAGATTGAACTGATGTTAATGAAATTACGAGAACACAATATGATTAAACTGTGACTCAGTTTAGTTGGAATGATTTGATATAAATTAGTATTCTACGAGTTAGCACATTGGAAGCCCCACAACTTAACATTTTATGACTTTTTGAGTTAATTCATATTTTTGTACTGTTAAATGGTTGAAAGTTTGCTTTAGATTTATAATATTCATGGTTCAAGTCATCAAAGATCAAACTGACTAAATATCTTGTGTTTGGGATAAATGCTTTGTTATTGTAACGTTTAAAAATATATTTCCTCATATATATTTATAAAGGTTGAATGAGAAACCAGCTCATGGGCTTGGTGGTAATTTCCAGGTGAGAAAAAAGATTTATATAAACAGCCATGGAAGTGCATTTGGAGTGGCGAGTAGGAAATTTGTGAAAAGGAATATGAAATCTTTTTCCTAAGAAGACATTGTCTGTTTGTTTGATTTGCTAGAAAATTCTTATGGATAGCTAGATAGCTAAGACATCGATGAAATGATAATTGAAACTATTTTTTGTTTTTTTTTTGGATTAAATTTCATAGTCTTGTATTGTCTAAGGCACCGCTTCACTAAAACAATTAAAATTCGTAAAGAGTAGTTTCTGAGCTCTTTATCATAAATTCATACACATCCTTGCACTAGTGCAGCAATTGCTGAGTTGGGGCATGTATTGGATAGTTGCGGTTCATTCCATTCCATTCCACTGTGGATATGACTGGAGATTGCAATGCCGATAATATGAAGCCTTTTTTCTTTTGATTCTTTTGTGCAGGACAAATGGGCCAAGAATCTCTACCTCGCATCTGTGTGTTACGGACGCACTGTTTCATGATATGCTATTCGAGTTCAAAATTTTCCAAAATCAGGATCGGTGGATCCCTCAAGCTGCTGCAATGAGGTTGTGGATGATGCTAAAAGTCAGTGAAGTCAGAGAGGCAGTTAATCCTCCGTTCTATCTAGCTAGTATGTAAATGTTTCATACTATAGGAGTTAGCTTACCAAGTATTCCAGAGTATATGAATTGCCTACTGTTCTATCTACCTAGTATGTATATTTTCCTTACTGGAGGAAACAAAAGCTGGATCTCAAATGCATAAATTGTCGTTGTCTGACCTATGAAGTGCATCGGAACTGCTTGACTAAACAGCTAATCTAACAGAGGAATCTGTCCTTTTGGTAGGTTAAAAAAGCAAGATTTGTGATGATATCATGCAATTATTTGTATACTTCAATTTTAGGTTTATAGTTTGGAATGTCAACAGTTTGGAATGCAAGTGGGATGCATCCCCGTAGGACAGCAGCAGAAATTAGTGATGTGCTTTTGCAATGTACCAAATTTTAATACTGGGTTGGAGCAAGTCTACGTGAATCCTTTCCATTATTTGAAACATTACCATTTTTTCTGGGCTTAATTGTAACTTGATATTCAACTATTTCCATTTTTCAACTTAATATCCTAAACTTTGATATGCATCAAGTTGATACCCTAAAAAAAATTTGGACAAAATTGTCTCTCATCCTTTCTCCTTCTCCCACAGCTGCCCTCACCCACCACCCCCCTCCTCCCTCGGCTCCCTCCCCCCCCCCCCCCCCCCCCCCCCCCCCCCCCCTTTTGGTTGCACCTCCCTCCTCCCTCGGTTGTCGCCCTCCCCTGCTGGAGGAACCTCGTACCCTGCGGGCTGCACCCACTTGCCACCCCCTTCCTCCGTTGACTACACCTTGGCACCCCCTTTCGCCATTTGCTGCCACACGCGGAGAGGGGAGGGGGAGGGGGGTGGCCGGAGAAAGGGGGGGGGGGGGGGGGTTGAAGGGGGGTGGAGAGAACGAGGGTGGCCGAAGGGGGTTGGGATGGAATAGGAGGGATAGTTCTGTCCATTTTGAAAGTTCGGTATCAAATTAAAAATACTAAATAGTTGATGGTATCAAGTTGTCGAGTAAAAAAGTTTAGGGTATCAAGTTGAAAAACTGGTATAGTTCAGGGTATTAAATTGCAATTAAGGTTTTTTTTTTTTTTCTGTCACATTGGATCGACACCAAGAGGGCTGAGATTATGGTGTCCAAGAAATAGAATTTTATAGGTCACTGGATGAAGAGTATCGGAATTTTGTAGTGGTGAGTTAATTTGCTGCAAAATCACCATTTGGGGGTAGAATGTGTGCTCATTCTAAGGGTCAGTTTGGTACGTTTGTCAATTCTGCCGGTACTTTGGCGAATCAACTTATGTTTCCAGCTTGGGTGGTTTGATTGTTTTTGTCAAACGCAACCGGAAGTCTTGAGAAAGAGAGCCGTGATTTTGATAGAGAAAATTGTCTGTTTCGTTGTGAATGATGGCAGTAAAGATGAGTGCAATGACAATGATAAGGGTGGATGTCCCTTATCTCATACACGACCGATGGTGCCAGTATTGATAGAGGTGCAATGACAATAACGAAATGTTGTGAGGACGTGCGGCCGTCCCATCTAAGATCATGATGAGCGTGGCATAATTTGAATCAAAAAAAAATAAAAAATAAAAATAAAAAAGAGAAAAAAAAAAAAAAGAAGAAAAAAAAGTAAAAAAATAAAATAAAGAAGAAGATGGCAGTGAAGATGAGTACTGTTCATTGTCCAGTGGATAAAAAAAATGTTTATTTGTACCCATTTTGGGACTAGTGGTTCAGTTTTTTTTAGTCATGGTGGAAAAATTTGACCTCTTTATAATGATCCGACACTACAAAAATACAGAAGATCACGGTCCAATTCGTTGCCTAGTAGACGCGTTAGCGGCTACTTTGGCAACGGATATAGAACATAAATGGTGTGTCGTCAAATGACTTGTTGTTACCAAGATTCCGTTGCCACTCGTAGACTACTTGGCGATGTCCATTTTAGCGACGACGTCTTGTCACATTAGCAACAGATGAAGGTAACCTATCTGGCGTCTAATTGACGATATATTAGCGACGGTTTGGAGTTTTTTTTAATACTGAAACTCTTTCCTGATACGCATGGGCGACGACTTATTGTGTCGTGTAGACGTCGCAAAGACGTTGTCGTCAGTCTTGCAGCCGTCGTCACTTAACTGAGAATCTCATGTGGACGACGACTATATACATCTAGGCCCGGCTATCTGTCGGTTAGCCGTCTCTAAGCTGGATAGATTAAAAAAACAAAGAATCACGACAATCACACCATATATATATATATCAAATTTTGTCCAATCACAATAATCACAGTATATCAACCATCCAGCACAATCCATCGTTGAATTTTCGTCCAATCAGACCTTCAGCGGCGCAACCCGTCGTAGAATTTTTCGTCCAATCGGACCTTCAACGGCACAAAATGTACGCTGAAACCCACAATACACAATAGAATAAAAAAACTCACATACAAATCATCCATAAAACAAAAACTCCAGTCAATAAGTACAAACAGTGAATAAGTACATAACATCCATAATAGATACAGTCAATCAACGAGCACATACACATCACAACAACAAATACACTCTTAAAAAATTACTGATATAGTGGTGGCGGACCCTGTAGACGAGTCAAGATATCCGAAAGAATTGAGCTCACTACGTCAGTTGGTAGTGAACTCAACACCTCGGGTAAAAGTTGACTCAAAAGAGTTGAAGCTTAAGCATAATTGTGGTTTGAGTCAATTTTTGTTGACCCACCAAAAGTTTTAACTATTAGTTTGACACGAGACAACTTTTGAGTGAAATGATGAAAATTTTCACTAGTTTTGGGGGGTGAAAAAATTGGACTCTACATGTATTATTGGAAATTTGGAAGAGGGGTGAAATCAGAAATAACCAGAAAATAAAGAGAAGAAAAAAAAATTCTTGAGTTCTATAAAACAATTATTAATTAATTACTTTTATTGTTATTTTTGTTTGTTTCCTGACTTGAGATAGCATAGGATAGGTAAGGAAGATGAGTTGCCACAGGCAGTGGCAGCAGATGGTATTTGTAGCCTGGGAGATCATTTATATGCAATAAACATGGTATTTGTTATCAGGGCCAGCCCTGGGGCCGTGCCACTAGCGCGGCCGCACAGGACCTCCAATTTTTTGAGGCCTCAAAAAAAATATTAGGGTTAGTTTCGTAATTTTGTATTTCAAGTTATTCCATTTCTTTCTCAATTCCTACTTTACAATCCCTTCAAGACCTCCAATTCTTGGATCCCTATTCCCTACTGACTCTAAGAATCATATTTATAATCATACAAAAAAAAATTAGGATTTCTTAAAGATATTGCTCTGACCGGTGTGTTAATTGTTATTTTGTTTCTAAAGATCCCTCAATTGTTAGATGAATTTATTTTCTACAATAATGATCAGATTTTTTTTTATATATATAATTTAAGAATTTGGATGTGTAGGCTTAGTATTTATTTAAGAAATAATGATGTCGAAGACTGGAGCTCTTGGTCTTGAATCAGGTGATTCAGGTCCATAGTCGGTCCTATGATTTACGGGACCTATGACAAAATCTAAAATTTGGGCCATTTTTTTCACATAAATAATTTTTTTTAGCATTTCTACAAGCAAAATCATCAATTAAGCTATCAAAATCATCAATCAAGCTATCATATTTTGTTTTTCGATTGGAGCGCTGGCTTTTTTGTTGCTTCCATTTTGGATCTTTGTTGTTTTTTTTTCTTTTTTGATATACCTAGTCTATTGTAAAATTACGGGACATCCAAAATTGGGGGTCCATGACGGTCGCCCACCTTGTCCGTGCCCTGGGCTGGCCCTACTCAGGTCTTGGTGGTTCTAAATTGTGTGATTACATATTACACTTCTCATTTGAGTATTGATCGTTATTCATTTTATTATATGTTTTCATCAACATAAAATTTTGAGGCCAGATTTAGACAATTTAACTTCTATCTAAAACATCTTTATTATACTATGTAATGTGCTTGAATATAGATTATTTGAGCTTCAGTTATTTTGTTTAGTAACTACCTATAGATTTAGTTATAATATACAATCAAGAATGATTTCAAAAAAAAAAAAAATATATACAATCAAGAACATCTTCAAAGATTTTGATAAAGACAAATAACAATATATTTAAAAATATGAATAAATAAATTTAGGGCCACATTTTGAAATTCGCACAGGACCTTCAATTATTAAGGACCGACCCTGTTTGTTATATGTAAGTCGACTTAAGATTCCTTATGAGTTAAGTTTTTGGTTGAAGCTATATCCAAACTCTACCGTCAAGAATTTCGGATTTACTTATTGAATCAAAATTCTATAATTCTAAAAATAATTGGATATGGTTATCGATTACCAAGACAATCCTAGATTTTTTTTGAAGATGTCCGACGATACGCACGGGACTTTGTGCACGCACGCTGTATTGCATGCCTGTTGGATCCACTATCCTCCAACTCTAACCAAATAAATGAAAGAAATAATATGTCTCCGTGGTTCGATCCACTGATCTTCCGTCACCCAACCAGGATCTTATATCTCTCCTCGGTAATCACAAGAATCACCCGAGACACACTGACTAGACCTCTAGTAGGCTACTAGCACCAAGATCTCTTCCATTTTTTTTTTTTTGCCGAGATTGAGATTTGGACCTAAGCTCACTCATTAATGGTACCAGCGAACCACCCATTTAGATTTATGGTCATATTTTTTATGATTTCTATTTCTTAGAAGCACAGGCGATGAAACTAATATTTGCTATATGCAGATCGACTGTGGGTTCTTGTTGAGTCTTTATCAAAACCAAAGTCATTAATTTAAAACAATCAGCCACGGTTATCATCTATTGGCAGCACTAGGTGAGCAGATAGAAAATGGTTTCTAGCCAAGTGAGATTAATAGTTGTGGTTAATAATTGTAATAATACTCGAAGAGTAGAATAACAGGAACATTGGAGATATATATATATATATATATATAGAAAAATGGTAAATTTTATTCCAAAGGAAAAGCCATAATCTTACAACATACATTCAGAGTGGGACTCCCACTCATCAGTTCCCCATAGCATTTACATCAAACTCGATGTTATGGAGAATGCCTACCGGAGGGGTGACCAGCCCCTCAAATATCCGACGGTTTCGCTCCCGCCATACATGCCAAACTGAAGCAGCCAGTCGAACTCTGGCGGTCCGGAACCAGTCCTGCCCTCGACCCCTGCTATCCCGGATCACCGTGATGATGTCCCCAATACCTTTTCCGGAGACGCACACTCCCAACACTCGACTCTGCTCCGACCAGATCTGTCATGCCAGTGTGCACTCGAAGAAAATGTACTTTATAGATTCAGGCTCCAAACAGCAAAGTACACACTTGGGATCCGGAACCGGTACTCCAAACGAACTCAGGCGATCCCTAGTCAAAAGACGGCCCAGTAGAAGCTTGTAGACACACAGCTGTATCTTTCTGGCCATACCCTTGCACCAAACGAACTCGTAGTCAGAACTCAACATATTATTTGTGTAGACGGAGAATAAATATCTTGAGGTAGAGTTAATTTAGTTTTAACTAAAATTTTCAATTTATTGAAGTTGATTAGGTTTAAACAAATTGTATTAAACCTTTATCATTTTAATATTTAGAATTATGTTGAATTAACAGATGCTGTGGTGACACTCAGATTTAGGATTAAACCAGCATCAATGTCCCTTCAAGCCTTGATGGAAAACCACACAAAATTGTAGGATTAATTAATTACTTTTTTTCAAAAAAAATTGCTTGTTAGAATACATAAATTTGCTGGAAAAAGAAAACCATGAAGTTATTTAAGAATTAATTTATTAAACAAAACTGCTTAATAAACTAAAATTTGCTTCTCGTTTGTTAGAATAAATAAATTTAGACTTATTTACATGTTGATACTCTCAACTTTTCCTTTTCTTAACTTGATATCATAAACTTTTTTACTCAACCACTTGATACCCTCAACTATTAAATATTTTCAATTTCGTACCCAAGAAAAAAAAATCCAAAATTATCCCCCTCCGCAGTTGCACCACCACCACCACCACGTGCCCCCCTCCTCCCGCCCGTGGCTGCCCCCTTCTCCGGCAACGACGATGATGGCGAAGCCCGCGGCGGGAGGAGGGAAGGACAGGGTAGCGACAACAGCCAAGAGGGGTGCAGCCTGGTTGAGAGAGAGAGAGAGAGATGAGGGTTTTTTCTTTTCTTTTTTCAGGGTGTAAAGTTATCGAGTAAAAGAGTTTAGAATATCAAGTTGAAAAACAGAGATAGTTGAGAATACCATGTTAAAAATAGGCCATGAATTTATCAAAAGGACCCTTCTTCAGTATAACAAGTAGTTGGCAATCTCTCTCTATAGACATATTTACGAATGTCAGTCAATAAGTCAATTATAGGAGGGCAGTAAGAGGATTAATATGATGATATATTTCTTCAATATATTATGTCATTTCTTTTATCAATGGAGTTTTCTACTTTGTTCAGTGTTTGTAGTTACATTATCTCATTGTTGTCTGCCTCTCCCAGAAGAGGAATGGAAAACATAAATGTACATGGTAAAATCAAGAAGGAAAAATATACTGGAACGCACTGCCCATCTTAGAGACTCTGAAGACATTACTTTTCTTCTGCAAGCAGATGTTTCAACCTGAACAAATTCATCAGGAAGAAGCTAATGATGCAGCTTTTTTACATCAACTCTAGCATCTCAAACTGTCAAGACTAACGGTTGCCAGAAGAACTTTCTATTAATGGATATGTCGGCTCCGAAAAGTGATCAAGGCAGAACTTCTAGTTAGTAGATACCAATCACAAATGATGTGGCTCCTGTAGTGATCTGATTCCAGGTCACCTGGTGTTGCTTGGAGGGTGTTCTGGGCCAGAGGCGCGGTTTGCGTCCAGGTTTTGGAGTTCGTTTACGAGCTGGACTCGTCGTTCCTTCAGAAAGTTTAGTCGGTTGGTCAGCCTGGTTAGTGCTGTTGAAGAGGTTGGAGGTGCTTCCTGAAGTACATCAAAACATGATACGATTAATGTTCCGCTAATCTTGAATGCATAGGTGACTGTAAAGACGTAAACGTGCAGATGCCTTGGTCAAGTTTATAGATAGCACAACTGATGTTGAGGTTTACCTCAGGCCTAGAACCGGTAGGCTTCTTAAATCCAGCGCTGCTTCCAACTGTTGCATCTTCTGGTGAACCTACTGGTTTTACACTGTTACTGCCAGAGGTGTATGGCTGTAGCTTCTGAGAAGGCTTCCTCTTCTGCAAAGATGGTGAATGCGGGGGTTCTTTTAACATTTCATCCCATGTTTTGGTCTTCTTTGAGGCAGGAACGCGGTTAAATGCTGCTTGCTCTTCTATGGATGGATTCTGGGACAGTACAGGCTTTTTACTGCCTTGATTTGTTGTATTTGGTGGTTGCTTGGATGACTGCTTATCAACCGAGGACACTGGAGTTTCGTTTTGAGCTTTCAACTTCTCAGCGTCTAGTCCAATCTTAGGATTCTGTTTACAAGAGAACTAAACATCTCTGATAGGATACATGGGTATTTACTTGGATAACTAAGAAAGAACAAAAATAGTGATTCAAGGAAAACAATATAAACATACCTCATTCCTTGAGGTGGACTTTGAAGAATCACAGGAAACTTGTGCTGGCTCCTCGTGTGGTAGTTCGTTCTTGGAAGGTCGCCAATCTGCTGCTGAAGCATATGAATCTTGGGTTTTATCTCTAGCACTCTCATGATCATCTCCAGACATGGAATTCTGTTTACATGAGAAAACTTCTTGTCAAGGTGAGTCTGGAACTGTGTTTTGGTTTTGATCTTTCAAATTCTCAGTGTCTACTTCAAACTTAGGATTCTTTTTACAAGATAATTAAATCATATCTGACAGACTAGATGAATGTTCGGATTTGAACAACTAAGAAAGAACAAGAGTAGTTATTCAGCAAAATCAATATAGACATACCTCACCGCTTGAGGTGGACTTCTTTGAAGAATCACAGGGAACTGTTGCTGGCTCCTCGTGTAGTAGTATGTTCTTGGAAGGCCGCCTATCCACTGAAGGAGGCAAATCTTGGGTTTTAGCTTTAGCATTCTCATGGTCTTCTCCAGACATGGTATTCTGTTTACATGAGAAATCTGTAGTTATCCAAGAGAGCCTGGGATATTAAATTTATTGAGCTTTCAAATTCTCAGTGTCTACCCAAACTTAGGATTCCATTTATGAAACAATTAAGCATCCAACAAACCAATGAGTATTCAAATTTGAATAACTAGGAAAGAACGAGAACAGCAATCGGAGAAACGATATAGACATACCTCATCCCTTGAGGTGGCCTTCCTGGGAGAATCACAGGCAACTGTTGCTGGCTCCTCACGTGGTAGTGGGTTCTTGGAAGGCTGCCTGTCTCCTGAAGGAATTGAACTTTGGGTTTTAGCTTTCTTCTCATGGTCTTCTCCGGATTTCGAATTCTGTTTACAAGAAAAACCTATACTTGTCAAAGAAAGTCTGGGACACTGAATCTGAGATTTCAAATTTGCAGTGACTACTACAAACTTAGAATTCGGTTTACGAGAGATTAAGCATCTCAGACAAATTTGATGGGTATTCAAATTTGAATAATTACAAAAGAACGAGAACAGCGATCCAAGGGAAACTGTAGACATACCTCACCCCTTGAGCTGGCATTCTTTGGAGAATCACAGGCAACTGTTACTGGATCCTCATGTGGTAGTAGATTCTTGGAAGGTCGCTTATCTCCTGAAGGATGCGAATCTTGGGTTTTAGCTTTAGCTTTTTCATGGTCTTCTCTAGTCCTGGAATTCTGTTTACATGAGAAATCCATATTTGGTCAAAGTCAGTCCAGGACGCTAATTTTTGGTTTTGAGCTTTCAATTCCTTTATATCTTAGACTTTAGTCCAAACCTTCTGTTCACGAGAGAATTAAGCATCTAGTGGTATCATTTTTATAATAAGAAAGAACAAGAACAGCAGTACAGGAAACAGTATAGACATACCTCACCCCTTGAGGTGGATTTTTTTGAAGAATCACAACCAACAGTTATTGGTAGCAGGTTCTTGGAAGGCCGCCTATCTGCTGAAGAACGTGAATCTTGTGTTTTGACTTTAGCACTCTCCTGGTCATCTCCAGATATAGAATTCTGATTGCATGAGAAATTCACACTTGTCAAAGCAGGTCTGGGACACCGAAATATGGATTTGAGCTTTCAAATGTACAGTGTCTACTCCAAAGTTAGGATTCTGTTTACGATAAAACTAAGCATCTCTGAAAGAGAGACTAAACTGGCACATTTTCAATAACTACCAAATAATGAGAACATTGATCCAGGGAACAGACATAGATATACCTCTAGTCCTGAGCTAGATTTCTTTGAAGGATCACAGGCAACTGTTGTTGGCTCCTCGTGATGTTGTGGCATCTTGGAAGGCCGTCTGTCTGATGAAGGATGTGAATGTTGAGTTTTAGGTTTACTTTTCGCATGGTCGTCTCCAGACATGTGATTCTGTTTACACGAGGAATCAGTACTTGTCAAAAGAGTTTATATTCCCATGACAGTTAGCAAGTGGCAGTTCCTGGACTCCAGTGATCCTCCACAAACGGAAGAATGAAACTGTAAAGGCCTACCTCATCCTTTGAAGTGAAAGTATCTGGAGCAGAGTTTTTAACTACTTCTGTTGGCTCCTGTCTGTATGAAATACTTCCCGACTCCAGAGACTTCCTTCTGTTCTTTTTTGTAGATAGCTTTTCCTTCTCATGCTGACTACCCGGCAAACATGATATATTTTGAGATTCTCGCTTCACCTCTTGATGAGAAGCTTTGGACAAGGTACTCTGTACATAGGAAGATGGAATATATAATTGTCACTGGTTGAATGTCGCTATATAACCAGAGTGAAAAACATTGGAGAGAGATGAGCATACTCCATCTGTACTAGAAAACTTGTTGGCTATGCCAGTGGCTCCAATATATGATGATTCCTCAGTGGACGGCAAGCCACTGTACCCTGAAAATGAGGTCTGATTGGTTTGCTCAGGTGGGCCTCTTTGTGGAATCTCCCCATCTGTTGAAGAGGGATCTTCTATTTGCGCATGAAATTCCTCAGAGCTTAAAGTAGATGAACCAATCTGTTCATAAAGCGTCAATTTAAAACAGAATTTATGGGGCAAGAGCTAATCTTAGGACAGAAATTTATCAGATTGACATATCAACGTCCAAGAACTCCCTCTCCCCCTTGAAAATACAGTTTTGTATATCGTTCAATTAGAGATCACATACATTAGGTGACAATATAAGTATCTATACTCAAATAAGTTACATAGAAACTTGTAAAAGGTTGGAATATTTAGGAAATTATTCCTAGAAGGGATAGTAATACATCCCTTTCTATGAAGTGAACTTCAAGCAATTTTTTAATCAATCTTGAAGAATGGGTCATGTCCGAAGCAATTCCATATAAACTTTTAAAATACTCAATATAAAATGGCAGGTCAACTAAGACATTTTTAGGAGGAGCACAACCATGTGGATAGTAGCCACTCATACGTATATGGACAGCTCTAGATTGAAAGACTTATTTAGACAATTATATTTGCTCACAATGTCTTGTTTTGTTTGCCAATTTTGGAAATGCTTAGCTTGATTGAGTGATAACATGCTTTCACATTTGAAAAGTCATACTTCAACAGGTAAGTAGCGTGTCCAGAAAGAGAACAGCATGCTGAAAATAGGCAATTAACTTTATTCAGCTGCTGCTGCGAAAAAAGAAGGAAATAAGCTGGTAAGGTCAGAGCTGAAGATCCATGTTCTTACAACTCCAGATAGCACACTCATTACTCTTTAACAAGCCTCTTTGAACTATTTGAGAATTTTTGTTTGATCATCATAATGGGCTTCTGGTTATTAGACGCAGGTTTATTCATGCTTATGACTTGCCAAGATACATAGTGTTCTGAGATAACTTGTGGCTACTATATGATTAATCCATTGAATAGGAATTGGTGCTCCTGTATTCAGATTTATGTCTGCTTATTAAGTGATGTAGTAAGAAAGGAAAATGGATGAAATATCCAATAATTATTGTTTTTCTAATAATGTAAATGAGCACAAGATAGTTAGTCTGTTGGTATATTTAGTATGGGAATATGTTATATTTAGTATGAGAATATCCTGAGGACATATTTGGTGTTGGTATATTTAGTATGGGAATATGTTATATTTAGTATGGGAATATCCTGAGGACATATTTAGGATACCAGAATATGCCACAGGATATTCCATTGGATATTCCATCATGTGAAGGCTATATAAAGCCTATGAGACTCAATCAATAAAATCACTCAATTACAACATGGTATCAGAGCCACAAAAAATCCTAGCCGTCACCCCCTTCCCAAAACCCTAACCATAGCGGTCATCAACGCCGCCACCACCACTACCGACACCACAACCACTACCGTCACCATCGCCGCTGCCGTCACCACCGCCGACATCACCGCCACCTCTGCCGTCCCCACCGCCGACATCACCGTTCGTCACAGAAATGAGGGAGCAATCCAAATGTGACATCGAGGGCCTAGATCTGATGGGAGAGAGACATGTTCGGATCTAGAATCGGACGACGAGGACGAGCGTGAGTCGTGGAGCGGACGTGACGTGATCGGAGAGGAGAAGCATCGATGGAGGAGATCATCAAGAAGCTGGATCCTGCAGAGGTTGCGACGTTGATGAAGTTGATGAAGATGTCGTCTGGTGAGAGCACGACACGAACGTCGTCGAAGTTGGAACTTTCCTCCATCGATCTGAAGCTTGATGGACCGACTACCTACCTAAATTGGCCACGACGGGAAAGGAGAATCCGGAAAGAAAAGACAGAGCCGAATGAGGGCTCGACAAGACGAAGAGCACCGTCAGGACCTAAGGGAGAGCCCCGGCAGTGCTTCAACTGCGGGGAGGTGGGTCATCTGAGGTATGCTTGCACCAAACCACCCAAGGGAGATTCAGGCGAAAGACATGGACAGTTTGGAGGATGTGACCGTGGTTGTAGGGGTCGACGGGGCGGTCGAGGAGGTTGTCGTGCGAACCGGCTGGTAGCAGAAGACGAGGAGACAGCTGACGGTCCCTATACTGAGGAGGATCAGACACTGCAGGACATGTTGGAACTTGGAAGTACTCAGGAGGAGGCAGAGAGCGTCGAGCGATGGAGACAGGAGGAGTGGGACCGGGGAGACGTCCACCTCATTCTTCGCCAGAGGCAACGCTTCCATGTATGCTCATCCGTCGGCGGAAGGCACTGACGACTCGCTCGCCCTTGCATCTATGTCTTCCCTCAGATCGTCGGATTGGATTATCGATTCGGGTGCGTCTCGGCACGTGACAGGGAATGCTAGTGAGTTTTCTTCCTACACTCACCTAGCATCAGCGGACAGCATTCAAACAGCTGATGGTACTTTCCAGCCAGTGGTCGGTAAGGGTATTGTCGATTGTACAAGTTCAGTAAAATTATCCAATATTTTGCATGATCCTTCTTTTCCAGTCAGTCTTTTGTCCATTAGTTCTATAATCCTCCAATTAAAATGCACTGTCTGCTTTGATATTCCTAAGGTGATCTTCCAGGAGAAAAAGACGGGACGAAGACTTGGGACTGGCACTTGGCATAATGGACTGTGGTACCTGGATCGAGAAGGGCTGGATTCAGCATTAGTATCTATGACAGAAAAGGCAGGGATGGGAGGACTGGAGAAGATGAGTGCGGAAGATATATTGCGACTCCACCACAGGAGGTTGGGACACTCTTCATTTGGTATTTTAAGCAAATTATATCCTACAATTTATGAAGAAGTTAATAAAGAGAAACTAGTTTGTGATGCTTGTGAGTTAGGCAAACTTACTAGGAGTTCATATGTGAGTAGCGGTCATAGGAGCTCGTCCGTTTTTGATGTGGTACACTCTGATGTCTGGGGGCCTTGTACTACACCTATGAATGGTTACAAATATTTTGTTACCTTTATAGATTGTTTTTCTCATACTACTTGGTTGTATTTGATGAAAAATAAGAGTGAGATCCCCTCCTGTTTTCGGGACTTTCACAAACATGTCCAGACTCAGTACAAGACAGTGGTGAAGGTACTGAGGTCTGACAATGGAACGGAGTACAACAACAAGACACTTGCGGAATACTTGTCCGCCCAAGGGATACGGCATCAGACCACCTGTGCATATACACCAGCACAGAACGGAGTAGCGGAAAGGAAGAACAGACACCTCCTGGAAGTGGCGAGAAGTATGATGATAGACATGAATGTCCCACAGAGTCTATGGGGATATACAGTGTTGACAGCAGCTCAACTGATCAACAGGATGCCTTCGAAGGTGTTGGGATGGAGGTCTCCATGCGAGATGCTGCAGGGAAATAATAGTGTGATGCTCCCACTAAAGGTGTTTGGCTGTGTATGCTTCGTAAAGGACAACAGACCGTCGGTAGGGAAGCTTGATCCTCGAGCAATCAAGTGTATCTTTGTGGGCTACTCGGGAACTCAGAAGGGCTACGTATGCTGGAGTCCAGTGAAAAAAAGGAAATTTGTAAGTATTGATGTTCACTTCAGAGAACATGAGCCTTACTACAGTCAGGAGGGAAACCCAAATATCTCGCCTGATACTGCAAGTATGAGACGAGAGGGGGAGTTGTTGGAAAGCATTTCAACTGATCTCGGAGTATGGCTTGGAGGAACAAATAGGGTACAAGAAGGTGAAAAGGGACAGGCAGAGAAAATAAGAGGTGTTAGGCCCACAGCTCAGAGGGAGATACTTACCTACAGCAGGCGAGAGAAGCAACTTGCAGTACCAGTTCCTACAGTGCCAGTGCTAAGTCCCTTGTCTGCGCTCGTCTTGATTCCTGAGACACCTACACCACCACCTTCCCCTTCAGGTGATATCCTTCCTTCTCCTCCTCCCCAACCATCATCGGTATGGAGGTCCACTCGCAGCAATACGAAAAAACCTCCCGATAGATATGGTTGGGACCTTGCTAAATTTGTCTCATATGATCATATCTCTTCTTCTCATGGAGCTTTTATTGCATCATTGGATAGTGTTACTGTACCTAACAATTGGCAGGTAGCCAAGAACGATCCAAAGTGGAAAGCAGCGATGCATGAGGAGTTAGGAGCTCTGGAGAAGAACCGAACTTGGGAGCTGGTGAGACTGCCAGAAGGGAAGAGAGCAGCCGGGTGCAAGTGGATTTTCACTGTGAAGCAGAACCCAGATGGACAGGTTGAGCGCTACAAAGCTCGACTGGTGGCAAAAGGATACAGTAAGACGTACGGCATCGACTATGACGAGACCTTTGCACCAGTGGCGAAGATGAGTACTGTCAGGACCTTGATCTCTCTAGCAGCCAATGGAGGATGGAAGCTACACCAACTGGATGTGAAGAATGTATTTCTTCATGGGGATCTAGTGGAGGAGGTGTACATGGAGATACCACAAGGATTCGGCACCAATCAGACAGAAGGCAAGGTCTGCAGGCTGAAGAAGTCCCTCTATGGACTGAAGCAGTCCCCTCGAGCATGGTTTGACAGGTTCAGGAGAGCAATGATAGGGATGGGATATTAGCAGATCAATGCTGATCATACTGTGTTCTTCAGACGAAGTGGAGGCCACATCACCATGCTTGCGGTGCATGTGGATGATATGATTATCACAGGTGATGACGAGCAGGAGATCGCCCAACTCAAGGGAAAGCTTGGCAAGGAGTTCGAGGTGAAGGATCTTGGCCCTCTTCAATACTTCCTTGGGATTGAGATTGTTCGAGATACAGAGGGAATTGTTCTTTCTCAGAGGAAGTACGCACTAGACCTGCTCACGAAAACAGGGATGATGGGATGCAAACCAGCTACGACACCGATAGACCAGAAGTTCAAGCTGGATGCTGAAGCCGGAGAACCAGTTGACCGGGATAGATATCAGAGATTGGTGGGCAAGCTGATCTATTTGAGCCACACACGTCCAGATATATGCTTTGCAGTTAGTGTGGCGAGCCGCTACATGTATGACCCTCGAAAGGGTCATATGGATGCAATATACCAGATTCTTAGATACTTGAAGGGTGCCCCCGGGAAGGGACTGATGTTCAGAAAGAATAATCACATGGACATCGAGGGCTACTGTGATTCTGACTGGGCTAGTTGTGCTGATGACAGGAGATCTACCTCGGAATACTATGACTTTTTAGGAGGCAACTTGGTCTCTTGGAGGAGTAAGAAGCAGTCAGTGGTAGCTAGATCGACAGCTGAAGCGGAGTACAGAGCTATGGCCTTAGGAGTTGCAGAGCTGCTTTGGTTGAAAAATATGCCGGTGGAGCTGAAGCTGGATCAAGGAGCCAAGATGAAGCTGTGGTGCGATAACCAGTCAGCTATTAGTATTGCCAACAATCCAGTACAGCATGACAGGACCAAACACATCGAGATCGATAGGTTCTTCATCAAAGAGAAGTTGGTTAGTGGACTACTGGAGCTAGGCCACGTTCCAACAAAGCATCAGGTAGCAGACGGACTGACCAAAGGACTTAGCTCTGTGAGCATGATCAGAGGAAGTGACAAGATGGGCTTAGTGAATATCTTTCGTCCATCTTGAGAGGGAGTGTTGGTATATTTAGTATGAAAATATGTTATATTTAGTATGGGAATATCCTGAGGACATATTTGGTGTTGGTATATTTAGTATGGGAATATGTTATATTTAGTATGGGAATATCCTGAGGACATATTTGGGATGCCAGAATATGCCACATGATATTCCATTGGATATTCCATCATGTAAAGGCTATATAAAGCCTATGAGACTCGATCAATAAAATCACTCAATTACAACATAGTCAATTAATTTAGTATTACACTTTTTGTTTCAAATTCAAATAGAAGTAAAAGTCTTATGTTAGAAATTGACATTTTGTCTGTTTGTAGAACACTAATAATTTGCTACAATTAGAATATCTAAAATCAAGTGCCTTAGAGCATCATTAGTAGTTGGGACTCTCCAATGCAATTTGGAGCCCAAAATTTCAAAAAAAAAGATAAATGTAGAATGGGTTGGGTTTGTATGAGAATAGTAGGAAATGATAAAGTGAGCTCCGGTCCCAAAAATTGTGTGGTCAAAAATTAATTTAGGAAAAAAATAATATAAAGTTTACAATCTAGAAAGTTGGGCTCCAAATTGGAACTTACTATTCTACAAAACGAGTTTCTACAATCTAGAATCTAGAAATTGGGAGGCCCAACCCTTAGCACCCATGGATGGGTTGGGACCGAAATTGTATAAATTGGGACTAGGGATGAGACTTATTATTCTACAAAATGAGCTCCTACATTCTAAATCTAGAATCTAGAAAATGGGATGGGCCTTACTAATGATGCTCTTACAACAACCAAGCCTTTGCATTAAATGTTTTTGAGATCAGTACATGAATCCTACTTCCATCCAACTCTATCAAGCGCCATTATCTTGTCAATAAACAGCTAACGTATCACATCTTACCTTAGAAGTCAGAAACTCGTAGAAGGTCAACGAATCTCAGTAAGAACCTCGATTCGGCAGTTCTTACTTGGGAGCTCGTTGGGAGCTCGCTTCCCCGATGACAGAAGCTCGTTTCTACGACGACATGTGTGCTTCCCCATTATATGACCATTGACCATAATTTTAAAATATGACATAAATTTTGGAAGAAAGTTATAAGATTTTTAATACACGTTTATCAAAGTACCAAAAAACTAAAAATTATTTACCATGACATCATAAAAAATCAATATGCAAATGATCTCTCTGTAACTTCGAACTGAACTTTATAAATTCTAACAAATATTAAGATATTTATAAGTTTTGATACCAATAATTAACAAACAATTTTTTTTTACTAGCGCACGCTCTTATCATGCTCCCAACTTTAGACTCTTCTAAATAGTCGCGTTCTCCCGCCTCCGCTTCCCTCCCCGCTTCCGCTTCTGGCTTCTAAGCATCTTACTGCTATACTGCTGCTTCAGTTACCCCTAATCCTAGCGGCACATCCAACTATGATTTTATGACTCAAAACTACTGAGCCATCCATTTCTGTTTCTCGTTTCCGTACAACCTCAAATTATTTTTTGAAAGCTAATTCTTCAGTTGGGGCTACCATTAACTCCCACGAGTGCACCTAATTAATTTTCTATATAATTATTGTATTGTTATCCATTTCAAAATTTGTACAAAGGAACTCATTTTCCAAATTAACCAACAGTTACTGTACATATTATAAACAACTCCAATTACCGTGTAGCTTTTATGCAAGAAATGAAAATACTAATTCTGAGCTTGTACTGAGAAATGGGAGGCTGTATCATGGTAAAGTACAAGAAGATCTTGACCAATTTCAATCTTTTGAAAGCTAGGACATCAGAATGATCAATCCGACAACAGAAAAAGATAAACATACAAGGTTGTGTATACAAGAATTGCCAAGATGAAATAGCAGATCTCTGAAAATGGAACTTAACTGTCTTGTTACAACTGTAGCTACAGAATACTTTTAATAATCAGCATTAGCTTGAATGATGGTATTAGAAGTTGTTCATGGTAACACATTTATGCTATTAGAATAAAAATTTCATGTAGATAAGTGCTGCTATATAGAATGTCTCCGCTAACACAATGTAAATGCTACTTCTACTTCACCAATAGAATATAGTTTGTGGAAGATGTTACAGGCTACTAGACAATATGAGAAGCGATCACCTTATATGCAGTTAATAACTGAAAAGAAAAGGTAAATTCAAGAATGAGCTTACATCTAACTTTGATGAATTTATATTTTGCTGTAGAAGAGGACTATCAGCAATTTTCTGTTGGTTATTCCTGTTTAGGACAATGATACATCAATAACAGAACATTCTTTAACTAACTAAAACTTCAGAAACTAAATTATACAAAAGAATCAAAATTCTCATCAACAACATGCATAATTGTATAAACCAACAGTTCTATCTAAATCAGCAGCATGCTGTCTGCTGCAATGATGGTTATAATTTTCAGGTATTTTAGTGAATGCCGTGTAGTCTAAATTTGGTACATATGTGACATACCAAATTCTCAAAGTTTTAAGACTTCATTTAACAGGAGAATCCACTTGGTTGTCCAATCTAAATGAAATCCACTTGATTGTACAATCTAAAATGCCTGCGAATATAAGGCTCGCATTGTAACTAGTGAAAAACATTCTGAACATGAGTAGAGGTTGTGTGTGTTGGGGGGGGGGGGGGGGGGGGGGGGGGGGGGGGGGATGGGTCGGGGGGTATATCGTAACTGATCGAGCAACTTCTGCTCAAAATTTAAGTAATTAAGACTTAATACAAATGGAATTAACTGGACAGGACTGAAGTTTCAGCCTGCACATAGTGGGATGGACCTAGGCTTTCAGCCAACGCTTCTGACAGATTGAGTCATGCGTAGACTCATAAGGAGCAGGCACTCTCTTGGAACCTACAGACATAATTTAATCTCCAATAGGATATAATCCTCTTATATAAAAGGAGATGAGAAAATGAAATCCCAGAAGAAATATAACTATCTGAGTGGTCAAAATTGAACAAACCTATAGGTTCCTGAAATAATAAAGATGGAAGGGTATTGATATAACAATTATAAGCCAATATAGACAGCTGATATTATCTACATGAATGTAATTGGACAGTTTTTTCATAGTAACAGTTACTGCATAAACACAGAAAGATTCTTCGCCAATAAAATCTTCTGAAACTCATGGTAT
This sequence comes from Iris pallida, assembly GCA_029216955.1. NCBI lineage: Eukaryota > Viridiplantae > Streptophyta > Magnoliopsida > Asparagales > Iridaceae > Iris > Iris pallida. Next base: position 19,912,285 of record JANAVB010027397.1, on the reverse strand, counting down.
ATAACTATGACATGAGAATTCTATGAACAGACAGACAACATTTTGCACACCATTTTCTGGTTACGTTGCTAGTATGGGCAACATATAGATAGTCATGGTTATTAATGTTGAGCCGCAAATTGATTTGTAGGCAAGGAAATAATCTTACTCTTCTGATTGAGACACGGCATGTAGACGCTTATTACATGATTCACAAAAGGCATGGAGATTAAGCTGCTCACGGAGGTCAGCAACCTTCTGCTTCAAGTTTTTGATATCTGCTTCAGCCAGATTGGTTTCCTCATGTTCTTCCCTTGTCTTGTTTGTCAATCGAGATTCTAAAGCTTCCCTCAAATCCCTCTCCTTTTGCAACAATTCTCGCAGTCTTTCCACCTATTTTCAAATGAAAAAGGACTTCAATATTTTAAAGCCAAAGCTCACTATCTGAAACTATTAGAAAAGGCAAGCTCTGAAAGCGGGACCTGACCAAGTTCAAGAGAAGATTAATAGCTGATGTACCTCTAGAATTTTTTATTTACTTATGCTAATAACTACTAATTTCATATTTCGGTAGATTTTTCAGTTGCACATATTGGTTATGTACAACCATGCAAATGAATCTAATAAACTTGTCAACTTTCCAAAGTTCAAGGGTAAAATTTAGGCCATAAAACATGTTATGGACTAGGCAACACATTGTTTCCATAGTGTACGAATAGTCATAATAGGGTGGACATTAAGAATCACAATCTCGTTTCACTTCCAGGTTTGGCGGTTTCATACTACAGTTTGGGCATTTTGCGCTTCCATAATTTATAAAGATCGATCCATTTTGTTTTATATTAATATGGAAAAAGTAAATGTTAGTCTAAAAATAATTCATGAATCATGCATTATTTTTGCTTTGATGTTATACATAAAAACAGTTGGATATCATAAATATCTAAGTTTTAAATGAACCCCAAACCTAATAACAGAGATTGTTCTCTGTACTTTTTATTTAAATGATTCAACTATGATATCTATTATAGTATATAATAGGAAAACTAGGCTTCAGCGTGAAAGTTTTTATTTTCCAAAAATATCCTTCAATACCCTTCAATATGTATTAGAGTTGATAAGGGTATCTGAGTAATAAAAAAAAGTAATTAAATATGTATAAAGGGATGCATGCATGCAAAGTAGACCGTTTGGAGAATGATAGTTAATAAAAGCAAAGGTATGCATGCATGCAAAGTAGACAACTTGGAGAATAATAGTTAATAAAGCATGCATGCAAAGTAGGCACAAGAGCCCAAGAGACGAGAGATAAAGTAGCCAGCAAACCTTTCGTATTTCTCTCATTTAATTTTTTTCCAACTTTCAAGCTCCCACCTATTAAACCTCTAAATCTCGCAAAGACGCAAGCACAACACAACACAAAAGGAGAGAGAGAGAGAGAGAGAGAGAGAATGTCCATCGTCGGTGGCAGCCAAAAGCCAATCTGCACCATCTGCTTCGAGAATCTGAAACCCATTGTTGATAACCTCCCGTCCATCCAAGCAGTATGAAATACGTGCAACGCACGTGCATATATACTAGTATAGACTTAAGAAGAAGAATAGAATAAAGGAGGTCATATAAGTTCCCACTCACTATCACACACTTCAAATACTTTTGATAGTATACCATGTAACTGCATATTATTTGATTAGTGCTTGTTGACTAAGAATGCTATATATCAAAGATTATACGAGCGGCCGATACCAATAAATAGCGGCCATATCGTGTCGTTTTTGGCATGTCCGATTCAATACCCCCATCGATAACGATATTGGCCGTACCAAAATCGTGGCTCTCTTTTCCAGCCATTTTAGCAAGAAAAAAGTTAAAAGAAAAAGAGAGAAGTATGGAAAAACTTCATTTCTCTATACGGAGTTTTTGTCCAGGAGGATCTCTTTTTAATATTTCCTTGAAGGATTAAGGTTATAATTCATAACTTATAGGAGTGGGTTGCTAGCCCTTGAGGAATTAGGATTATAGGAGTAAGTAAATTAGGATTAGCAGCCACTTGTTGGCGGATTATGATTACTATCCTAAGTTATGTAGAATCCTCTAGTAACTAGGATTGCTAAGCTAGTTAGAATCCTCGAGGGAATAATATTCATAGGTTAATTAGAATCCTTAGGGAGGATAGTATTCACATGCTTAATCGTTCCTCAAGTTAATAAGCAGGTTGTCATGTGCATAAAAGGGGAGACTAAACCTCGTTTGTAAAAAATGGCTTAAAATTAAAATTTGCCCCTCTTGGTTGGGTTCTCATGTCTTACTTGCTCTTAACCCAAGGGAGAAGAGTTTGATAGTTTCAATAAAACTGTTTTGTTGTGATCTCAATCACCATCAACCAATTACCTTCTATTACGCATACAGTCACTCTCCATGATGATTCTGAGTTCTTTAAGTAAGGAAAATCCTAAACCCTAAGTGAATTAATTCAGATCACATGCATCCTCTAGGATAGAAGTGCCACACCCAGGAACTTCCATCTCTTCTTTTCAAACTGTTGCACCATGAACTTCCATCTCTTCTTTTCAAATTATATATTTATATATAACCCTCGTCACGAGTCTAGAGCTATGATGTAGTGGCAGGGTCTTTAACATGGTATCATAGTAATTGAGACTCAAATCTCATATGGAGGACCATTTTAAGTGGATTAAAAACAATTATACCGCTACATGAATTAAGCTCTTAGTTGATAGAAATGGTTATTTGGGTGTATTGGAAAAATATAAATACATAATCCTCAACTCTAGAGTTCTGGAGCAGGACAACTTATAACACTCCCCTACCAACTTCCACAAGTCAGAAATAATACGATCATAAAAGATGAAGAGATTCACTTCATGACTTTATGGAAATATGGATTAGCAAAGAGAAGTTAAAAGTGCTAGTTGAAACCATTAATTATCATGTGGGACAAAGTTGTTCTTTCAAGTAAAAGTAGCTTGAAATATAATACATCATATACATGTACCTCTTTCTCAAGAGCTGATTGGCGTGAGTGCAAAACTTCCTTTCTTCTTTCCAAACTCGCTTGCAGAAGGGCATTCCCTTTTACCTAAGAAGTCAATAAGCATATAAGTGCCATACTCTTAAGCATGACTATCGCCATAAACTCATCAAGAAACTACTAGATGGAAAGAGAAACAAAACCAGGTACCTCCTCTGCAAGTTTATCTTGCAGGTCATCTTTAATGGTCTCAAGCCTCTGAATAGCATCCCTAATTATAAGAAGAAAGATTGTGTTAATAAATAAGTGATAGTAAGATCAGAATTCCTTCTAGAAGTAGTATTTAGTTATTTAGCTCAAAAAGCAAACTACCATAAAAACTGTATAAAGTTCATAAGAATATCATCGATTTCTAATGCTGGCACAATGTCTCATGAGGTTTTAAGTTACTATTATTAGTTAAGTAAAATAGACAAGGGATAATCAATCCTGTTAGAATCAAGAAGACCACATCCAAGAAAATGTTTCCAATTTATAAATTATCTTATTTATAAACCTATGGATAATCTGCAATGGAGGACTGGGGCCACTTCTCATATATAGAGTACAAGATTTATGTTGAGTGCTTTTGCAAATTAAATGCCATTAAATCCGAAGAGAAGTAGATTCATACATATTTTTTCTTAAGATTTGTACCCTTTTCAATCCTTGAGGGCAACTTGGAGCCGGCTTGTGAAATTTATAGAGGAAGTCGTTACCATTTATCACTCGTCTTGTATGGTGTTGAGGTTTATTGCAGCACATGCTTTCGGTTACACTATGTTGCACAGACCAAACATGACACAACATGATACATGACATCAATAATGGTGTGTCCCGGTGGATTTTGGAGTGTCAAGGGTCGTGGCAAAAACATCTCAGACAAGGACAGAGCATGGACAACAGACCTACTTTGGAGTGTCCATGCTTCCTAGCTGCATAGTACAAAGGTCCAAAACCTTCCAATCTGTTGAGGTACTAACCCCAGACAAATTAATGAGTTAACCCATAAAACACCTATAGATGATTGAAGAGGTCAAAAACCATCTGATAGAGTAACTTGAAAAAAACACTCTCATTAGAGACCAATAAGAGTCTGCATGGATAATTTGGTTGGTTATTCTTGTCAGCACCGTTGGGGTACCTTAACAAAAAACTCTCTCTCATAGTCCCATTTTCATGCACATTAGGCATTTGGAGGTAGGCCATTTTTCGACACCTAGAGGAACTTCCAGTATCATAACAAACTTCTGGTAGCATATATTGACATAATGTGGAAAGTATGATACGTCAAAAGTATGTTTAAAATAACTTGAAGCTAGCAAAAGATGACCACTCAATATTTCGAGTTTACAGACTTAAGGTTCACAGAAAACCCAATAATATATTTCATACAAGTAATATAAAACTTCTACTGAACTAAGCATGTTATCTCAACAGAAACATTCTAGTTATATACTGTAAAAAAGATCTAGAATAAGAATCTTTACTTATCTTCACTTGGAACATCCATTGACTCCATTGAAAGGTTCTTTCTTGCCTGAAACATCACATGCAATAAATGTGAAAACTGCAACATACCACAATGAGCAATCATGCACATAATATATACTCACAGGGGCACGCCCCCATCTGGCATGTCTTTGGCTTGTAGACATTGAGTCCATTGACTTCTCATGGAACTTCGCCATTCGTTCGGGAAAATTATTACTACTACACTTCTGCATTTGACTAGTTGGAGTATCTACATCTCCAAAAGACTTGTCCTCTTGACTGGTTGAAATTTTAGAATTAGAATCATCCAGAAAAACACTGTCCTTCAGATCAGCATGCTGAGTGGTTAGTTCATCAGTTGACTGATTTTCACTGGCATCTTTTTGCAGTGTGATAACATCTAGTGAACTTGACTGTCGATCAGTGGCTTCAGTATCTTTAGGAGATGAGGAATCTGTACTATAGTCTTCTATGCTCTGCATATTGTATAAATGTTAACAATGTCAAAAATACAATACCAGAATATATCAACAGATGAAATAGTAGTCCTCTCCTAGAACACTGCAGGCAGAAATATAAGACAACAAATATGATTATAATTCTCTATTTAATGAAGAATTTTCTCATTTTGGAAACGGAAAAAAAAACTCGGTTCACCAAACAGAACTACAAGCTAATAAATCGGACAAAAACATTCATACTCTTTTCTTCTTTTTCATTTCTTTCTTATGTACATAATATCTCTATCTATTATTTTTCTCTTCCTTTAAGATTTAGATTAGATTAAATCAAATCAATTTATAAATTCGGTTAACTTTTAAATTATAGGATTAAATTGGATTATATTGAAGAACTAGGATTTAATTAGTTTACACTCCAATTTAAATTTGACTAGAGTATAAATTATTTATTAGATAGGCTTAGAGTTTTAATTGTAAATATATATTAAATTCGATTTAAATTGTTAGTATATTAGATTTTGAGTGAAATATAAGAGTTTCAACTATTTAAACATATATTATTTCCTTTAATATGGACAAGAGTTTCTTGTGTCGATACATTCCACCAAAACTTATATAATCACAAAAAATGTCATAGTCATGGTTTCCTTGTGGCTAAGACCCACTCTTCATATTTCTAACTGTGTTTCCTAGAATTAGTTGGTTTCACATGTACGGGTCCACCGACAACAGCCAATCATGATCTGACAAAAGATATTTGTTGAGGGACCAGATAGATAATACATGTTATCAATATTCTAACATAAATAAATAGCAAGTAACATTATTAAGCAAGTGATAAACTGGAGAGACCACCTTTGGTGGTTGATGCAGATGCAACATGACAATAGTTGGTAGCTGTGATGGACGTAAGTAACAACAACAATGGTTGCTGGCAGTTGCGAGATGCACAAGGACAACATAGGCCATCGGGGATACAATGGGGGCAATAACATCAGAGGATGGGATGGGCTCAATAATGGTTGTTATGGGCTGCACAATGGTTGCGATGAGTTCAACAACACCATCAATGATCATTGGAAATAGGAGCGGCGAGTGTAGGGAGCAAGCAACAGCTGCCACCAAACAAAAAATAGAATAGAATATTCTCGTCCTAACGACAGACGTTATGTCTCCAGTAACAATTGGTAGTGGAATTGGTTACTAACTCCCAATAGTGAACCCCTTTTGCTTCCCATCGCTGGTTCTGTCATTCTCTTTCTGTTTTAGCTTTTTGGAATTGGGACGAAAAAATGTCCACATGAATAAGTACCTATTTTGATATAGTTATACTATGATAAGTTATAATCAGATAACAAATAAGTATGTATTTACATCAAAGATTGAAATGTTGTTCACACCCTATAGGTGACCTGGGGCCTTTTGAGTGCCTAGTTGCCTAGGCCTTTTAGAACTTTGTTGGGAAGAGAATTTGTGTTGCTCTACAACATTATGTTGGATGATGAGATGAGAGACATACAAACTTCTAAGACTTTATTGGAGAGAGAATCTTTACAATATGAAAGATTTATAAGTAATTAGATGATTTTGGAGTAATAAAATACAATTTTAGCAAAATAACAAACAAAATGAGGAGAAATTCATATTTATGGCAAATCAGAACCTAATAGTGATAGTTGCTATTTTGGATCGATCGTTCATAATGATGACAACATAAAGGATGGATGAAGTGAAGAAGTGCTTCTAGAGCACTTTGGAACCATAGTATAACATTCAAGAGGACAAAAACTTTTGGTAGAACAACTATAAGACCAATAACTCTTGATGGTTATTAACGTTGAGCAATCAAAAAACATGTCAACAACAGAGCATAGCTAAAATGAGAAGGTTGACATGGAAATCAGTGTCATAATAAAAGATAGGATAAGAAGTGACTATATTCGAGGGAAGTTAGAGGTGGCTTCAAGTAAGAATGAGGTAAAAAAATATTTAGGATGCTTCAAATATGACTATTGTTAGAAGATAAGAGGAGCTTGGGGAGAGAATCCGGTTTCATGGTTGTGGTGGATGGTACTGGGAGGTGTTGTGGATGGTTGCGAGGTGAAGAAACAAAAGAAGTCGGGTTCGCTTAGGCAGATCTGAACCGTACTGGTCAATGTGGCTAGTGGTGGTTGTGCGTGGCCGTTGAGGGTGGTGAAGGTCGGGGTGATTAGTAGTGTATATGGTCGGGTAACCGACAAGATATGCAATTTTGTCAATCGAACCGAATAAGCTTGTTATGCAATTTATATAACCGAAACCAACCTATAGACCTCCAAAATCGACAAGTTCGGTTAATTGGATAGCCTCATAGATCGGTCGATTAATCTGGTTAATAACCGATGGACTAAAATTTCACAGAATACCTATGCTTGGTCCAAGTCAATTTAATGCCTTTTTCACATAAGATTTTAAATTATGAGTCTTTCAAAGCCTAAATGCAACTTTACAAAAAGAACTAAGTTATTCAAAAATATGGCCAAAATCTTAACTAACTATCTAAGTTCTTCAAACTCATATTTTTCTTAATATAGTACATATGCATATATACTTATATAAGTAATAAATATAAAATAGTAGAAAATATTTTATTAGATATTCATGTCAGTTGGTTAATTCAAGGAGGAAATCGTAACTTAAAAAAATTAAGTCCATTACCGAACCGACTGATACTTGGAAGGGAACTGACCGGACCAATGGTTGGTTCAGTCGACTCGGTCAATTAACCGTATTTTTGTTAATCATAAACACCCCTAGGGGTGAGGGAGATTCAGTTCGCCACTGGTGAGGATGGTAAGCTTAACGAAGGTGTCGACAAGATGTTTGGGGGTAGATGGTTTATTGTAGGGTTTGGTTAGAGTTAGATTAGGTTTAGGGTTAGGTTATGTGCAAGAATACTCCTCAGAGGGACCGTATCAGTGTCCAACATAGTTACTATACAAAACATGCTTACAACACATGATTAAATATAATTATTATTGTGATCTAATGCATAAATTAAGTACATTAAGTATGTTTCATGTTTATGCTTCTGATTTGAGAATCCAATTTTCCAAATTGAGATCTAATGCATAAATTAAGTACATAATTATGTTTCATGTGTATATAATATGTAAATACATCCATGAAGTATCTGTATCCCCCCTCTCCCTTCCCCCCCCCCCCCCCCCCCCCCCCCCCCCCCCCCCCTTTCTTTACAAAATTACGTATTTCAAGTCTTTAGCGTTGTGCCCCTATACGAGTCCGTGTCTGTGTCCAAGCAACCTAGGGCTTAGGGTTCACGTTTCGGTTCGTTGGGTTAGAAAAAATTATAATAGATGGTAAAGAGCCAAGGCTCCGATACCATGTTAGAAATATATGAGAGGCATTTGGTAAAGCCCAAATTAAGGATGATTTCCATTAGGCTTAAGACCAAGTATATATGAAAAGATAACCTCATGTTGACGTGAACAGGGGACATGATGCCTGTGATGGAGGTTGTGATCTGGAAGATGGTTGCAACAGGGATGGAGGTAGCTCCTTACTTGGCGGTCTCTGGTGGCGGCTGTGGAGCTCTGATGGGTTGCATCCTTGATCAACGACAACATAGGTTGCATGGATCAATATGAGCGGTAGGTGGAGGAGGGATTGCCGAATGGCTAATGTTGTTGTTGAAGAGCTCCTATGGGTGATCTAATCGACTATCTGGTGAGAAGGAAGCATCAGTGTTTGTTGTTGTTGTCTCGGCAAGAAGAAGGAGAAGAAGGATGACGAGGAAAGAGGAAGAAGCTAAAAAAAGAGAGAAAAATAGAAAAAAAAATCATAGGAAGAAATGGAGGGAATTGTAGAGAGAAAATGGAGGGTCTGATACCATGAAGAGAGAATAGTTCAATTTCCTTGGCTTCATTTAGGATAAGAGAGATTTGGGCTAATAATTAACTCTAACAAGAAGAACGCACAATGGCCTACATATTTGATACCCCATACTTTCGTGCAGCAATGCATCCACGCGGCTATAACTAAAAATTTGAGTTTTGATGCCAACTTTCTTTTATCTATAGGCAAAGAAGCATAGAAAAATAGTTAACCTCATTGTCAGATGAAACACTCCCAACATCACTATCGCTTCTGCTAAGTGTCCCACTGCCACAAGATGAATCTGTAAAGTCATCCTCTATGTCTGCTTCAACACCATTCTGTGCATCACAATATCCACCAACTTCTGCTATGTCATTATCAGTTGAGAAATCATCCTCAATGTCATCAACATCGTCGTCGTCGTCATCTTCACCATCATCGTCATCATCATCTTCATTATCATCGTCGACTTCTTCTTCGGAATCAGTATAAATCTCAGAAGATGAGCCATCATGCAAGAGTTCCTCCTGGAAAGAATATGGTTAGGTGCACGAAGCTTGACTGCATAAAATGGAACAAGAAATATCTTTAAGGGAAACTAGAAGGAACTTACATCAAATATCCTATCATAGTCCTCTAATAGAATTATTACAATAGCCTGAGCATGGTTAGCAGCAGCTGCAGCTTTCAAAAGCTGAATAGAACCATCCCCTCCCATGTTAAAATCATCCTCAAATTCACAGTCACCAGCAAGAAGTGGTCGCAAGAGCAATGGGGCCATGCAGGCTGCTAAACCTGATGGAGACATCCGGTTCTCTGATCTATAAGAAGCCACAGTACGCATCATTTTAAGAATCCTGAGATATAAGAAGTGAAATTAGTGAGAAAAGAAATGAATTGGTAGTAAAGTGTAACATAGTAAAATCCAGAGTCACCTTTGAATGAAGAAAATTACATAAATGGTTATATAAATTTACTTTGTATAACAAACAGTCAGAATGGTATTATAGTTAGAAATAATGCTTTGTAAGAAATCAGTAGAAGTGTCTCTGCAAGGATCATGTAAAGCAACACTTTGGGCATATTACCAGTAAATGAAACAAGTATTATGTTTGATCATATTTTCTGTCAATATAAGTTGCACGACGATTGTAAAGAAATCTAATTTTCATTAGCACAGAAATTCTGTCATGCACAAGCAAACTGCCTGAATGTTATTTTACATATCGACTGGTAAAAGATTCAAGTGAAATAATGATCCATAAACAGCATCTTCTGTCATTTTTCTACCTAGCTGACCAACATTAGCAGAGTATTGTTATTGTAGAAGATACGGTGAGTTTCTGATGAGCAACTTGTCGACATAATGCAGGTCTGATGAGCAACTTGTCGACATAATGCAGGTTGCACCATAAACAAGCAATGGTTTACCACCATAATACGGTGAGTTTCTGTCGAGTGTGTGAAAAAGATGTTGAGACAAGGCGACATCGTGGACATCCATAGAGGGCAAATCCCTATGGAAGAAACCATTCCTCCTGACGTGCAGGTTGATCTTCCCTCCACTCAAGCCTTGCGAGTGAAGGGGAAGGAGGTGGGAGAGGAGTTGGGCAGAAAAGAGGGAAGAAGGGTGGACAACGGTGGAAAGAAGATGGAGGGGGAGGAAGTTTGTTTCGTATTCCCAGGAGAATCGGAAGGGGGAATATTGGGAAGGATCTGAAAGGGGTTGGATCCAGACGGGCTCCTCTTAAAGATGGAGGGACAGGTAAGGACATAAGTCCTGGCATAGCCAAAGTAGCACGGGAGATGAACGATGGTGCACCAAGGTGTAACGCGCATAGGCCAACCGACCAAAGGATAACTCCCCAGATGTTTGATGATATACCTCATAAGAGTCGCAATAGAATTTCTAAGGAGACGCCTAAATCTTGGGCAGATTTGTGCAGACAAGGGGTGGTGAGAGAATAACTGGCGTTGTAGTATGTTGAACCGATGGTCGTGAATGGGGAGAGGGTGGCAGAGATTACAGCTGACGACTTGGCTCGACTTGGCTGAGACGGAGGAATATTAGAGAAACACCAATGTCTTGTATGTCATGGGTGCAAGACCATTTTATGGGCACTTAAGGGCATTTGCACTAAGGTTATGGAGACCAAATGGTAGCATGGAACTCTTATCTAGATAGAACAACTTTTATTTTATTAAATTTGGTTTAGCAAAAGATTTGGAGAAGGTGTTGGAAAATTGTCCGTGGACATTTGATGGATGATTAGTAGTGGTGAGACATCAGGATCTATCCCTGAACTTTGAACGTGATCAACTCAATGTTGTTCCGTTTTGAATTAGATTTCCTTGGCAATCACCGTACTTATGGAGCTCTCCGGTGATAATGAAGATAACGAGTGTAGTTAACAAACCTATCAGGACTGGTCTCCCAACAACAAAGTAACAACTGAGGTTGGCTTATGCCAAGATTTTTGTTGAAATAAAAGCTTCGAATTCTCTGCCTAGAAAAATCTAGCTAGAGTTACCTAATGGAAAATTTATCACTCGAGATATTGACTATGAATGGATGCCTCCGAGCCGTAGTAGTTGTCAGCGTTTTGGGCATGGAAGGCACCACTGCACTGAGGCCAGGATTGAGGAGAACAGATCTAAGCAAGAGGAAATACTTGTTAGGGAGGGGTTTGAGCAGCATGGAACCATAATAGAAGGTGGTGGAGTAGCTATGACACGCTTATAGAAGGATAGGCAAAAATTAACAAGCAAAATACATGATGGTTACTGCAGAGAGGTCACTGCTAGTCTCAACATTAGTGCTAGGTAAACATGATGGACCAGAAAACAACAAATATCTCTGGGTTAGTGGAAAAGAGGTAGAATGTCAAGCAAAGTGTTGAGTTGACAAGAATTAGGGAGATGGAAGTGGAGCTCCCAGTGCAACATGTTGTCGTTCCTTACGACCTGGAGAGTAAAATGCTCTGGTTGTGATAGGGGAGGGTAGCCAATAACACGACAATGAGAGTTCTAAAGGAGGGCTTGCCTTTCTTGATTATGTTCGAGGTAGGAGGACGAGCACAATAGGGACTGGAGAATGACCTTGGTCAGTAATAACTTCGGCATTACTCCACTAGCAGATATTATAACAATGAAGATAAGCTAAAAATTGGACCGAATAAAGAACAGTTGGCCAGTCCTAACCTGCTCTGGGTAGCAAGGTTTATGCTAAACAAAGTTCAGGAGAAAAGCGTAGGGGTGTAAAAGTAGGGAGCAACAGACAAGATGGTTCTTCCATTGTCCCAAGGGAGAGCTCGAGAATTAACAAGGAGATAAATCATAGAATTTTATGACGATTTTCACATGAAATGTTTAGGGAGCCAATTTGGTTGGGAGATGGAATGAGATAAGAGAGTATGTTAAAGAGGCACGATGTTCTATAGTGTCCATTCTAGAGTCGAAAATTTAAATTCCTATGAAGTTACAAAGGACTCCAGCCTATTGGGTGTATGAACATAATCTTACTCCATGGGAAATGGTTAGAATTTGAATAATATGGGACTCTCGTACTTGGTCATGGAAAGTAATGCAACGTTTAGAGCAACTTATTGTCATCAAGTTCATTAACAAAGGTGGATTTTAGCTTGTAGTGGGAGCACTTTATGGCCATAATGACCGCAACAAAAGGCATAATTTGTGGCGAGAAGTTATCCACGTGAGTGTAATGGCAGGAGAACAGTGGCATATGACATTGGTAGGTGATTTTAATGCTATTCTCTATGCACATGAGAAGAGAGGGAGAAGAAATGTGTTAGATGCTATTCTAGCTGACTTTCAACATTGCCTCCTTGGATATGGGTTGTCTTGTATAACCAAAATAGGATATATTTGGACGAGGAACAACCAAGCTGTAGAGGATAGAGCTTTATGTAACGAGAAATGGTTGGAGATGCTTCCGAACTTAAGGAGCGATCACTCTCCGATTGTTATTCATCTAACTGAAGTAGAGACCATCAAAGGCAGACTGTTCATATACAATAATGTGTGGTCATGTATAGATGGTTATGATGAATTCTTTAGGCGGGGGTCTTCCTCTGGTGCATGCGGGCAATATCCAGTTCCTGATGAAGCTTAAAGTCATCAAGCGGAAGCTGAAGTCCTAGAATCAGGAACATCCAAAGCCCAACTTAGGAGATAATGGAGGAGCAACTTCGTACTCTGCATGATAGGCTTCAAGAGGATCTTGGTAACAAAGAAGTTGTTGTTGAAGAGGTAAAACTTCAAGAAGCGGTACATATGGAGCAGTTCATGGATAAAGTCCAGCTTCTTCAACGAGCCAAATTCTCTTGGCTTTAGAAAGGTGACAGATATTCCAAGGTTTTTCACGCAACTATCAAAACACGGCAACACAAAAATAACATGCATGGCCTTGTGAATCAAGAGAGTAGAGAGGTTATGAAGATTAGAAAAATCAAGGAGGAATCGGTTAAGTTTTATCAGGAGCTCTACAACCAGGTGAATTATGCGTCTAACTTCCTTGTGTTTATATGCAAAATGTTTGTGACTGAGGCAGGTAACAGAATTCTTCGGTAGCATATTACACTGGAGGAGATAAAAAAATTGTCCATACCATCGACCCTAATAAATCTCCTGGTCTTGACGGACTTGGGACTGCTTTCTGCAAAAAAAAATTAGTGGTGATCAAGTTGGAGGTTCTTGCGGTGGTTAGGAATTTCTTTTGTCATGGTTGGCACATGAAGGAACTAAACCGCACTTTTATTTTCCTAATTGGTAAAGTGGAAGTAGCTAATTTCTTGGGTGATTTCCACCCATTATCTTGTTGCAACTATATTTACAAGATTCTCACACATCTTATGTGTATTCCTATGTAAGGAATTATGTAGGAGTTTATTTCTCCTAACCAAACAGCTTGTGTGAAGGGTCGATCTATGCAGAAAATTGACTTCTTACCCATAAGCTGATTAGAGATTTTAATAAGCAAGGTGGTTGAAAAACATGTTTAAAGTTAGATTTACGCAAGGCTTACAGAGAATTGCCATCATATATTGTGTATGGTGTTGACGAATGGTGGGCAGATAGAGTGAGGGAGTGTATCTCTACCCATCTTTCTCTTTGTTGGTTAAAGGCCAGGCGAATGGCTATTTTGCTAGCAATCGAGGTCTTCAACAAGGTAATTCCCTCTCCCTATATTTATTTTTTTATAGTGATAGAGACTTTACTTGTCTGATAAATGAAGCTACACTTATGGTCATATCATTCTGTTGTTCAAAAGAGTCAAGCTTGTAGTATTACATCTTATTTACGCGAACGATATCCTAGTTTTTGTAGAGCCATCGGAGAGGAGTATCCGAGCCTTGACGGACGTGTTGATCGAATTTGAGAAGTGGTCGAGTCTACATATGAACAAAAATCAGAACATGGTCTTCAATCGCACTTGTGCACAAAAGGAGGTAGGCGCAAAAGGAGGTATGGCTCACTTTGCTTGGTATGGAGGAAGGGCACCTCCCAGTCCGGTATCTTGGACTTCCAATGTTAACCAATTACGCTAATGTATCAGATTGTCAAGGGCTAATTAAGTTTACCCAAACACGGTTTGAAGGATGGCAAGCAAATTACTATCCTTTGGTGGTCGTATCAAGTTGGTAAAAACCGTTATATCGACTATAGGTATTGGCTTCAGACAATTATGTTTCCTACAAGGAGCATCAAGAAGATTGAGCGTATGTGTGATGATTTTATTTGGAGGGGAGGAGGTTACATGCTATCATATGGGAGGACCTATGTCGCATCAAGCTATGTTGTGAAAAGTGCGCTTAAACGCCGCTTAATGAAACTGGAATTTTGGACGCCTCGCTTAGGAAAATCTTGTCCCAGAAAAGCGAAGCGATCGTCGCTTAGGCGGCTCTTAATAGTTAATAGCGTCGCGCCTAGTGCTAGGTGCTAGAAAAAGCGCCTTGGTTCAAAAAAAATTGAACAAAAAAACCGACCCTGAAAAAACAGAAACTTTGGAGACTTAGCTTTTATGTTTGATGGTATTTTGATGACTATGTAGTATGTATGTATTGTGTGGCTTGTTGACTATTTTGACCATGGTATTTTGATGACTATTTTGATGACTTAGCATTTTAGTTCTAGTATTTATATTGTTACTTTGTTTGATTGATAATTGGTATTGTTATTCATGCATGTACTTGTAGGATTGTACGAAAAATATTAAATTTTATGTGTATATAGAGTATTTTACATGTAGGAGGCTCCGTCGGTAAAAATGGATAAAGTGCTAACTAAGCGCTACTTAAGCGCGCTTAAGCGAGGCGCCAGCTTCGTCGCCTCGCCTCACGCTTAATATAACATAGGCATCAAGGAGGAAGGAGGGGTCGACCTTCGATCAATCAAATTACTTCGGGAGACTGCCAATTGCAAGCTATTATGGAGGTTTTAAAGTGGTAAATCACTTTGGGCTGAATATACAAAGGGGAGAAATCTTCTAAATGGAAATTTGTGGTTAATGAAACATACAATAATTTTTTAGTTACATTCAAAGCTATTCTGGCTTAAAGGGAGATAGCTAAGCATAAAATCTCGAGAATTATTTGCTCTAGGAAGCAAACGAGTCTCTAACTTGATCCTTGGATTAATCACAGTAGTTTGGTCGACACGGAAGGTTGGCCTATGTTTGAAATTATGGGGAGTTCGGAAAATAGCATTTATTTGCTACACAATGGGGGAGTGGAACATTGGTAAGCGACTGGTAAAGCAACTCTATGCGGCGGATATCATGGTTGTGCAAATAGACAAAGAGGGTAAAGAAACTGGGCTTGGGAAGTAATGCAACATAACTCCTTCAATTTCAGGGTAGCTATGGAGCAAATTCGCCCCCCAGAGTGGAATGGGCTGAATATGTATGGGTTAAGGGGGCGACGGTTAAGATGCAATTATGTATGTACAAACTAGTTCGGAAGAGGTTGTTGACTAAAAACAGACTTGCCCACTTTGGCATATAGGTGGATGATTTGACGTGTGCTTTCTGCGGAAGGGAGTTGGTATTTTGTGAGCACATGTTCTTTTTGTTCTGAAGTATGGGTTTTGTCATTTGTGGCAGCATTATAAAAGGAAGATTGGGCTTGCTTCTACTCCTCCGAATGGGATTGATAATATTCTTGCTGAAATGAAGAGCCAAAGCACCAAGGGCTCGAAGATATATATAGAAGACTGAATTACTCTATAATCGGTGGTGTGGCACGTTTGGAGGAAACGGATAGGTGTATCTTTGATGGGCTTCACACGAGTTTAGTAGGGATCCAACATAACATAGAAAATGAGATATATACATAATAGCACCTTGTAAATTAGGAAGATGGCGCTGGGTTCTGGGATTTTGATTGGTGTAAATATTTTCTTGATCAATAAAATTACTTCTTCTAAAAAAATATGCGCATGTGTGTGAAGTAACAAGCTGAAGAAAAAGTGAACTTATAAATTCAAAACATGAACAAGTTCACTTTTGCAGCATATAATGAATGGAGGCTGGATAAGTTAGATTTGCAGCATATAATGGAATATCACTTATAAATGCAATCCCTAGTCAAAAAGGGAAGGAAAAAATGAATGGAGGCTGGATAAGTTAGATTTGCAGCATATAAGATTGCATATAAGATTTAGTCAACATAATCCTAACTAACATGTGGGTTTACGCAGCACTCTAAAATGGCCTATAGGGATGTGGGCTCTAGGGAACTATGGTTTAGGACTAAGCGACAAGTTAAAGATATCCAACGTAGCTTTGTGAAAATTGTTTTAAATGTCATCCGATGGAGTGGAAAGGTCAGCTAACTTTTTGTTTTTGGGAGGAAACAACACTCCAATGCATCTGTTATGTTTATGTCGTCGGTATTACGCAGCAATATTGGTCAATATTTGATATAGTAAAAAAATGTTTCTTTTAAAAAAGAAGGAATAGTGGGTTTAATAGCCATTACTGGTTAGCATGCATATAAGTCATAAAGATGCTAACCCATTATATAAACGCTGAATTCCCAAATTAGAGGAAGAGAAGTCCCATCTCAATTTCTCCTCTTTATGGTCATCTCTAAAAAGTAAACCTGACGACTGCAGTGCTCACCAATGTCTTCGAGTACACCATCATCTCTCATGTCTTGGCTTCTCCCTCAAGTTTTGTGTCATATCAAGGACCCCCCTAAAGTATTTTCTCAATCAAACAACCACTTCCGCCATTAGAGAACTAAACTAACAATACCATTACTTCATGTATGAACTCCAAATAATTTTGAAGGACCAAAATGTGTCCCTCCTTTCCTTTCTCTTTCAATGGGAGCCTCAGAAAAATAGTTTCATTTAGAGCACAAATTAATAGAAATCATGTAATTTTGTGCTTTGAGCAATTCTGGTCAATATATAACTTTTTTATAAGTCTGTTTCTTTTATACAAACATCATCAGATTTTTTGAAGAATTTGAATATTGACAATGGAAAAATAACACATTTGATGAGAATTGAAGCAAGATTCTAATGAGAATCTAAGGTGCAACGTAGGTAAGCCAATTGAAGTAAGAAAAACTATAAATACAAATTGGGCTTCGATTAAAATTCATATAATACAGTATCTACCTAAACAAGCATTAATAATACCAAGTACCAAATCCCAAACCGAGCTAAGAACAAAATCACAAAACTTATACTCCCACGAACACACAAATTCAAAGATTTCTTTCTCAGTTAAAGAGAGAGTCTGAGAAGATTAAGAAGAAGGGTTAGAGAGAGAACCCTTTGAACAGATGAAGAAAGTGGAGAAGAATTGCGAATCGGGGTTAGGTTAAGTGAACAATGGAGAAAAAAGAGCCTGTCATTGTGTATGGGTATTGTTGTCCTTAGAGATGACTTAGAGTCCATGTGGCTTTTAATTAACAAAATTGTTTGGTCTCTGACGGCAAAAAGGGGTTGTTTAGATGGAAAAAATAACTTTAGGGGGGTTTATTGATATCGCGTGAAACTTCAGGGGTGTTTCCTGAAATTTACCATTTTTAATTCCTAACTACGAACTTGAGAGCGCTCACTCAGGTGAATCGTGATAAACTCAACTTAATCTTGGAGATAAACTTAGTTAAGTTAGTTGTAACACATATCCCTAGATTTAATAAGATAGTTTAATAAAGTGAAATAGGTGAAAGTTTTTTTTTTATATGTAACACGAGAATTTTTGCATTTTTATCATATGATATAGATAAAAGATCTTTTTAGTTTAATTTAGTTTGTACTATGACAAATATTTTGATGAAAATTAGGTCAATTCTCTACAATAACACTAACTTGTTATGCCTATGCAGCCCCTATTTTGGAATATTGATCTTACGATAATTTTAGTGGCCTTAATGACAAGGAAATCCTAACTGATAAAATACACCTAGAATCTTAAAAAAAGATTTCTATGAAAGAAAATAACAAAAACACAGGAGTTCATCTTGAGCATCTAATCAAGACGTTATCAATAAGTCATTATTCTCGTCTTCTGAACTAGGAAGCACGGATACTCCAAAGTTGGTATCAGATCTTATCCAAGGGCAAAAAAACCATAAGCCGAAGGGGAGTGAGCTCCACCACGAGGTTTCAATTTCCTTCTACATAATAATTGTTTATTATATTAGTATATTTACTTTATTTTCTTTATGAATATATTAAACAAACATTAGCCTAATTGTTAAAAAAATAGTTTATACGCAAGAGGTATTGAGCTCAAAGAGCACTAACCACACTATAGTTTTTTTTTTTCAATTCTTTTATTTTTTTAATAAATTCTATATAATGCATTTAAGTCCTTAAGTTCTAAGTTAATATATTTTCGTTTTCCTTCAATTTTTAAGTTAATGTATTTCTCCTCTTAAATTTGAAGTCAATATATTGTCGCTCCCCTTAAAAAATTACGCATTCACCACTAGTCGTATCTTATATGTGAGATACAAAAATGAAACACTACAAAATAGACTATGACATATCAAAATAAGGGATGTGTCTGTGTCGCCATGTTTGTATCAAGTTGTATCGTGTTTGTATCCATGCAACCCAGTATCTGAATAACAATGCATGTCTCATTGGAAGAAATAAGGGGGGGTCTTGCTTGTAAAATCTTAGTCTCACTAACTAGCTATTCTTCTCAGATATCTGTAATGTTTATTTCTACCAATCTGCAGAATGTTTCTTTCACAAAACCTCTGATATAGAATCCACTAGAGTTAAGAGTAAAAAAGCATCATGATGCAAATAACTAAGAGAAAATTGTAACAATGTAAGCAAACAAAACCAAAAAAATTTAACAGACAGAAATCATAGGGAAGAAATGCAGAGTTATTTAGTCATGATTGCAATATGTCCATTATTGAACAAATTAAAATAGTAAAGAAAATTTTAACTTAGTAGACAAGTGATAATAAGTATTTAATTAAATACTAAGAATTATAAACACCTTTGTAGTAAACGGCGATTAGGATCAGGAAATGTTTCAGATATTGCAGCACGAATAGCATTTAATCTGTTCCCTCGACCGGTTCCTAATAAAAAACAAATAGAAATGTAAACTGACACATGCTTCAAGAATAAAACTGAGATTTAAAAGAGAGGTAAATCATCTATTGTAATTCCTTTGATATCTTCATGGCAACATTATTATATTTAAGTAGTTTATTGCCTATATACAATGCTTGTGCACATCTCCAACAAACAAGAAGGTTAAATATCTTTATAAACATGTAAACGACAAGTTACAATATAACTTGCATCAGTACGTCAGATAATCACTTAATTTCATTTTTTTTTCCAAGAATATCTGATAGGGCATTATTACTACTGCTCGCAGCTTATGAAGCACTCTCATGAGTGTTTAATTATAAATAAACCACATCTCAGAAGAAATATAACCCATGCAAGCCTACCCTCAGCTCAAACAAATTTGCTAGCCTCTACTAAATCGAATAGTAGCCTAAGTAATGTCAGGAAAATTCAACCAAGTAACGTCATGAAAATTCAACCTACGACATCAATTTTGTAGGATAATAAAGGACAAGTAACTAATGTTTGATCCATCTAGTTTGGTTTTCTTGACAGTTTCAGATATCTTGGGTTTAACAGTTAAATTTAGAGGCGAGGTGGAGACTATGATATAGCAATATAAAGATAAATAACAAATAAAATACAATACAATTTAAATACTAAAGATAGTCAGTCTTTCCTTCTCTCCTCTCTTCCCATTCCATGCCACATTAATTGGAACTTTGCAAGAATGCGAGTTCGTAGCCATAACTGTATATGCAACAATTGATTTCCAGGAGTGTTTCCACTTTAGGATGCACTCTAAGATGGGCCTCTTGTTCCAAGGTGATCAGATTGATGATAGCTATAGACTATAGTTGGATACATATGAGACAAGGTGATCAGGTATATAATTGGCATAGTCGGATAATCTGACATATAGAGAAAAAAAATAGTATACATGAACATTCATGCCATTCTACCCTCTGTCATACACCATAACTGTAGCGTAGTGTCACGGACTTAGTATTTTAGGCTACACTTAGACCCGTGCGGCACACAAGCTTCCTACTCGAAGACCCGTGCCAGCCTTCCCGAACCCGCTTAGCTAGATCGCTAAGTGGATATTGAGAATATTGTGGAGCAAAAGAGAGAGAGATTGGAAGATTAAAAGTTCACTTTACTAGAAAGAGACTACAATTTTGGGTGGTGAGGAGCAAATGAGCCTCTCACTTATTTATAATGCCCATAGGGCTTACAAGAAACTTCTAGAAATAGAATATTACAGGAATTATTCTAGATCTAAATATTTACATGGAAGCTTCTAGTCTATCTACAAAGATCATGAGACATCAAAAAAGATCTTGAGTCTTTTGGAAGATTCTCGGTCCTTCTGGAAGATTCCACCATCTTCTAGAACATTCTAGAAGCTTCCCGCATAACCCCGGTACGTGAAGGGTTACGCAAATACGTCTCGGTGGGACGCAAACTTTTGTGCGTGACATTCTTCCCACCTGTTTCGTCGACACCCTCGTCGACAGGTGTACCAAGTCTTGGAGCGATGTCCACTCTCGTGGGCATGGCCGCTACACGTCGTTCCTTCTTTGTGCGTCTCGTGCAGCGCTTTTCAGACTTTTCCATCTTCTCCTCAAGATCGGAAGCCAACTGGTTCACCGCACCAACTTTGGCCTCGATCTGTGCCCTCCTCGGCACAGGACGAATCTCGTGCGGGCTATCGAGGCGTCGATCCCTCTCGTCTCATGGCTGCACCTGGTTTTGCGCACCTCCGTACATGCGAGTTCCATTGCAACACTGTCGACCCGAATATTCCCACGAGTTTTGAGCAACTCCTTGCACGAGTTATTCCGCCTCGTCGCTTCTGCCTCCGTGCAGCTTGTGATGCGCTTCTCTGCACTCGTGCCCAGCCCCGTAGCACGGTCCACCTCCCTCCGCGGAAGTGGCTCCTCGGAACGTCCCTATGTAACACCATTGGTCTCGCACGAAAGGTCTTCCTCCTCGAAGCCTTCCTTCATAAAACCCTGTCCCGTAGCACGGTAGACCGCTAGGTATGTCGTCTCCCTTTTGCCACATTTCTTGACCTGAGTAGCGGAGATAGCTTTTCCCTTCGAAGGCTTGCCTCTTGCAGCTTTAACCATGCATGATGAGTCATCCTCCATAAAGCCGACAACTCCCAAATGTGGCATCGGAATTGCCTTAGCCGCGATAAGGAAATCCATGTCCAGTATCATCTCGAAGTTATCCAGCGACGTAACGGTAAAATTGGCAACATCCGACCAATTTTCCACAGATATACGGAATCCCTTGGCTACCCCCTGCACGGGGAGCGCCTCCGCATTGACCGCTTCATCATGCTCGAATCTTCCTCCAAGGCTAGACCCAAGCGACGGACCTCCGCGCCCGAGATGAGTTATGAGTGGCACCCGTGTCAACCAACGCCCGTGTGTTCATGCCATTGATCCTCACGTCAACGTACATGAGCTCCCTGCTTGAAGTCCCCGACACAGCAGACTTGGTCTTTACGGCGTTGAGTAAGTGCAACACCCCCATGTGCGCTCCCACTTTGCACTCTTCATCCTCCACCTCCTCGGTTCGGACGACGCTAACACGCATGCTCCTCTTTGGACAATTCCGAGCAAAGTGATTCTCTCTGCATATGAAGCACGAAACAACCCGCTCGGGTTGGACCTTCTCGTGCTTCTTCCCCTCGGACAGACCATCCTTAGGAGAGCTCTCCCCCACCATTCTCCTTGGTGGACTTTGGCTTGGCCTTGGCATCGTTGTCGTCCCACATGTACTCGACGAGCCGCTCGGCTGCTGCCACGGCGGTGTTCAAGTCTTGCACCCTCTGTCGCTGCAATTCTTGATACGGCCTACAGTTTGAGTCCATCAAGAAAAAAGAGCAAACGATCCTCCTCGCCCATGCTAGATATCGCGAGCATCAAGCGTGTGAACTCGGCGATGTACTCCTTGATCGCCCGGGTATGCTTGAGTTGCCGCAAGCTCCGCCTCGCTGCAAACTCCACATTCTTCGGATAGAACTAAAACTTGATCTCCTTCTTGAGATCCTCCAAAGTCTCTATCGAGCAAAAACCCTTCTCGGCTTCCATACACCTTCAACGCCACCACAACATAACATCGTCGGTGAAGTAGAGTAAAACAATATCCACCTTCTCGACGTCATCATTGATGTGCAACGCCTTGAAGTATCGCTCCACGTTCCATAAGAAGTTCTCAACTTCTTTGGCATCTCGTAACCCGCTAAAGAATTTTGGCTCGGGGATCTTCATTTGCTTCGGTACCTCCCCACTCGAAGGTCCACCATTCGCAACGGCCTTCTCCAGAATGGCAACTTTCGTCTTGAGTTCTCCGTAACTCTCGACCACGGTCTTTAGCTCCTCGTAGCCTTGGACCTTCCTATGCAAGTCCTCAATCTCCGCACGATGCCTCTTGAGCTCCTCCTCAAGTGCTAATCGGATCTCTTGGAATTGCTCCTGAAAGATTGCCATGGACGAAGCGATGTCCCTCTTCAGCCCATCGAAGTACTCTTCTAACCTCATGTTGCTTTGCTCCACGGAGCCCATGCGCATCTCTATGTCCCTCGAACCCGTCTCCAAGATCCGAACACGCTCGACAAGATCGGGAAGGCTACGCTCCACCGTAGATTCTTTGCTCTTGCCCCTCTTGTGCGTCTTGGCGTGCCCCTCCTTAGGCGACGCGGGTCCCTCCAAGACGTTTTCGAATGTCGACATGGCACCAACCGACCTTCGCTTTGATAGCACTTGTCACAGACTTAGTGTTTTAGGCTATACTTCGACCCGTGCAGCACACAAGCTTTCTACTCGAAGACCCGTGCTAGCATTTCTGAACCCGCTTAGCTAGATCGCTAAGGCGATATTGAAAATATTGTAGAGCAAAAGAGAGAGAGATTGGAAGATTAAAACTTCACTTTATTAGAGAGAGACTACAATTTTGAGTGGTGAGGAGCAAATGAGCCTCCCACTTATTTATAGTGCTCATAGGGCTTACAAGAAACTTCTGAAAACAGAATATTTCAGGGATTATTCTAGATCTAGATATTTACATAGAAGCTTCTAGTCTATCTAGAAAGATCACGAGACATCTAGAAAGGTCTTGAGTCTTCTGGAAGATTCTTGGACCTTCTGGAAGATTCTCGGACCTTCTGGAAGATTTTACCATCTTCTAGAACATTCTGGAAGCTTCCTGCATAATCCCGGTCCGTGAAGGGTTACGCAAATCCCGCGCGACAGTAGGCTGACTAAGACATGGCCACATTTCCCTGGACTTCTTTAGGGCTCAGCCAAGGCTCATCCAAGTATAAGAATTAGGCATATACCATATGATAGTGACAATTAGGGTCCCAGTGTCACAAGGTACCCGCTTATGCAGAGTGTAGGGAAGGCCAAGATGTGTGCAGCCTTACCTCCCCCTCCCCCCTAGGGGTGCAACTCGGGCGGGTTGGGTCGGGCTTGAGGTCAACCCGAGCCCAACCAGATGAATCATAAGTCTAACCCGAGCCCAAGCCCGGCCCGACCTCGGGTTCAACATATGAAGCCCAAGACCAAGTCCGGAGGATCGGGTTGAACTCGGTTGGGTCGTGTCCATCGGGTTTATCGGGCTCTAATATAATTTAAAATAATTTTAAACAAAAGTAATATTAAACGCAACCAAATAGCAATCAAGTATTGGTCATTACAAAATACAAACTGAAATAAGATTCTGGATAATGAGTTGAAGAGTTTGTGTGGAGAATTTAGATTTAAACTTTTTATTTAAGAAGTATATATATATATATATATATATATATATATATATATATATATATATATATATATATATATATATATAAGTCGGGTTTCGGGTTCGTCGGGTAACCCGACACATGAACCCGAGCCCAACCCGATTGTTGATCGGGTTCAAATATTTTAACCCAAATCCGAGCCCGAACCCGAGTATCTTCAACCCTAACCCAACCCATTAACGTGTTTATCCGATTGGGTTCGGGTTTAGCCCGCCCAAGTTGCACCCCTACTCCCCCCCCCCCCCCCAACTATATATATATATATATATATATATATATATATATATATATATATATACTGTTGCAGCAACTAAAACTGGCATCCTTGAGGATGCAAGCAACAAGCCATACTGTCGCACCAATTGACACCCTATGATAATGAGAATTTTATTATAAAATTAGTGTTAATCATCAATCAAAAGTTCGTCATATTTTGATTTTGTCGCACATATTCAAGTGACGACCAGTTTATAAAAAAACTCGCTGACTATCATTACAACTAAAGAAGTATTAGTAGGGCCCTGTTTCAGTTGGGGTAGGTTCTTGTGCTCATCTATAACATGCTCCTCAATAGTCAAACTATAAAAGTAGGATCCCAACACGGAATTCTTTACATATCAAAAGTAGGAGTTTACCATTTATTATCTTAAAAATAATGTTGTGCGAAAATGCAAGAGTAACACACAACTCATGTACTCATCTTGGATTAGGGTTGGTCAAACACGTGGTTAGTATTCATGGAATATCATTCCAAGGTAAGATTGGCCCTTTGCCTTCTTGTTACGTAGTTGGCTTCTTTTTGGTGCGCCCTTCGTCTCATCTTCTCCTTTTGTTCCCCTACCACCTTTTATACAGCTAGGGGGGCGCCACCTCCAACCAATTCTCATTTTCTTCATCATATAGTGGAGATTTCTCCTTTCAACCTATCTCGGCCTTCCCTATCCCTTGTCACACTAACTCGCTATCCTCTTGTCATAGAAAAGTTATTGTGATGATTAATTGAAGAAAGAAAAGTCTACACAGTAATATCTTTTCTCTAAGCTATATTCCTCCTTCAGCACTATATCCAACTCTCCTAGGATTTTAGGTCTTTCTTCTCTGGCTCATTCTCTTGCTGCAGCCTGCCATCAGCCTTTTTTTTTACCTCAACATAGATTTTCCTCGTTAGCCGTTGATGCCTTCACCCTTTCTTGATGGAAAAGGATTTTGTTTCTTTCCTGCTACATATGCCAGCAAGTTGTGTAAATAAGTGTCTTGCCAACACAAATCTTTGGTTATTGTTGCTGAATTGAGTTATAATATCCTGTGCTTCCTGTCCCAAAGTGTGAATGAACTTTCCTCTCATCTGAAATTTCCTTCTAGTCTCCCTCCATATCTGCTAAGAAGGGATACTTAAAAGATAGATCAATTGTCGTCTCTCAATTCTGGCACAACTCACATATTGATGTTGTATTAACACTACATCTGTGTCATGTCTTTAGTTAACAGTCCCCTTTATATGCACAGCAGGTCATCTTCATACAATTGCCTGGAAATAAAGTACTAACCACCAATCTACCTTTGCATAGTTCCCCTGTGCTATTTGCCGTGATGACTGTAGAGTGAATTCCCCCTTTCTAGTTAGTGACCAATGCCAATAATTCTTTTCCTTGTTCTAATCAAGTTGGATTCCTTGATTTGATCATGAAGTAAATTTGATTTTGAATTTGTTAGGGTTCCATCCCCTTGCTCCAATATTTTGCCCACTCTATAGTTTTCATTGTATATTGAGTAAGAGCTCCATCCAACTTCGTCTATGATTCGACCTTGGGGAATCCGAGGATCAAACCATATAGGGGTGGTTATCCCCATAAATTATCCACCTTTGTATGGCTGACAACACCTCCTCTCTACTTTTCAGCATATACTTCAATGTGCAGAAAGCATTGCTATCCATGGATTGGTCCTCCTATGACCTATGGTATGTCTTCTTCATCCACTTGGCCTGTAGTGAATCCTCCATTAAGAATTTTCAAACTCTTTTATAAGTGTTAACCACGGAGTCGTCCCAAAAAGCTCCAGAACATAATTAACAAAAATTTATGACCTGCTGTCAACTAGACATCAACTTCTGCACTAGTGCCAAATTCCTAGACAAGGTAGCAATGACCAGGAGGGGACCTCGCCACAAAATCTAGAAGGCTCCTTGGCAGGTAGGTAGAACTACCTCCTTGGTAAGCAGTTTAAGATCATGTAACCAAAGAGCAGTCCATGTAAATAAAGTGAGATTAAAAAATAAATAATGAGTCTTTCTCCTTCTAATTTGAAATGAACAGGTATATTTTAACATGAATTCCTTATTAAATTCCCATGAATCTGAATCTAAATAAACATATCTTCAATTAGAAACCATTTCCAAAGCCAGATACACTTAAACCCCAGTTACCTATAGAAAACCGTTTCAAAGTTATTCGTAATTCCCATGAATCTGTATCTAAATTAATATTCTAGAAACCCTTCCAAGACTAGATATAAACCTCCAACTTCAATATAAAGAAGACTATCACATTTATTCATAATTCCACAAGCATGGCATGTAAACTTGCATGGTTATCTACAAGAAAAATGTAAAAATAAGCACAATGATACTGAATACTAAATTTACTAATCTGTCCTGAATAACACTAAAAGAAATTCTAAGGTAATTATGGCCTTTTTTTTCAGCCCAATTGGTTGAGATATGATAATATTCCAAAAACTTACTGTATGCTTCAACTAGTGCAGTACAACATGATGCAGGTACTGGAGAAGATGGTAACTCTCGGAGCACATGCTGTAAAAAAGTATGCAAGGACCCTCAAAGTCCAGTTGAAATTAAGGAAGATGATGTGCCCTACAAAAAATACCTTAATACAATCACCAATAACATGGGCATCCTCTTCTGCAGAAAACTCAACTTTTCCTGGGAATAACCAAAATCAGACTTGTTATGTAATTTCAAAAGGGAATCCATACAAGGATCAAAAGAAATTTCACTTGAAAGTATGAGATATGAGACAATACTACTGTGAACACAATATGCATCATTCCAAAACTAAAGGAACCGAACATTACCAAGTACAAATAAACAAAAGAAAATGTGAAATGCAGAGAGTGAACAGACCCTGCTCATATTCCTGGACTCTACGCTCTACCTCTTCAACATCAGCAGATTGCCTCAAGATACCTTCCACTTTGATTCCTGCCTTAGAAACACTGAAGTAAGATGTATGAATAATATAAAAAGCTCCTTGTAAACAAGAATTAGATTATATCGTATACGAATGCAGAAAGTTGTTCCTTAGGTCAACCATTACTTTAAAATTTGTAGTATCTTCTTATCTTTGACAAGGTTTCAAAACATTGTTCCTTCTATCTGAATTTTTTACAAGGTTCCTACTATATATTGAAGATTTTAAGAACTTAAATTACCACATTTAAACATGACTTGAGCTACAGTAATCAACAGCATTTCTAATGATTCTAGTTAGACTAGTTTAATCTATTGGTGACATTGATGTTTAGTTTTTTGCTGAAAGATAAGAGTATAACAATAATTAATTAAGGTGTTAAGACAAATTTCATGGTATAGTTTTAGATGGTTGGAATACTATTTGGATACCGTTTGCATGTTAATAGAACATTGAAGGATAATTAACTTCTATTCTTCATATTTTATCAAGGTTTAAATATCATGTTCCGATAATTGTTAAGTTCCATTAATATTTATGTGAGCACAGATAAGCAGATAGGGGATTGAACCAAGTTGGATATGTAATTGGACACGTAGGCCGAGTTTGTTGGGCTATTAGTATTTGGATGTACGTTAAGTCTCTAAAGGAGATTTGTGATCAGTTACTTCAGTTTGAGTAATAAGAGAGTTGTGGAGCACATCGTTTTGAGTAATAAGAGAGTTGGGATCACTTGGTTTTGAGTAATAAGAGAGACAGGGATCACTTCTTTTTGAGTGACTACTCTCTTATCATCATCAATTAATAAGATTTTTGGTAATGATGATCCTTATATCAAATAGTTAACTATCCATTAGGTTCCATGATTTTTGAGCCTAACAAGCATGATTCAGTTAATTGGCATGAAAGAAACCCAAACTCATAGTGTCATAATATTAGTATTTGGGCGGTCCAAAATTTCATGTGTAAAAACAATTAGCAAGGCCAGTGAAGACTATTAGATAACTAATTGCCAAACTTTGAAGGTGTTTGAGTTTATGCTACTATGATTCCAGCTTGCTGGAAAACTTTACACAAGACCTCATATAGTGATTGAACATGGATTATTGTTATGGCTACTATATATATAGAGAGAGAGAGGTAGCAGCAAGATCATGCTATGCTTAGGAAGCAAGGTTGTAGGTGTTGTACGTTGGGTTCATGTCGGATTTGTTTTCTTCGGATGACGGTGACATTTTAAAATACCGGTTATCAATGAATATGTAATATATTATACAACTTGAATGTCCTACCTAAATCTAATTTCTAATTCAAATAGCAGGCTGCACAAAAAAAAAATCACAGTTACAAAAACTCACAAAATCACAAAGAAAAATTGAAAAATAAATAAAAAAGATCACAAACAAAAAGTTAAACAGAATTCATCCTCTATTAGACAAACCACAAAGAAAAAATCGAAGACAAAAAATTCCCAAAGAAAAACTGAAAACTTTTAAACTTTGTTGGCTTCAAGCAGTTGCCTATGTGCACATTGCACAATTGGCTCCATATTCTGCTCAAGCACATGCTAAAGATTGAGAAAGAAAGATAATTATTCACTAAAAAAATGGAAAATAATAAGAACAAAAAAAAATTCCTTCAAGTAACAGTAGAAGACTGGAGAGAGGAGAGAGCAACAACATATCGGGAGACAAGAGAGAGGCAGCAACAACAGATCGAGAGAGAGAGAGAGAGAGAGAGAGAAGAGAGAGAAAGAGAGGCAGCAACGACAATAACAACATATAGAGAGGAGAGAGACAAGGCTAGTTATTGATTACAGATAAACCTAATTTTTCAAATGTCAGGGAACTTCTGCAGATGATGGTACTAGCCACTCAAAATAATCACGACATATCGACCTATCTTTTAAAAACACCATAGAGGATATTTTGGTCGAATATGTATTGTTTTTCCCTCAAAACCGGCATGTCGGCCGACATCTACAACCTAGGTTGCATAGACACGGATTCGGATATGGACACGGTACGGAATACGATATTTTTGAAAATTTTGGGATATGGGTACGGCATTAAAACGGTTATATATACGCATGAAAACATATCTCTATATATATTTCATATATTACATCTTAATAATATCCATATTTAAGCATATTTTGGAAGATACTAGGTTCCAAAATGTTCTATAAATGATTCAATTCAAAAAAAAAATTATTACTTATATCTAATTATGTTAGGAATGATCACAAACATGTCAAATTACTTTCAACTATGCTTGGGTCTGTTTGAGCCTAGACATGGATGAGTCATATCCGATAAGAGTGTCAAAGAAGTATCATGTCCAATACGTGTCACATACGGATACGGGCACAGTCCTTCCGAGGAGTACTCGTGCAACATAGTCAACAACACTGCTAGGAAGCCAGCCACGCCTCTCAGTTCAATGATATCAGTAAGTTATTTTTTACGAGGAATGCAAAAATTTCATTAAATTCAATGGATAAAAAATCCAACATTTTATTATAACTTGTAACAAGAATCATAGTTGATCTTGTAAGTACGGGAAGTTTTATTTGATACTTAGTTCCTTATATCTATTTAATAATGATAATATATGTTAAGAGTAAACTAGTATGTACTGACGGATAAGAAATTATCTATTACTAGTGTAGATAAACTTTGCGTCTAAATTTAATCCCTATGCAGTAGAACGTCACAGGTCTGTTTAGCAGTCCAGTGTAGTTTATGCCTGGGACCTTTGCACTTCCTATATGTGTTACTCAAGTTAGATAGGCTGATTAGTAGTTTGATCCTTAAATCTACTAGGATGGCATATTGTTGCTCAGCTTCATATGCACCTCCTTGGAGGACTTAAAATAAGTTTTGAGTTTCCTAGTCATCTGCAGTTAGAATGATTAAAAATATAACAGTTTTGTTTGTTATACTTTTATGACATTGGACCTTGACACTCTCAGAAAGTATATCATAGTAGTCAAAGGTACACCTCGCACCTCACTAGGCAGGCGAGGCGCCCTTCTCCAGGCATGTCTAAGTTGCACCTTGCAGCAAGGTACCAACAAGAAAAGGCGCGCATAGGCATGCCTTTTTTTTATTTTTTTCTTACAAAAAGTTTTAAGGCAAGGAAATAGCCCTTACCTCATACAAGGGTGATGATGATTTCATGGAGTTTTATGAAAATAAATGATTGCTATATTGGTTCTGCTTTTATTTTACAGTTTATGTTCCTTTTATTTTGTTACTTCTTGTTAAAGAACACAAATTCTTGTTAGTTTTGTTGGCCGTTACTGCTACTCTGCTAGTTCATATGTCCTAACATGTTTTTGTTGGTTTTAATATATTATTTGATCTTATTTCTTACATTAGTAGTTTATTTATTTATGTATATTTTTATTATTTATTATTTTTGAGTTTGCTTCGCTCGGACGTGCCTTAAGTGTAGCTTGTGCCTTGGGCGATATGGACTACTTGCCTCAAGTGTGCCTTTGACTAGCTTGTAGTGTATTAGTGTGTTGTCCTTGTGAAGAGTAGGAGACATCAAGATGAAGTTGAATTCTACGGATGTTAATGATATAGAACATGTTCTTGCTTGCAATGGGTTACATTGTACTTACATGAATAAATAAATGTAGTTGAGATTATTATCTAAAACTATTTAATACGATAATCCTAGAAGCCAATTATATCTTTTGCTGGATTGGAAAAATAATACATGCTAAACTAGGAATGGTCAAGGTTCAAGGATTCCATATACCTTCATGTGATTTCACATTTCCATCTAAGTCATATTAGTATTATAGGTCATGAGCTGGATTGCTGTAACATGGTTATTGTATTGTATTACATTTTTAAGCATCATGTGCATATTTCTCCTGTGGAGTGACCTTTATCTGAGAACATTAGATTTGGCTTCTACTGCTAGCCCCTGTTCATCTAGATGGCACACGTGGATCTGGTTGACTCCCCCATGATGGGTTAAGATGGATGCGGCTACTCCCTAGTAAGTTGGGATGGACGTTAGGAGTGATATGCATGCTCCCCTGGTACGGGTTGAGACGGATATTCTTGATATTGATTCCTCTCTGGAAAATATTGCTAGTTGGTATGTAGCATTTTTTGTTTGTTCTATTATAAGTTCTATAGAAAATGATATGCAATGCTTTTCCTTATTCAGCATGAATGTGTGCATATGAGCACTGCAAATCATTGGAAGATACTCTTTAATATGTTTCATTGGTTCTCATTCAACACTATAATGATGTTCAGTTTTTTGCACTTGTTATACGTAATGACTTAACTAAACTTGGATATTTCATATTCAACACCTTTAGGACACTTTGATATTGATCTTATTATACGACAATATTATTTAAAATGCATCATTATAGAAATGTAATTAACTAGAGCCGTCAATTATGAAAGAGCAAATGCCGATTAATTAATGACCTAATAACTCAAACCTACCTGAATTTTGTACATATGGTTGATCTCTTACCGAGATGTGGTTTCTTCACCTTCATGGGATTCATATATTTCAGGTATGCAGGAGTTGACGGGTCTAGGATGACTTTACAGCTTGGTGGTTTTAATTGCATATGGAGTATTTATTTTTGCATTTTTGAATCTTGACTTGTGTAATACAGTGGAGATTTAGCTCCAATCACAGGCAGACTCATAGACTTGCTTCTTGTACTTAGAATATTTCAGTATTGTTATGCTTTTGACTCCATATTGTTTGTTTTCTTCCTGGTAAGAAACTATTTTTTGTTGAAATGGTAAATAGAAATACTACCTGATGGAGCTCAAGTAAAAGTATTTCATTTATTCATTTGTTTGCGGAATCCATTATTCTCTTCTCCACAGGAGTCGTGTTTACAAACTGGTATACTTGGTTGATAATTTTGTTCTGCTACAGATTAGGCTTGCTAGACTCGGATGGCCTCTATAGTCAACAGGGTATAAGTCGGTCATGATCTGGAATGGGTCGTGAAAGCTACCATAACATTGACCTCAAAAATCTCAAATAAGCACATTCAAAGATCAAACGTCATCAACAATCCCCACAACATTGACACCAACAATCTATCAGGAAAACTTCAAGCAGGAATTTCCTATTGAACTACATATATGGCATGTCTTTTCATATGAGGTCGAACTGCTTCTAACCATCATTTATGTGTCTTATGTGAGCATATCTATGGGTTCATAAATAGCACTTCAATATTTCATATCATCCACCAAAGGTGTCTTAGTTTTGTGATTAAATTAGATCAAAACATGACATGGTGTGTGTCATTTAGCATCATACCAAGATTTTATACCATATTGATGAAAATAATTTGAGATTTACTAGTGACTGCAACAAGAAAAGAAGCAACGACCATTCCAAGGATAATTAATATACGAATTACCCAATAATAAGGAAAGTGAGAACTAGAAATACATAAAGATGTATGTATTTTCAAGTCTACTATAAAACAGCATGAGAAAATGTCGTACCATAGTCCTCAATGAATCTGAGAGCCTTCTCCAAGAAAGATGGACTCCCATCAATCTCTTCTAAGGCAAGTAAAACGGGTCTTCCAATGACCATGGATTGCACAGATCGCTTATCCTTGCCTACAAGAGTTGCAGATACTGTAAATTCCTTGCATGAGAAAACCTCGAACCATTCATGACCATTAAATATAATGAGTAATATCATGCTCCCAACTTGCATAAATATCTGAGATTGTGACAGATATATTTCTAGTATTGTCAAAGCAAAGAATGATACACTTTTATGCAATGAAGTACAAGGGAAACTTCAATGCATGAAGGAAATGAATGCAAGAAAAAGGACCATAATGAAATGAATTCCTTAACTCTATGGTTGAATACGCTATGTACATTTTTATCCATATAAAAATTGTTTACAGAATAAGTGAAGATCCAATAAAGTATATGTATACAGAACTAAGCACTGAAGTAACCATCCCAGAGCACAGTTGTTTATACTGTGTGTTTCCTTTGGTTACAAGACGCTCCTTGGAAATGGTAACTGGAACCATGCCAATGTGGAAAAAGGACAACAGATTACCTAATCAAAAATATTTTCCTTCCATGCTGATATTAAGATAACTAACAAGTTGGTTGTTTTAGTAAAGAATGGTCATATGGATGGTACAAAATTATATAGGATTTCTTTGCCAATGAGGTGAAGTGATCATGATTAATATACATTTTGCACATCACCCCTGTTATCCCAAGACTTCTAAATAGTGAATGTCATGATAGATACCGGTCAAACTTGCATCACTTACATAGGAAATATTTCTAAATAGATGCAAAATGTGAGTATTCCTAAAGGTAGACACCATAACAATGAATCACAACAGGTTCTAGCAACTTCATCATCAGAGAAGAATGAATTATGGCTCCATTTTAATCTCTAATAATCCGAAATAAAGATAACTTCAAATTTATATCAGTATTTTATGTGGTCAACTTTATGTCATAAAAAAACACTGTTTCACACCCGTCATTATTTCTTGAGATATCTTTTGGAAGAGAGAGTAGTAGTAATAAATGTTCTCACAATGCTAAATTGCATTAGATAGACTGCATTTCGACTAAAATGGGATACTTTCATTGATTGCTTTTAGTACATATATATATGAGAGGACGAGCCTTTCCCTTTCATCTCTAGGCAATGTGGGACTAAACATGGATACCCACATACTCAGACACACACTATCTCTAACAGATATAACCCAAAAAAAAGGAAACTAGGTTCTGAGACATGGCTTCTTAATATGCAAAAGAAAGATAAATTCCATGACGCATAACTAAAACAGATCATAAGACGCATACTGAACTCACCACTCATATCATCACATGAATGGGATGATCACAAAAACTTATTCAGCTAAAAATAAAGATGTATTCAGAGCATTATCATTATCTTGCATGTGGGAGTAAACAACCATAACAAATGCACAACCAGGAAAAGAGAATTGGCCTTAATGCCACGTGGACACTAAGATCTAACATTGTATTTTGGGTCCTTGGTGAATAATGGTGAAGGAAATAGAAATGGTAAGTCTTCGATGAACAATAACCAAGATTCATCATTTGTGGCCTACAATAAAACATACATAGCTTTCATATGGGTATAAGGCTTGATAAATCCTCCATTCCAATTTGAACGAATAAGTTGCTATCTGAGAACTCAATTTGTACAACCACCATAGTCATATATGTCCATTAGAGCATGTCCTTAACCCCAAGTATCATGCAAGGATTTTGTAAACAAATGCAAAGATCGATTGCGCACATGGACAGGGCTTCTAAAAGTTCTCTAATTGACTGTACACATTGACAGGGTTTCTGAAAGTTTTCTAAGACAATAATACAAAAAAAATTTGGCACACCTATGATTTTGGCACGATGGGATTTGGAGGTTAAAGAGCAAGGATGTTGAACCAGAATCAGTACCAAACATAATAGTTGCTAAATTGAGTGAATTTATAGACCATGGAAGAATTACAAAAACAGAAAAGATAAACCTAAATAGGAGTCAAGCAAGCAAAAAGTTTTGAACAACTTCAATACCTAGTGAAACACTTGTCGGTGACCACGAAGGTCTTATCCCAATAATTAATTGTGTATTTTGATTACGGCTAATCGATTAAGTTTCTCATTTAATAATCACTAATTGTTAATACTTGATTAAGGCACATGCTAAGTATTTCTATTCTCATCATCAACACTTCTATTCACGAGATCATACTTGCTTGTTACTATGTTGTTGATCTGTATGTCAACTTTATTTTGTAGAAAAGCAATTCGGATAATTCGAAACAAGATTAGTCATGGAAATGTGCCGATGATATGAAGAAATTATGTTGGGCTAAAGATACAATAACTCAAGTCAAATCAGACCGAAAATTGTTTAAAGACTTTTTGTAATTTGGTATCTTTTATGTCTTCGGTGAGGATTAGCGATGTAACACTTAAAGAATGAGGTGCACTTGGAAGCTCAACCCACCATACCTTATAAAAGACATAAAACATATAAGTCTTGCATGCATTCTAGTTAGATAGCTCAAAAGCTAGGAGTTAAACTATTTTCGAATATCAAATAACTTCTAGATTTGCACACACATTTAGCCCGACATCCCTTCATCGTTTCAAACGTATCTGGAGCTGCAGACATTATTTTCACTTGAAACTTAGTTTTTTGGAAACCAGAATTAAGGACATTTCTATCATATATGTAGACACTTTAGCTTAATACAAACTGGAACATGTTCAAAATCATGCATCTTCATCGGGTAGTTTTTTATCAGGGAAACAACACAATGGCAATATGCTGCCAGTATACCAACAATATATTACAAGTATACCGACAGTATACTACCCAAAACATTTTCGTTCCAGCAAGAAGCATTTCTCTTGTTCCACGATACACTGGCTATCTGTATTACCACTATCTTTGTTTATCTTTGCAAAACTGCTTGCAACGGCTATAAAAATAACCGTTACACTTACCACATACTAACAGTGTACTGGTAACGGCTATACGACTATAGTTGTGTTGTGGGCTATATATATGGTCTTATTGTCATTCTTTCACTCTATCTTGAGCTAAAAATTTGCATATACAATCTCAAGCCCCCAAAAACTTGCATATCACCAAGAGAAAACTCTCCAAACACCTAAGAGCTTCCACTTGCTCATATTCATCAAAGTGAAAGTGTAATTTGAGAGGTTCATTAGATCTTCATCTTCTGTTTAAGAAGATCAACATTTCTCTTACAAAATAGGTTGCTTCCGAAAGGAAGTGTTGGAGTCCACGAGCACTCAACACCAAGCTCGAGTTTGGAGTGTTGGACACTCGAAACCAAGTCTGTATGTGAAGTAGACGAGACCTTCGAATCAAAGCTCGCGTTGTAACTATTTTCAAATAGTGGATTAAAGTCAGAGAGTTCGGTAATTGGAGTGCCTTACGGAGGATACCATGATACATCGGGTGTTTGCAATATTGCCTTATTTCCTTCCAGTCATTTTTAATTGCTAATTAGTGTTCTTTAATTGTGCTTAATTCTTAAAACCATATTCACCCCCCCCCCCCCCCCCTTCTCTCTCTCTCTCTCTCTCTCTCTCTCTCTCTCTCTCTCTCTCTGGTGTTTTCAGAAGGCAATAAGAAAAGGTGAATCACAGCTACAATCATTTGAATATTTCAAAGAAAAGTCCAATGAAGATGGAATCTGGATGCCCAACTTCCTAGCAAGTATTTATTTTCTCTCTGGAACCATTGGTTATGTTTTCTTTTTATTGTCTCTTAAGCATAGGGAAAATGCCCTCACGAGAGGGGTAATATAAGGCCTTGTAGTTTATGTTCTGGCAT
The DNA here is from genome assembly GCA_029216955.1 of Iris pallida. NCBI lineage: Eukaryota > Viridiplantae > Streptophyta > Magnoliopsida > Asparagales > Iridaceae > Iris > Iris pallida. The sequence goes on along the minus strand of JANAVB010027397.1, from coordinate 19,875,430 downwards.
TCAATATTAACTCAAGACAAACATCAGACACAAGGAAAAAATCAGATCAAGCTTGTAAAAATTATTAACATATGTTGTGTTTAAGTGGTCAGACATAAGATCTGAGTATTACTGCTACACTGTTTAAGGAGTTAGTACCCCTTAGAATGAGTGAGCATCCTTTAACGAGTTGCACCTTGCTTCAAATTCTTGACAGACTGAGAAGATCTACCAGATTACTTAAACAATGTTTAGCATGAGGTACTTTGGTATTCTATCGCAATATAAGCCAAAAGCATAATCCACTTTCCCTTATCACCTGGAAATAAATAGCAGAATAATCTGATATGGGCCATGGGCGAAATAAATTGAATGGAAACAAGGTCTCATGTGGATGACCTCCAACAACTTGGAATAAAGGCTTTGCAAAGGCATATCTAATTTCCTATGTTCCTCAATTTTGATTATCATACTTACAAAAGTTGATAGCCTGTCACCTATAAATAAGATAACGCCAATTTAAATTAGAGCTTAGTAAATTAATTTAGTATCTTTCTGTAGGAAAACGTAATGATCATGTAAATATTAAGGTCATTCAATTTTTTATAGACAACTCATAAAAAATATCATACTTGACAACTTACCTCCAAACTATCATATGTCAATCAATGTCACTCTTGCAATTCTATTGATGCTAAAACACCCAATACTATTAATATTGATGGTATGAACAGAGAAAACCATATGAGTAAAAAAAAAAAAAATCCTTTACTAGTAATTTACTATAGCATTAGTGTCAGCAATATAAAAAAAAATGTACTCATTTTAGCACTATTAACAGTTCTGAGTATATGATATTGCAGCTGTTTGGAAGCAGCAGCAAGAAAAATCACAGGAATTGATATAAAAAAATACGGTTCACTTCCAATGCATGAATTGAGTAAAAAAATAATCCATGCAGATAATTTGGACTTCTTAAGAGTGAATTAAAACATCTAATGCCAAAAACTGAGAAAGGAGTACATTGTTCACCGGATGCTTCAATTGAGTCACCCATCTCATTGCGGAGGATTCCATTCTGCCCCATAACATTAACTGCACTAGGTGCTTGTGCCAAAGCATTTTCTAGTGCAGTTTTCCACTCTTGCAATTCCTCTGAAGTTTCTGCCTATTCAACCAGAGAAATGGTGATACAAAATGATAGATGATTGTGAAGCCTGTGAAGGAAGTGAAGAATGATACAAATATACAGCATATAGTATTACCTTTAGTGTAAAAGTTCGCCCATCACGCCCATCAGGAAAAAGCACTGTCAAGAGCTTTTTGTCTGCCTTAACAACAACACTGCAGTTTGATTCATGATAAGTTTATTATTCAGTATATTTACATTAACTAATGCTTTTGCATGCATAGTAGCTGACGATGAAAGCAAGTGAACGGTCGAGAATCCCACCTTCCTGAAGTGTTCAGGTCAATACCACCAAGTGTAGGATTTGCTTCACCACCTTTTTGTGGAAGAGCATTCTGAAAATAATAAAGGTTACTAATACTTTTAATGAGGATAGTCATATGGAAAGAAAAAGGAACACTAGAATATCTGGAAGAAAAAATGAGCCAAATAGGCACTCTACAGTTTCGGCATATATTACAGGCAAGATCTTCATAAGATTCCCTACTAAGTTTGTTATATTATTCATGTTTGCATTGAGATTGGTCATGAAACCTAATTTACAAGGACACCAATACAAGAAGAACACGACACGGTCCCTTTTTGGCGTCTCCTAGTGTTCGTGCCATATCTGATACATGTCCAAGGTGACTCACCACGGACATGACACCATTTTATGGTGCTTCCTAGGTATTATGAAAGAGTGAAGTCAGACAAGATGACTGGAGCTGTCTTCTCAAGTAATAATCACCTTAGCATAATCATTTTTCTCTTGAATGACTACAACAAGTTTAAAAATTAATTTAGACTAGGTTTCAATAGAAGATTCAAAAACTGCAATCTATCCCCAATGCTGGAGAAATTATTCAGTGAGCCAGGCTCACCGTGCACCTTGATTCTCCTCGACTTGATGGCATGGAGATGATTGCATGCAGTGGCAGCCTGGAACAGTCCTCATCCCCATGCCATCAAGTGGAGGAGAATCAAGGTGCACGGCAAGCCCGGCTCACTGAATAGTTTATACCAATGCTGTTAAGCACATACATGCATGGACCAGCTGCATAAAGACTGTACAAAAAAAAGAGTAATGGTCAAGGCTGCTATTTAAGATGTAATCTCTGTTTACGTGACCAATAGTATGTCATAAAGGGATTACTTATTCATGATCAAGGTCAATTTTATTGGAGCTTTCACATTATTTTCATACATAGACAGCATGGTACATAGTTGTTACTTTGTACTGACAAATTTATTGATCTACTATGAATGAAATTTGGGTGGGATCTCCTTGGTCCCATCCTTTGTCTCGAGAAAAATTCATACATAGACATTGTTTCCTCCATTCTCCCCTTAGCCACTCTTTTTCCAACCTGTCGACAAGCATAACTTAAGCAAGCATGGCATCATCAACTAGTGTCATTAACCATAATTGTACTGCTTCTGGTGACTACAAGCATAGGGGTTTTGTTACTGATCTGAATCTCCGTTTGGAACACAAGGCCTTCTGAACATGACCGCAGCAGCACCTCAACATAACTGCAGCAGTACCTTGTCAGGACTCCTAATGTAAAACCTGCCTCCCACAATAAACTTCCCTGATGATTCACAGGAAGTTCTTTTTGATTTTCCTATTTTATCCTTCTTATATAGCCAGAGTAATTGCTTTATGAGCAAGTAAACTTTGTATTACCCTCTGTCATTTCCTCCCAGTGTAAGCCAGACATTTGCTCAGTGCTAGGAAGCATTCAGGGAAACTTTCAACAAACCTATTAGAAAACAAGTGGTGAATGCTTTCTTGTTTATTCTTCAGCCCCAAGGCTGGTTTAAATAGAGGAAATACAATCAATGTCCTTCCTTGAATCAAGGAAAACTTTATTACAATCAATGTCCATCCTTGAATCAAGGAAAACTTTATGGAAAGAAAAACTAACATAAAATCTTCTCTAATAATAACAAAATCTTCTCTAATAATAACCAATAATAAGAGAAGCGAGAATCAAGGGATTCTCCAACACCCCCCTCAAGTTGGTGCATAGATATCTATCATGTCCAACTTGGTTATCAAATGCTCAAAGACGGGTCTTGCCAAACTTTTGATTAAGATGTTTGCAGTTTGCTGACTAGAGGGCACAAATGGTAGACATAATTCCAGCTTCTAATTTCTCTTTTATGAAGTGACGGTCAATCTCAATATGTTTGGTTCTATCATGTTGAACTGGGTTGTGGGCTATGCTTATGGCAGCTTTACTGTCAGAATATAACTTCAATGGAAGCTCAATTTTTATCTTAAGTTACTTCAGGACTCTTTGAATCCATAGTCCTTCACAAATACCCTAAGCCATAGCTCTAAACTCGGCTTATGCACTGCTTCTTGCTACAACTCCTTGTTTTTTGCTTCTCCATGTCACAAGATTACCCCATATATAGGTACAATATCCAGAGGTTGATCTTCTGTCTGTTACTGAACCTGTCCAATCTGCATCAGTAAAGATAGACACATTTCTTTCACTAGTCTTCTTAAAAAATAAATCTTTTCCGTAATTGGCCTTCAAGTATCGTAGTATTATATATACTGCCACAAGATGTTTTTCATAAGGAGAATGCATAAACTGACTCACTACACTGACTGAGAATATAGTGTGAGACAAGTAAATTAGCTTACCTACCAACATCTGGTATCTTCCGGTGTCAACAGGAACATTTTCTTCTCCCCAAAGTTTTACATTAGGATCCATGGGAGTGTCGGCTGGTCGACAGCTACTCATTCTTGTTTCTCGTAATAGATCGAGAATGTATTTTTGCTGTGAAACCACAATTTCTTTCTTCGATCGAGCAACCTCCATACCTAGAAAGTATCTCAAGGACCCTAAGTCCTTGATTTTAAAGTCTGTAGCAAGTCTCTCTTTTACTCATCTCATTTCAACTGTATCATCTCCAGTGAGGACAATATCATCTACATAAACAATCAAGGTAGATAATTTTCCATCTGAGGAGAATTTGGTGAATTAAGTGTGATCAGCTTGTCCTTGAGTGTACCCTTGGCTCTTCATAGACTGAGTAAATCTTTCAAACCAAGCTCTCGGAGATTGCTTTAAGCCATAAAGAGACTTCTTCAACATGCATACCTTTGATCCAAATTTGTCTTCAAAGCCAAGAGGACTATCCATGTATACTTCTTCTTCTAGATCACCATTGAGGAAGACATTTTTTACATCCAACTGATGTAGAGGCCAATCCAGATTAGCCGCAAGAGATAAAAGTATTCTGACAGTGTTCAATTTTGCAACAGGAGCAAATGTCTCTGAGTAATCTATGCCATAGGTTTGAGTGAAACCCTTAGCCACCAAGCGAGCCTTATACCTTTCAACTGACCCATCTAAATTGTACTTCACAGTAAACATCCACTTACATCCGACGGTCTTCTTACCAACCGGTAGCGTCATGACTTTCCAAGTTTTGTTCTTTTCAAGAGCTTTCATCTCCTTAATTACAGCTTCCTCCACTTTGGAACTTCTAGAGCATCCTATACATTCTTTGGAATCTCTACACTAGACAATTGGGAGGTGAAGGCAGAAAAAGATGAAGACAAGTTTGAATATGATATAAAATCGGACATAGGATATTTAAGGCAAGATTTAACAGATTTTCTAACAGCTATGGGATCATCTATATCAGGATCCTGATACGACTCTGAGAGATAGAGAAAGACTTATCTTTTCTTTTCTTAGGAGGTTGATTATTCTCCGAATCAGATTCATGGCAGTGTTGAAATGTGGACACATCCCCTTCTTTATGGTTCTTCCTCACAAACACATTTCCTTTCCAAGTCTTGTTTCCTACTTCGAACATGTTTTCTTTAGATGACGATTCATTTTGTGGTATTTCAATTAGTTCATCATTATTATCATCTTCAAGATTCTTATTATTTTTTTATGAGAAAGTGCAGGCTCGAATTCATCGAGTTTCTTACTCATAGTAGGAGTAGGTTCAGATAATGAATCATGGCCATTTTTTTTCCATGAGAAAGTGTAGGCTCGGATTCATCGAGTTCCTTACTCATAGTAGGAGTAGGTTCAGAAAATGAATCATTGTCATTTTTTGTTGGTGCAGAAGTACAAGTCTTAGAATTTTATAATATAGGCAAGGACAAATTATTTAAAAAACTTATGTTCTCAGTTTGAAACGAGTCTTCCTTTAAGTCCCCCCCCCCCCCCACCCGAAGATGAGTATCATCAAAAAAAAAATGTTTGTTTTCAAAGAATGTGACATCCATAGTGACAAATATTTTCTTCTTCTTTTTATCAAAACATTTATATCCCTTCTGGGTTGGAGAGTATCCTACAAAAACATATTTTATAGCACGTGGTTCGAGTTTACCAATATTCTTATGTTCATGAACAAATGTTGTCAACCAAAAATTTTTAATGTCAAATCAGTTGAAACATGAGTAACAGAAAAACATTCTTTGAAAATATAAATTAGAGTTTGAAAATTGAGAACTTTGGAGGGCGTTCTGTTAATTAAATATGCAGCAGTTAAAATTGCTTCACCCCACAAATAATTTGGTGCTTTACTTGAGAAGAGTAAAGCTCTAGACACCTCCAATAAGTGTCTATTTTTTCTTTCTGTAATTCCATTTTGTTGGGGTGTATTAGGACATGAACTTTGATGCACAATTCCATTTTCAAGAAAAAAATCACCCAAAAGTGTGTTAAAGTATTTCCTGCCATTGTCACTTCTAAAGACTTGAATAGTTGTTTGAAATTGATTTTGCACCATTTAAAAAAAGTCCTTTACAGCCTAACAAACATCGAATTTTTTCTTTAACAAGTACACCCAACATACTCTTGAATGGTCATCTATAAATGTGATAAACTTTTTCTTGTGAGAAAGTGTACTTGTACGGTTAGGACCCCAAACATCACTGTGAATAATAGAAAAAGATTTTAATGGTTTATAAGGTTGTATTGGAAAATGGGAACGTTGATGTTTTACAAATTCACATGCCTCACATTTAAACAAAGACAAATCTTTGTTATGAAATAACTTAGGAAACAAGTGTTTTAAATAACGAAAACTAGGATGGCCTAATCATAAATGCCATAATATAATGTTGTCATCGTTATTCGAAACAAAAAAAGGCTCAAAGCAGGAACTTATCGGTTTGGAAGGCAGTTGTGATTTAGGTCCAATGTCGAAGTAGTAGAGTCCTCCATTCTCCTTAGTACTGCCAGTTATCTTCTCCGAGTTCAAATCCTCAAAGACACAGTGAGAACGAAAAAAGGTAAGTTTGACAAAAAAAATCTTAGGCTAATTTACTGACAGACATTAGGCTACAAGATAGATTTGGGACATGAAGGACATCTTTAAGAGTCAACATCGAAGACAACACAACTGAACCTTTACCTGCAATGGCTGAAAAGGAACCATATGCGACTTTATTTTTTGATTCCCTGCACAGGGACTATATGAAGAAAATAGAGTAGATTTACTTGTCATGTGATCAGTTGCACCTGAATCTACTATCCAAGTGTGGTTGGGACTGACACTAAGAAGAGCATAATTACCTTTCTGTGTTATAGAACAAGAAGGAGTTTGAGATTTGAGAAGTTTGAACAGTTTGTCTAGTTGTTCCGTCATGAGTGAAAGATGAGTTGAAGAAGATTGCTGTCCTTGATCTGAATTACTAGCCTGAAATGCACAACCCTCATTATCACCTTTCTTCTTCCAGTTCGGAGACTTGCCATTGATCTTCTAACATGTTTCATGCGTATGCCATGCACATTTGCAGTGATCACACCAAGGTTTGTCCGACTTCTTACTTTCGTTGAAATCGCTGTCTCCGAAAGAACTTTCGTCCATTGCCGTCGTCATCGCCACGGCCAGTACTGCCGCCAGCACCGCGGCCAGCGCCTTCGCCAGTGCCAGCGCCGCGACCAGCACCATCGCCACGGCCTGCTCCGCCTTCTGTCGTAGAGGAGTCGCCGTTGTTTGTTGAGCCGGTGAGGGCTTGCTGCCATCTATTGAAATTGGCCATTGAGAGCCTAACCGGGTTAAGGGAAAAACTTTACAAACCCTAGGTTAGGGAACATGGCTCTGATACCATATTAGAAAACAAGTGGTGAATGCTTTCTTGTTTATTCTTCAGCCCCAAGACTGGTTTAAATAGAGGAAATACAATCAATGTCCTTCCTTGAATCAAAGAGAACTTTATTACAATCAACGTCCATCCTTGAATCAAGGAGAACTTTATGGAGAAAAAAAACTAACATAAAATCTTCTCTAATAATAACAAAATCTTCTCTAATAATAACCAATAATAAGAGGAGAGAATCAAGGGATTCTCCAACAAAACCAGATATGGATGGGTCAATTTTATGGAATTGGTTGAACTATCCAGGTAACTCGGCCATCACCTAAGTGCCAGAAAAGTTTGTTTCCAAACTATGTCTCACCACTTTGGTAGCACCTGTAATATTAGTAGAAGAATAAAGAGAATAATGGGATATTTTACCGAGGGGGTATGGACCCTTATTTATATGGCAAAATTGAGGTTTCTATATTACATTACGTGGGACTAAAAGAGACTCCAGAAAAAAGAAATAAAAAGAGATGCATAATACTCGACTACATTCCACCGCAAGTTGGAAAATAACAAGCAAGTCTAGGTCGAAGAAAAATTGTAGGAAAAAAGGTCGTAAGAGTCTTGGTGAGAATATCAGCTAATTGTACATACAACAGGAAAATGATGAAGACAAACTTCTTGAAGCTTGGCTTTATCCCGAGTGAAGTGACAACCAACTTCAATATCTTTGGTGCACTCATGGAAAACTAGAGTCTCGATGATATGAATGACGACTTTTTTGTCACAATGTTAAGTATATGAATGACAACTTTGTTGTCGCAATTTAAAGTAACCGAAGATGTGAAGGAAACACCAAGATCAGACTAAAGGATTTTGAACCATGTTAGCTCAAAGACGGGATGAACTATGGAAAGGTAATCGGCTTCAGCAGAGAAACATGCGACAACAATTTGTTTCTTGTTCATCAAGAGAGGCTGCCTAATCAATAACTCAATATATAAGATATGAGACAAAGAGGAAGAAAGTCCATAGACAAGACCATAGCCCAGGAATTTCTTCAAGTAATAGAAAATGAATTCAACAACATGAAAATAGGAGACAGTAGAGACTACATATATTGGTTGACATTGTTGATGGAAAATTAAATATTTCGTCGAGTCACGATAAGTAGATGAGTTTCCGGATGAGACAAAGATATGTAGATGAGCTAATGTAAGAAAGACGAATGGTTTGCTCCATAGGTGTGTTGGCCAGCCAGTAACCAAGAAAATCGGTCTCTGCCAAGAAGTAAGGAAGCTTCCATGTGTGCAACTTTAATGCCAAAAAGTACCATAGACAACCCAAGTCCTTTATGTAAGAGTTGCTAGAAAGATGCGCTTAGGAGATTCCATCATATCTATCGTCACTGACAATGATGTCATCCATATGGGCTAGTGAACAACTATGCCTTAGCGTTGACGATGAATAAAAAGAAACCAACCACTCACAGCTCGGAAGAAACCAATTTACTGGACAAGTTGGTTAAACTTGTCGAACCCATAGTTTGCAGTATTGGCCAATACCGATCCGACACAGTGGATGCCGATAAGTTTGGCATGTTGCAATCCGATACCGATACTGCCGATACCAACCGATACTCATAGAAAAGGTTCGATACCAATATTGCAAACCTTGGTCGAACCAGACCCTTGGACACTGTTTGAGGTCATATTATAGACTTATGGAGATAACAGACCAAGTGCTCCTCCGCAAACACTGTAAGCACAAGGTTGCTGCATATAAAATGTCTCAGGAAGATCCCAGTTGAGAAAGGCATTCTTGATGTCAAGTTGATGAAACAGCCACATGTTTGACAGCCAAAAAAAATAGAAGCCGGAAAGTAATACAGTATTCAATTTGGTAACTAAAGAAAAGGTTTCTTCATAGTCCACCCCATAGAGTTGGGTGAAGCCCTTGGCAACGAAACTAGCCTTGAGGCGTTCGACAGAACCATCTAGATTTTGATTGGCGGTGAACACCCAGCTACAAGCAATGTAAATGATGATACTATAGGATCTTGCGGCATGACATGCTGTTCTTAGGAGTGTAAATATAGTTCTGTGAGCATCGGGTCATCAGAAAAAGGATAGGTGGATCATTAAAAATGGGAGTAGAAGATGGTGAGGAGATGGACATGGTGAACAAAAGTATGGTTGTGTTCAAGAAAAGCAATATAGCCATATGTTGAAATGATAAGCTTATTCTCGTTAGAAGAAAAGCAAACATAGTGGCCGGATGAGCAAGGTTTCACCTTGGGGTCTATGAGCCAACATAGCAAGTACAGTCAAACACTTAGAGAGACAAAATAAATGGTTCTTGGTTCAGGAAAAAGATAGAGAAGGGAGACTATACAAATAGAGGACTGCATGTGATTGATGAGATAAGTAGTTAGCATGCCAAAGTTCCAATAAGTCTACAGACACATCATAAGAGTGAAATATATAAATATGAGATATAAGACTTACTGGGTCATTTCGGTAAAAGACCAGAGAAGTTCGCGTAAGAACAAACCAGCGTTTCTTCCAGGACGTCCATCCTATTCCTGTAATTAATAAAATACAATGTAGCCATTGTCACAATATATACTATACTAAGCAACATCAGTTCCACAAGTAGTTCATTGTAAACAACAATAGATTGTACATCAAATTGTTATAAGTGATCCTCAGAAAAGTTCCAAAATGTTGGCCATGACCATGCAATAGCAATGCCACTAATATCTACAGGAAAGTACAAAATATAATGACAGGGGTTGACAGAAGAGAAACATTAATGTAATGAACTCAAACCTAAAAAGAACAAAAGAAACCGAAAATTATTTAACCATGCAACTTTGAATGAACTTATAGAAAATATGCTGTCATAAACTAAGTTTCTATCTTTAGCCCATTGCTGGATAAATACTAGGTATATAAGTTATAGCTAGTGTTGCAGTGAAAATCTAGACGACTGATACTGCAAGATGTAAGGAGAAGCCTTTGGCCTTGGTTGGATACCAATGAACTCATTTATCTGCCAAAAGATTTCATCAAACTTTGAGATTGGGTACAGTCCCTATCAGAATCCTGTTTGGATGGAGAAAAAAGACCGCAACCTAGTTTCAAACCTTGGGACTGTGTTCGATCCTTTGGACGACCAAAAATGGAGCAACCTCAATTTCTGCGGTCAAGAGTAAAGAAAGGATACAATATCCTCAAAGATTTTCAGAGTGGTCCATTTAGCCTTTCAGAAGACAAATATAAATTACAGATAAAGTTTCAAACATTTTGAGAAGAAAAATCCATGTTAATAAAGCATAACAAAATTGTTCATCCTTTAGATAAATGGAAATAAACAACTTGACCTCGTATTGTCACTACTAATAAAAATTCAACAAGTGAACACATCAATTTCATTTTAATAATTCAGATGACATTTTCATATATGAGAGAGAACAATAATATAACACAAGAGCTGGACATTTGGAAAATCTATAGATGGAAGGGATGAGACTTAAACATAAACAACTTTTTGTTGAGGCACTAATGACATGAAAATTGTATAATAGATATATCATGAAGACAAAATAACTACAAAAAGGATAAATATCCCAGTGACAAAGAACAACTAGTTCAAGGAAGAAATTACCTTTCGACGCTAGAAATAGGGTCCCACTTTTCAGAATCTGCAAAGTTGTATATTTTTTCAGTGTAGGCCAGTCAAGTGATTTGAAACATAAACACTAAACATTAACTGTACTACAACAGTACATAAAAACATAGGTTGACCTAACAACTAAATTCAATGGATACTAATAGAGAAAGGTTTAACAAATTGCTCATACTGATATAGGTGATATCTGATTTAAGCTGATCTATTCAATACTGCATGAAAATTTTGGCATCGGGCTACTATTGGAGAATTTTGGTTCAGTATCAGATGATCCAATCCATTATGGTTTAAACAAAATTGGCTGGAATTGGCCCAAACTTATCAAAACTAACCGAAAATGATTTTACTGGCCAAAACTTTCTGAAACAAGGCAATGTTGGCTAAAACTTTCAAACTTTACCAAAACTTGGCCCAAATATATACTTGATTCTGGTTTGCTTCACCCATATGTAATAGTAATTTGTAAAAACTTGGTCAAGCATATATATGGAGTTGTCTATTAAATATGCATGTACATATTATAATTTCATAATGATCATGCAATTGTGCAATAGTTCACCAAACAACATGAAAATACACAAAAAAATATATAAACTTCCATTTGAACCAAGGTATGTAGTATTGGCCTATGCCAATAAAACCACTGAAACCCCAGAAACTGCCAAAATGATACCCATGGGAAGGCTCCGAATCCAATATGTCCACCTTGGTTTGCAGGTGCACTCTAACATCTCATTTCCTATTTTATATCAAAATCTTATATGTTTTCTTCGAATTGCCGAAACTCTACCATGAAACTGTTAAAACTGATGATACTAAGAAATATGGAAAAGGATTTGGAACTTTTATGGTTGGTCACAGCATTATATTACTGACGGTTTCTACTTTATATCCATCTCATCTCTTTCTCTCTCAAACAAAAACAAATGCAAGTACATACACATACAACAATCACAGCATGACCACCAACTCGGAATTGTTGGAAGACTTTTGACCAATCCATTTTTGGACAAAAGGAACTCGTTCTGTTCTAAACTATAATATTTCAGGATCAGTTGATGCATATGATAATGATTCTCTAACTCTATATTATTATAATATATCTAGATGAGAAAATCGAGAGAACCAAAGTAAATCATCCATATGGATGGTGTGAGATGCAATTTGAGTAGTGCAAATAAACTTCAGCCAAAATTAAGTGGAGCATTGTAACTTTTTCATGTGTTCGTAAGTGTGTATGTAAGCTCCTACTCTACTATGCAAATAAACTTCAGCCAAAATTCAATTGGAGCATTGTAACTTTTTCATGTGTTCATAAGTGTGTATGTAAGCTCCTACTATGTATGATTCTTTTGTACGTGTGTTGTATGCATGCAAATAAGTATATAATACAGTGATAATAGTAATGATAAAAGAAACAATCTTACATCAGGAAGATCTCACCCACCTGGCAATTAGGACAGTTTTGTGGTGGTTTGTCAGAATTTTCAGATGCCTTTGTGGTCCATATATTTTTATCCCCCTCTGCGCATCGACAAGGTTTATTCGGTGTTGGGTACTCACTAGTTACAGAAGACGCCATCTGCCAAAGTTGATCAATTCAATTAACCAGGCTACTCAAACCATGTTAGATTCTTCAATATGGACTATGTCAAAGCTTTGCAAGGAAAGTCTAACATAAAATAAAACCTCAACTGGTCTCGTCTTAAAGGAAATAAAAGTAGAAGAAGAAGAAGAAGAAGAGACAGACAGACAGAGAGAGAGAGAGAGAGAGAGAGAGAGAGAACGGGAGAAATAGACCCACGTGGCTAATGCTAATGCTAATGCTAATGCTAAATTTATACTACTTTGACAACCCAAAAGTTGCACATTTGAGGCGACCATCAGCCAAATTGATAGATCCGAGCAATTTCCCATAGATAATCATGTCAACTAAAAAAATGTCGTAATAATTAGATTTAGGGCACGTCTTCCTGACATGTCATCTCGCTCAAACTTTTCAACGGCCCTCTAAATTTACCTAAGAGGCATAAGTGAATATCTGGTGGCAATACGAGCCTCATCCAGCTACCAAATCTTCCAGTATGTCTTTAGACCGGCTTAGTCATATAGAAAGGAAGATAAAGGGAAACTAGTAGCCACACAGTCAACGAATGAGCAGAGTACAATATCTTTACTAATTCAAATTATCATGCTTGGTAACGTAATGCTGACCAGTCATAAGCACAACAAGACGTTATATACACATGGCATCGCTTTTAGCATGTCGTATGTATTTTGGAGTGTCAGTCCCGTGTCCAATATGTATGCAACAGGAACAAGGCAACAGTTTTGGAGAGTCCATGCTTCTAAGGCAATGATCTAAGAAGAGAAGGAGTCGACGTCTTCTCTTGTTAATTCACAGCAGTTAACCACACTGAAATATGACAACCGTTATCTTCTAAACTAAACCATTGAACAAAATACAAATACAGTGATGTCTATGTTGCATGGGCACTAATACCTAGGAACCACAGACTCCAAAAATCCATTCCATGTCCATATTATCTCATGTCGGACACGTATTGGACATGCCAGAGACACCCCAAAATACGTCAGGGCACACCGAATAAGTGCCGAATCCGTGTCGTCGTGTCCCAAACGTGTCGTGTTGTATCCGTGTCCGTGTAACATAGCTTAATACAACTCGAAGGTAATTACACGGCAAATGGACAGGGTAACCTATTTGGGGCTGTAGACTCGAGACATTTTTCAGCGAGCAGAGCTATGAACATTCTGAACATTTGTTCCAGAGTCCACAGTGATTCTGAGGGGATTTGCTTCTACCACTGGTTTGCCTTTGTCATGGGAAATTGGGCCATGGTGCATTTTGGTGCGCCTGTAGTGCCTGATGCGTGTCAGACACGACGTGACACGCAGAACCGTAGTTCCTACACTAAACAAGCATACTCGAATTTTGGCAAGTAAATCACAAAGGCCTGGTTTTGCAGGGGTGAGCATTATTTGGCTTTGAACCGAGAACCGAACCGAATAGGTTCGGTTCGGTTTGAAAGAAAAGAAATTTGATTCGGTTTCGGTTTTGAAACTACTAAAATTCCTTCTTCAGTTTCGATTTCGGTTTTAGGTTTCGGTCCAAAACCGAAAGCCGAATTAAGACTTGTGCAATTATATAAATACCACCAATTCTATGCATATTTTGTGATAAAAATGTGTATATTTTTTGTATATTTTGAAAACAACAATTCTATGTATATGTTTTGAAGTCCAACTTTTGTAATTTAACAAGTAGTCCAACTTCGGGTCCAATTTTGAAACACAACAATTGTATGTATAGAAATTAAATTTTCTAACATAATTTCACCACAATCCTAACTTTGGGATCTGTCTATTAAAAAAATAAAAATAGTCCAACCGAACAAACTGAATCGGTTATATTGGTTTGTATGGCTAATTTCGGTCCGGTTTCGGTTTAGTTTTTTAGAATTTTGGTTTTTTTCGATTTTGAATATTTAGCTTCAAAATTGTTGCTGCTTTTCAAAAAACAGCTTTCCAAGCAGCATCCCACTTGCCTTCAGAAGCTGCCACAAAATTGAATAGGCTTTTCAAAATAGTTCCGATAAGCTGTTGCTACCAAAGAGCTTTTGGGATTGCGAGGGGATTTGTTGCTACCACCGCCGACCTTGCCTTCTCCGTGGGAGATTCGGTCCTAGCGTACTACGGTGCGTATTTCGTGTCCGATACGCGTCAGACGCGACGTGGACACGGCACGGGTTTTTTTTTTTTTTTTTGCAGGTGCTTTTGCTCCCTCTAGACGACTGTCCTCTTTCTACGCAAAAACACGAGCATTAGTTGGTTCTTTCGGCAAAAGAGTACACCGGATCATAAAATAAAAAGCAAGCACGGAGGAGGAGGCGCCGACACGGCACGATACGGACACGGGGACACGAAAACGGCACCTACTTCGTCAAACTCGACAATGCCGCTGGGAATAAAGCTCGGAGCGCGAAATGTACATGAGAGCTGGAATTGGTGGGAGGAGGGAGCAGACCTGCGATTATTCGGACGAGGAAGAGAAGGAAGAGAAGGAAACACAGACGTGGGAGCCGACCGATCCCTCAGAGTTCCGCCATTAGAATTCCTTTCTCCAATTGGGAGAATTATTTCTTCTTCTTCTTCTTCTTCTTTTCCTTTTTTTTTTCTTTTTTTAAATTTTTTTTCCTTTTATTTAGGGAGGGGGGTTTCTTTTCTGGGAGAGGGAGGGGAGGGGTTTTTTTTTTTTTTTAATTTGTTGTTCCGGTTTTTTATCTCTGGCCATTTACCGACCCATGAGACCCGGGCGCATGTACGCCCTCTCTCGTGCCACGTGCTACATTTCATATCCATTGTTTTATTTTTATTTTTATTCCATTTTCATTTTTATTTATTTTTTATCTGTTTCTTCTCTTTTAGAAATATGGGCCCGGATCCTAGTAGGCCCATTTTGACCCCACTTGTGCTTGACTACCAAGGCCCACCACAAATCCTAAAGACTGATGATCTATTAGTTATATGCTTAACACCGGAGCCGGCCCACGGAATTGGGTTGTCCCATCGAGAGTTAATTTTTGTTGTCCTAGTTTTTATTGTGGGTCGGCTCTGGAGGATCATTCGTGACTCCGATCTCTTGTGGAGTCATAAAGTAGAGAGGGACTATTCAAGTCTGAAATCTTATTTTGCTTACCCCTGAGTCGGTCTTGCTTAACACATGCAACCCCTCGGACTGTGTTTTCGATCTATCTAGTCCACTTACTAATGGCTAGTTCTAACCAAAGAAAGAAAGAAAAGAAATTAATTGGATACCATTTTTTAAAAATAAATTAGTATAAGACTTAATCAGGAAGATCTTTCAATAAAAATGTTAGAATCGTAGCCGAAGGAGGTCTTTTTCTGGTTAAAGAAGAGAGTTAAATTCACGTGTATTTTATTTTCAAAATATTTCGTTCGATGTGAACATTCAACTAGAAATGCCTTCATACACCACTTAACTAGTATGAAATATCCAATTGGGAGAATAATTTCTTCTTCTTCTTCTTTTCCTTTTTTTTTTTTCCTTTTTTAAAAATTTTTTTTTTTCCTTTTATTTGGGGGGGGGGGGGGGGGGGGGGGGTTATTTTCTGGGAGAGGGAGGGGAGGGGAGGGGTTCTCTTTTTTTTAATTTGTTGTTCCGATTTTTTATCTCTGGCCATTTACCGACCCATGAGACCCGGGCGCATGTACGCCCTCTCTCGTGCCGCGTGCTACATTTCCTATAGAAATATGGGCCCAGATCCTAGTAGGCCCACTTTGACCCACATGCACTTGACTACCAAGGAAATGCCCACCACATATCTTAAAGACTTGATGATCTATTAGTTGCCGGCCCACGGAATTGGATTGTCTCATCCAGAGTTAGTTTTTGTTGTCCTGATTTTTATTGTGGATCGATTCTGGAAGATCACTCGCGACCCCAGCTTCTTGTGGGGTCATACTGATTCTGGATGTTGCTCCAAGCAGAGAGGGGTTGTTCAAGTCCGAAGGTCTTGTTTGGCTTAATCCTGAGTCGGTCCTGCTTAACACATGCAATCCCTTGGACTGTGTTTTCGATCTAGTCCAGTTACTAATGGCTAGTTGTAATCATAGAAAGAAAGAAAAAAATTAATTGGATACCATTTTCTGAAAATATATTAGTATAAGACTTAATGAGGAAGATATTTCAATAAAATGTTAGAATCGTAGTCGGAGGAGGTCTTTTTCTAGTTAAAGAAGAGAGTCAAATTACGTGTCTTTTTGTTTTCAAAATATTCCGCTCTCTTTGTGACCATTGAACTAGAAATGCCTTCATACACCACTTAACTAGTATCAATATATTTGTTGAATGAAATGACGGAGGTTCATCAATAGTAGACTTAGATTATCTGCTTGATCTAATCCAATTTGAACATGGTCGGATTTGGATTGGCATATTTTAATCCTTCAATTAAATTATGAGCAAATTCCTATTGGAATAAGTATTAAAAAAATCATATTGGAAGAAGTAGATGGAAGAAAAGTCTATCATGCGGTTAATTGGAACGAAAACTAACTACCGAATCAAGAGGGAATCGTACGTTAGTCCGAGGCTAACGTGACGTCCCCATTGGATCCAGTCCTCTTATAAACGTCGGGTTCTACTCTGAGTCCAATAGAAGACTATCATGTCAGCCTCGAACTAACGTGCCCGCCCCCCCCATTTCTTGGTCCATAAATCACAATTGTAATTGGAAACTCATCTATCAACCAAAGAGGAGGGGGAGGGAGAGGCGAGCGACGCACTGATGGGAAAATGATATGAAAACTGAAAAATTAGTATAGAAACTAGCAAACTCTAGCAACAACCCATGTAGTAGACCGGTGAGCTCCAAATACTTTTTTTTAACTCTCTTCGGGGATGAAGTTCTTTCGGTCAATATACTAAGGTACATCAGAAAATTCTAAAACTAGAATGTAACGAAATATCAAAAATATATGAACTATAGGAGGAAATGGCTTCCCAAACAATGCTTTGGCCAATCCCAAAATGTCACAGAAGGATGAATGATGAATCAATCAATTCAGAAAGTGGCAAGAGTACGTATCATCCTCCATTTACTTTATTTTGGATGCCATAATTGCAATAAAATATATCTATAACTAGGTTGTTGGAAGTAGATCACGACAACCTGACTGTGGGAGCATAATTACAATATTAGGTTACAATTATTTTCTTACAACAGTCTGTGCGACAATTGACAATTGGGTCCTCTCTGGAGAGATAGAAAAGGAAGAGGGATCCGGTTGACAACTGTCCTATAGACGATTACAAAAAGATTGTAAAGCAAATAGTTGTAATTCTAGAATTATTAATTACAATGTAGTCATGATTGGATGGATCATCTTCATCTTCCTAACAATGTAGTCTGTGCGGCAATTGACAATTGGGTCCTCTCTGGCGAGGTAGAAAAGGAAGAGGGATCCGGTTGACAACTGTCATATAGACGATTACAAAAAGATTGTAAAGCAAATAGTTGTAATTCTAAAATTATTAATTACAATGTAGTCGTTATTGGATGGATCATCTTCGTCTTCCTAACAATGTAGTCTGTGCGGCAATTGACAATTGGGTCATCTCTGGTGAGGTAGAAAAGAAAGAGGGATCCGGTTGACAACTGTCATATTGACGATTATAAAAAAATTGTAAAGCAAATAGTTGTAATTCTAGAATTATTAATTACAATGTAGTCGTGATTGGATGGATCATCTTCGTCTTCCTAACAATGTAGTCTGTGTGGCAATTGACAATTGGGTCCTCTCTGGTGAGGTAGAAAAGAAAGAGGGATCCGGTCGACAACTGTCATATAGACATATAGACGATTACAAAAAGATTGTAAAGTAAATAGTTGTAATTCTAGAATTATTAATTACAATATAGTCGTGATTGGATGGATCATCTTCGTCTTCCTTGTGGATATCAGATTGTGATGGAATATCACGACACGGAACAGTTCTGAAACCTAACTAGTAAAGTTATCACAAAGAGAGATCGATCATTCGAAGAGAGTAAAAAAATGGCAAATAGCCAGAACCGGTTAAGAAGAATCTAGAGCCGGCAAGTCAGAGACCATCCATCATCAGCTTATGTACTTCTTTTCCACCGTTAAAACTACTTTTGATCATGCATGTGCCGACCGCCATAGTGACATTCCCACATTACCATCTAATAACTGCTTACGAACATGTTACATCTTAGGGTTATTTAATAATATGGTCTCATATAATAACTAGCCTATGTGCACGTGCCTTGCACGTATTTTAACATCTTTTTAATTAACTTAAGAATATTCTTTAGGAAGACCAAAGGGTAGTCTTCGTAATTACTAAGTTGTCCTTATTAAAATTAATGAACCATTTTTAATTAGTATAGACATGTAAGGATATTTTCGGAATTCAAAAGTTTTACCATCAAGTTTTCCTATTATATAGTAGAATAGATATGTGATATTAGGGTTCGGAAAGCTTAGGCTGTGCTTGGTTGGGACTTTTTTCTATAAAAAATATTTCCATCACAAATTTTGCTTATATTTTCAAAAAAACCATCATTTTTCATATTTTTTTCTAATATGGTGGAAAATAAAACTATCTAACCCATAGGAAAATATTATTTTTCATGAAAAATAACTATTTTCTATGGAAAATAATGACAATCAAACACCCTAATTACGTTTTCCGTAATTTTTTTTTTTAATTTTCATAAAATAATTCAATGGAATTAATTTGTTTTCCACATATTTTCCACCTTGTAATCAAACTTGTAATCAAACATACACTTGTACTTTGTTGACCTTTGAATTGGAAGGTCCAAGTGACATGGGAGCTCCCTGCGGTGTGAATCGAACCTGAGTTGGTGGGCCCATATGTTTCAAAAGAGAATTCTCAAGGTATAAACAAATTCCAATTATCTACACCTCATGATCCCACCTTCTACCCGTGGGACTAAATTACCAAGTCTATTATTAACCCCCATTTGAGGGCTCAGCCGGAAACAAGATACAATCGAACACCTGTTACGTTTTGTTCTTGTATGCATGAAAGCAAAGAAATGAACATGGCTGAAGCCCTGAAATTTTAGGATAAGAAGAAGATTCTAGATTCAATGTGTGAAAAACATTCAAAAGAAGATATCAGGAGATATTTATAGTCTGTGTAGAATTAACTATAAATTCTAACTTGCAAGTAAAGTTACACGGCGAATATTCATAAATACTTTGGTCTAAATTTATCATACTCTTTATTGGACCACACTTTAATCAACTCATACGATGGACCCGCATGCTCACCCAACACGAGTGTTGTTGGCCCATTGAAGTTGGTATGTTCGAGCTTGGACCTTCAGGCCCAAACCTCGGAGTCTTGTACAAGTCACCTATACATATGTACATGAATCACTTATATCACTTACAAAAAATGAATGAACTATACAAAAATGATTGGCAAAGACCAGATTTGAAACACCAAAATCCTATAGAAACATCACGATATACACTTCACAGGAAGAGGAGACATCGTCAGTCCCAGATGAATCGCCTTCAGCACTGCCACAAACTTCACCAGAGCCTCTTCAGCAAACCACTTCAACTTCCAGGTACAAACCTGAGCATTCTCCTCTTTTGGTGGCTTTTCGTTACAACTTGTACGTGTAAAGCAGCTTCCACCAGATGTAGAATTGTTCATAGTCAGGGTTAGACATATGCTGCCATCGAGTTCGACAACCTTGAAAGAAGCTCAAGCTTTTGGTCAGTTCGATATGCGTGTTATTAATAAACCACATCTTAAAAGGATACAAGTACGAGGAAGAATTTAACTAGGGAACAAATAAGAGGGTCATAGGAGATGATAATAACGAGAGAAGACGAAGAAATGATAGTCATAAAAATAAAAACTACTAACATTTAAGTACAGTTTACTTTTACTTATTATCAACCGCAGATGACAAAATTAGAAACCAATTATTATCAACAATAGGTACATCAGCACAAAGAAAGATTTGCTACAGAAGGTAATGATAAAGAAAGGAATGTTGTTCGTTTGATACAGCATTTAAGGTATTGAACTGCTAATATATGTACGAACATTTACACATTTTCTCTTCTTTTTCTCCCTTTTTTTCCCTTCTTTTGCATTCAACTCTTTGGGGACTATATTCTATATGGATCAACCTCTGAAACATCTTGGCCAGTTAAGAAGCCATTCAGTGCAACCGTGAGAGAGATGAGGTCGATAGAAAGTAAACAATGAGCAACTAGGTATCAGAAAGAGAGGGAAGTGGATGTCAGGCCGAGGTTTTTCAAGGCTACAATGTAGTAGGCAGAGACATCTCCCCTTTTTAAATGCCTCTAAGCTCCATGATGATACTCTTCAGTCTCCTACGCAACTGAGACTTTTTAGGAACACCTAACAAATTAAATTGCCCTTGTGTCCTCTCTGATCACATGATATACAGGACACTACTCCCCTAAAATTTGCAACCAATCCATGTCAAATGTCACATGTGTATGATACTCAAGTACGAAAACGTCGAAAAGTATCATTCCCCTACCAAACAAAATTTATAATACTTAATCAGCTAATAAATTTACTCTAAAATTTTAATCTTAAACTGAGAAGGTTGCCTCCCCATCTTGACTCCTGCTTTTCACATTTCCTGATTGCATGAGGCTTTAAGTGGCAAAGACACTATTTAATGTTCATCTACTTTGCATGGTAAGCCAGACCAACTAGTAAAAGTTGAACATTCAGACAACATGTACAAGAAAGACAAGAAAGAGTTACCATTTCTATTATGTCTTGGATTGGGCAACATGAATCAAGAGAATAATATGGAGGAGAAGATCCATTATCATCTTCTACCGAGCTGAACTGTACAAGGTTCTCAGCGCACAAAAGCAAGCATCCTTCAGTCACAAACAGAGATCGTAAAACCCATGCTTCCCCTGTGACATGAAACCAAGACTTCAAAAATCTTTTTGCAAATTTGACCAACCAACTTCCTTTTAGACTAACATGACCAACCAACATTAGATAAACAGATCACCACTCAAATATGCAAACGCATGACAGTAGTATTAGGAACTTGGTTACAGTTCAAAATTTAGTGAGCATGGTTGATATCATTTGATAGCAATAAAAGGTCTCTCATATTTGTCTTCCATTAATAATTTGTACTAATTAGAAAATAAAAATACATATATGTGTGTATGTTGTCTGTATGTATGCAAAGGAAAAATGGAGCTGTATTTTCACATGTGTGGTGAAAGAACTCTAATGGGAGATGTCCTCCTCTCAACATCACCCCTGCTCTACTTCCATTTACACTGTCCTCCCCTCCATAGTCATTGTCGCCACAAAATTGGCTGCTAATATTTCCTCATTCTTTCCTCCCATAAAAAACCAGGATTACAAAGCAAGAGGAACTCAATCAAGTCCTTATTAACGGCACCTTATTACACACAGTTTTGTGGAGAGCACGAAAGTAATGCCATCCACGAAAACTTAGCACTACAGCAATGTATCATCTATGTGAGATGTAAGCTTGTAGAGAACTTCAACACAAAAATAAAATCAACACTTTTAGTTTAGACATGTACTTCAAGCACTTAAAAATTAAAATACCTACTTTTTTATTCCTATATCTATCAGGAAGTTAACATTGATGCAACCAGCATATATTTTGACAATTCAATTGATTTTATATGCTTGCACTTTTTATTGGTGATTACCACCCTACGTTCTTGAACCCTTTGTTGTGAATCCATAAAATTGACAACTTTCTCAAGGTACTAGAAAGTCATGTACACTTCTCTAGGATTTTCCTACAAACAAATATTGATCTATTCGTGTCCAGGGCCTAATACGAGTCTCTCATGTTCATGTTAATGTCCCAACTACGAAGATCTAGAATGGGGACCATTACAAAGAGGTGTCTCGAGGTTATTTAAATAGCTTATATGTTCTTTGCTTCTTCAGTTCAAGACCTAGAAAAGTTTATCTTTCTATGCAGCTATCAGCAAGAAACATCACGTCTACTAGCCTTTTTGCGAGCACAGCTTTTTACAACCCAAATATCTGCTATCGCTGTAAATCCACTAATATAGGGAGGTAAATGGTGTTGGAGAACACATACCTTCATATTTGTTCTGCCAAAACAGTAACATTGAGAAGAGAACGATTCCCATCTTCAAACATCCACATATATTTTTTTCAAGCAATCTGACCTGAACCTGCTCCCAACTGTGATTCAAATTTCCATGGCAACTATATCATAGAAATAGAAAAGGGAACATGCACAAAGCACAGACAAAAGTATTCCAGTAATTGAGTGACACTTATAATGCATAGTAGAAATTGGAAGAAGCAACTAACTAGGTCACCTTCTTAGAGAAAACACGGTGCTTGAAGCTGTAGAATCACCAACACTTAATAAGCAAAGTAAATCTTGGAATTTTTCAACACTTCTCGGTAAGAACAGATAGGAAGAATCATCCTCCATCAAAACCCTTCATATGCATACGGCGAAGACAATATATTAGCATATTCTTGACCTGCAAAACTATTTATATTCAGTTGGATACAAACCTCAAAGCTTGTAGTCCCAATCCAACGACAACTTCTCTCAATTCCTCAAGCCTATAGTATCCCAAAACTTTGGAAACAGTTTCTGCAAACAGCTATCCAATCATAATAATTAAGTGTAATGTTGAAACAAGGTCCCATATACAATGTCCGCAGAAAACTAGATAAACACAAATCTTGAATAATAGAAAACAATTTTGCAAAGGATGTGACCTTGCCCATCAGGCATTGCATCAATGAGTAGCATATATAAGTTGTTCTTGGAGCTCCGGAGCAGAGCAACTTCACTGAGCAAAAAAATATATAACAGAAGTATATTACCAGTAATCATCAAAAGTAGGGGACAATATGAGAAAAAATGGATAGACGCCTTTGCTCTAAGTTTTGTTGCACAAACTAAAATCGTGATGACAAATATTGACAGGGAGCACCAAAAATTAAGGATGCAGACTTTGTTGTTGTACTACAAAATTACAAATATAAAATACAAAAGCGTGTGTGAGAACCAAAGGCTCCAACAAGAGGGATATTGCAAAGAAAAAGGGACTTCCTGATGCTCAACTTTTTAATGAAAATATTCCAGAAGCAAAAAAAGGTTCACAGAAAGTAATATGTACAATTTTACATAAAAGTTGCCAATTGTCCACAGCATCCTAATACAGCTAATTGAGAAAGGTTCTCGAAGCCCGCCACGGTTATCACATTACATATTCACAAAGCATTCATCCTGAATTTAAAATAGGCACCAATGTCATTTCAAGCTTTACATGCTTCAAAATGGTTCTTTTCAGGACATTCTCCAGAGAAAAGAAATAAAAATCCAACTTCACAAAAGAGAATATCTCAATAGGCTAGTGGATCAAATAAGGTGGTCTTCTATGTAGATTAAAGAGATGAAGTATGTTAGAGCTTAGAACTATAGTTTGTGCATTCAGAAGTTCTTCCGAAGAGCAACATTGATCAACAACATTTAAGGTCTCGTCTGGCCAGAAGACATCTAATATTTACCAAACTAAAAGCACAATGCGTAAACCTTAGTTCTAAGTTCTAACATACTTCAGCTCTCTAATCTACATAGAAAACTGCGAAGAGCAACATTGACCAACAACACTACTAAGGTCTCATCTAGCCAGAGTCAACACAGCATCTAATATTTACCAAAACTACAAGCACATCACAAGCAAGATCTCTTTTCCAGTATGCAACTAGAAAGCACACGGCATCTAATATCTACCAACTATGAGCACATCACAAGCAAAATTTTCAAAAGTTTTTTCAGTATGCAACTAGAGAACACGAACACTCCAAAACGTGTCATGTCTGTGTCGTCCATGCTGATGTAATCCATGCGGAAGTGTCTGTATCATGGTTACCTGGACGCATTAAGGGAACACGGTAGAGTGGGGTCCTGGTAAGCGGTACGTCAGAGGTAGGCATCCTCAGAACGTAATAAGTTTATCTGATACATTGTTCTGGAACGTTTTTTATGGAACAGATTTGTAACACTATATAATACAAGTTAATAAAGTATATAATACATATTTAAGATTACAAGTTAATCAAGTACCATAATATAGTAGCATCAAAAGTTCAAAAACTAAAAAGATCCACAAATTCCAAACAAACCTAGCAATAATGTCTTTCGAAAAGAAAGTCTTATGCTCTAGAAACCTTAATCAAAAGTAACACAAAATCTTGCATGATGTGTTCATTTGTAAGAATGTAGATTTCCATGATCAAATTGACCAGTGTTCCATATTTTGGAACGTGTGCTCCCGTATCGTGGAACATGTGTTTTCGGATTGGCGTTCCATGATCGTGTAATGCTTACCTAAATGGTGAATTCAGGTAAACATGGTCTGTATTGCGTCATGCTGCTCATGCATATTTGTATCCGTGCAAATTGTATCCAATGACAGAGAATTGGGACACACTTATATACCACAGAGGATTTATGATTGTAGATGGCATCGTGTGCTCTTGATGTTCCTACATTACATGTATCAAGGTTGTGAAAAGCGCTAGGCGCTAGTCAGGTAGGGCACCCGCCGACTAGAGCCTAGCCCGCCTAGGTGGCCTGTCTCGGACTTGGTGCTTTTTCCTACACTTCGACGCGTGCGGCGCACTATCTTCCTACTCGAAAACTCGTGCAAGCCTTTCCGAACCCGCTTAGCTAGAATGCTAAGAAATTAGAGAAGAGTGGAGCAAGATAGGGAACTTGAAATTATTCTTCTATTACTTGGAGAATGCTTACAAGTTTTTGGTGGTGAGGAACAAATGAGCCTCTCACTTATTTATAATGTCTCATAGAGCCTACAACAAGCTTCTAGAAACGGAATATTCCAAGAATTATTCTAGAGCCTAAATATTTAAAAGGAAGCTTCTAGTCTATCCAAAAAGATCATGAGTCATCTAGAAAGATCTTGAATCTTATGGACGATTCTTGCGACTTCTGGAGGATTCCACAATCTTCTAGAACATTCTGGAAGCTTCCCGCATAACCTTGGTCCGTGAAAGGTTACGCAAATCTGTCTTGGTGTGGCGCGACATTTTGGGCGTAACACTCTCCCCCACCTAAGGCGTTGATGTTCTCGTCAACCATGTCCACTTAGAAACTCCTTGACCTTGGCTTCGAACTGATGTAATGTATCAACACGTTCCTAGCTGGACTCGTCGTACGACATTCCCTTCCACTTGATGAGGTACTCAACCTACAGGGAAACACCTCACCGACGAATGGTCCTCTTGTCGAGCACGGCTTCCACATCTTTGTCGAATGACGCAGTCATAGTCGTCGTGGGTCGCTTCGAAACTGCACGTTAAGGGTTCTCCAAATCTTCATGATAGAGCTTCAGGTAACTCGCTTGGAAGACATGATGAATCTTCAGCTTGGCAGAAAGCTCGAACTTGTAGGCCATCTTACCTACTTTCTTGAGGATCGGGAAAGGATTCTTCATACTTGCGAATCAGTCCCTTGCACCTTGCAAAACACCTTAAACTGTTGCGGCTGAAGCTTGATTATCACCAAGTCCCCTTCCTTGTACTCGACCGGCCTTCGCTTTGCGTTGGCCCATTTCTTTATCTTCCACACAGCCTTCTCCAGAAATGCCTTGGCAATGTCCGCCTTCACCTTGAAATCCGAGGCAAACTGATTGGTCGCGGGGCTTCTACTCGAGGATCCCGCACTCAGCGTGTGTGGGACAAGCAGATGTCGACCCATCACCAACTCGTTGCTATGGGATGACTCGCTCCTCTGAAGATTGTAGCAGAACCAAGCAATGCACCCAATCCCGCTGGTTGGTACTCACAAAGTGCCGCAAGTCCTCGAGCAGAGAGTTGACCCGTCCCGTTTGTCCGTCCATCTGCGGATGAAAACTGATCGAGAAGTACAAATTCGTCCCGAAGATCTTGAACACCTCTGTCCAGAACTTTCTCATGAAGCAGAGATCTTGATTGCTGATAATGTTCTTCGGGATGTCCCAAAACTCTACCACGTAGGAAATGAACAAGCGTGTCGCCTCGACAGTTGTGCAGTCCGTTGAAGCAGCAATGTATGTCGCGTACTTGGAGAATCGGTCCACCACCACGAGAATGGATCCAACCGTCCCCACTTTCGGCATGATAGAGATGAAGTCCATCGATATGCTCTCTTACGGTCGATTCGGCACGGAGAGAGGCTCAAGCAGGCCCTCGGGTCTCTGATGATCTACCTTGTCCTGTTGGCACACAAGACAAGTACGCACATAGTCCCCGACGTCCTCGCACATGCGAGGCCAGTAGTAGGCGACCTCCAATAGTGCCAAAGTTTGCTTTTGTCCCGGATGTCCAGCCCACTTGATATCGTGGCACTCCTTGACTAGCTGCCTCCGCAAGCCACCCCACATAGGCACGACAACCATGTCGCCCTTCGTGTAGAGAAGCTCGTCCTTGAGCCAAAATCTTTGCATTTTGCCCTCGCGAATGAGCTTCAACACAGCATGTGTCAACAGGTCCTCAGCCACACCCACTTTGACACGATCAAGAATGTCTCCCTGAGCAAGCACATTGCTGCAAGCTCGGCCTTCCTAATGAGTGCATCAACCACATGATTCTCCTTGTCCGACTTGTATCGAAGCTCCATATCGAACTCGGCCAAAAAGTCTTGTCATCTCGCTTGCTTGGGGGGCAGCTTATTCTGGGACTGGAAGTAACTCGTGGCAACATTGTCCGTCATGATCATGAACTTGGTGGCAAGGAGACAATGCTGACATGTCCTCAAGCAATGCACGACCACGGTCATCTCCTTCTCCTTCTCCTGTACCGTGTATCGCCGCTCTGTATCATTCAGCTTACGGCTCCCGAATGCGATTGTGTGTCCTTCCTACACAAACACCGCATTGAAGGCAAAATCAGATGAGTCAGTGTGCACCTCGAACGCCTTGGAATAATCCGACAAGGACAAGACCAGTTCATCACGGCCCTCTTGAGTGCGTCGAATACCTCCTCACACTTGGACGTCCAACTCATGCATGATCCTTCCGCAACATATGAGTAAGTAGTACTGCTATGACAGAGTATCCTCGGATGAACCGCCAATAGAGTTCGCCAAGCCTAGAAATGATCTGAGCACTGTCGGCTTGGTAGGAGACTCTCACTCCCATATGGACTGGACCTTCACCTCGTCCATCCATATCTTTCCATGTCTGATCCAGTGCCCCAAGAACGACACATCTTCTTGTGCAAAAGAGCATTTCTCCTGCTTGACGAAGAGCTGGTTTTCCCTCGGCACCTGGAGAACCGCCTTCAAACGCTCGATATGTTCCTTCATCATGTTTGAGTACACGACGATATCATCGAGATAGACCACGACGAACCGATCAAGATAGGGGTGGAAAAGCTTGTTCATCAAAGTACAAAATATTGCAGAAACATTTGTTAGACCAGAAGGCACGAGTAAAAATTCATAAGCGTTATACCTCGTGCCGCACGCCGTCTTGGCCTCCCCCTCGGCTATCCCCGCCTGATAGTACCCCGAGCGCAAATCGAGTTTGGAGAAGTATAGTGCGTCTTCCAGTTAATCGAACAGGTCCGCCACCAACGGGATAGGATATTTGATCTTAGTGTACGGTAGTCAATGCAAACGAAGGCTCCCATCCTTCTTCTGGAATAGCAGTGGTGTACCGAACGAGACCTTGGACGGCTTGATAAATTCCGCATTGAGCAGCTCTTTCAGTTGCCTCTTCAACTTGTCGAGCTCGTGCGAGGCATACGATATGAGGCCATAGCAGGCGACTTCGTGTTCGACTCCAACTTGATAGCATGGCCCACCTCCCTCTGCGGAGGTAGCCATTTGGAAGCTCTCGCGGCATGACGTCCCCGAACTCCGCAAGGACATCATCAATCTCGGGCCGAAGATCCCCCTGCACGGGCTGCCTCCTCCGTCCTAAGCACCGCTAGATAAGTCATCTCTCTGTGTGGCACACCATTCTTGAATTAGATGACGGAAAGAGCCTTTTCCTTCGTAGACTCGCCTCGTGCAACATTCACCTTGCACGGAGACCATGATCCGACAACCCCCAGATGAGGCATTGGAATCGCCTTGGCCGAAGTGAGGAAGTCCATCACGAGGATCATTTTGAAGTCGTCAAGTGGTGCAGCCGCGAGACTGGTGACTCCTGTCTAGTCTCTCACTTGGATCTTCACCTCCTTGGCCAACCTCTGCACGGGACGAGCCTCTGAGTTGATCGTCTTCATCTTGTTCAAGTCTTTTTCTAGCAAGAGACCCAAGCGTCGGAGCTCCGCGTCAAAGATGAAGTTATGTGTCGCCCTCGTATCCACCATCGCCCTTGTGTTGTGGTCGTTGATTTTCACGTCCACGTACATGAGTTTCCGACTCAGGCCTTTGGTCGTGACGGTCTTGCTCTTCAGAGCATTGAGCATGCACAATGCGCCCATGTGAGCCCCCATCACAGGCTCCTCGACCTCCTTGCCTTGGACTGTGTTCACCATTTTGCCTTTGTTTTTGCAATCGCGTGCGAAGACGATCGTGTTCAGATCTGAGACACGTTGCCTCTGCAACTTCTTTGTCACCCACGGTTACAGACCATCTAAGAAGAAGAACATGTGATCTTCTTCGCCCATGTTGGAAATGGCAAGCATCAGACGGATGAACTTCGCCACATAATCTTCGATCGACCCGGTGTGCTTGAGTTGACGCAAGCTCCGCCTTGCCACAAACTCAACATTCTCCTGATAAAACTGAGACTTGATCTTCTTCTTGAGATTCTTCCAAGTCTCAATCAAGCAGAGTCCCTTCTTCTTCTCGATGCACCTGCGGCGCCGCCACAGCATAACATCATCAATGAAATAAAGGAATATTGTGTTTACCTTATTAGGCTCTTCATCGATGCGAACCGCCTTAAGGTACCATTTGATATTCCAGATGAAGTTATCTACTTCCTTCGCGTCTCGCACGTTGTTGAAAGATTTGGGTTATGGATACTTCACTTTTGGTGTCACCTCCCTCCTCAGAGAACCACCACCGACAATGGCCTTCTCGAGGATCGTCGTCTTAGTTCTGAGTTCCTTGTGCAGTTCGGTAATCTCCGTCTTTGTAGCTTGGCGTTCCTCCTCGAATACGGCTTGCATCTCGAGAAGCTGCTCTCGGAACAGTGCCATAGCATGGCTAATATCGATCTCTAACCCATGTGTGAACTCCTCATGAGCCGTCTGGTTTTGCTCCACTTGTAGCTCGATGTTCGTCACGCCTTTCTCCAAAAGCTCCACGCAGGACGCCAATTCCGCAAGGGCATGCTCCAACGACGGCTCCTTGCTCTTTTCCTTCCTCGAAGGCTTCGCCTTCTCCTTAGGCGATGTGGGTTACTCCTTATGGACGATCTCGAATGTCGACATAGGGACGATCGACCCTGGCTCTGATACCACTTGTTACGAACTTAGTATTTTTGCCTACACTTCGTCATGTGTGGCGCACTATCTTCCTGCTTAAAAACTCGTGCAAGTCTTCCTGAGCCCGCTTAGCTAAAATGCTAAAAAATTAGAGAAGAGTGGAGCAAGATTGGGAACTTGAAATTATTCTTCTCTTACTTGGAGAATGCTTACAAGCTTTTGGTGGTGAGGAACAAATGAGTCTCTCACTTATTTATAATGCATCATTGGGCCTACAAGAAGCTTCTGAAAACGGAACATTCCAGGAATTATTCTATAGCCTAGATATTTACAACGAAGCTTCTAGTCTATCCAGAAAGATCATGAGTCATCTAGAAAGGTCTTGAGCCTTCTGGAGGATTTCGCCATCTCTAGAACATTCTGGAAGCTTCCCGCATAACATTGGTCCGTGAAAGGTTACGCAAATTTGTCTCGGTGGGACAACTTTTTTGGTGTAACATGCCCCAGATCTAGGGGATTCAAAAAAAATCCAAAAAAAAATACTGATGAAAATTGAAAAAAAAAAGTCAATAAAACCTAAAAACATGCATAGTCGGACGTTGAGGGGGACTAGGCAGACGCCTAGGCGGCCATCAGGCGGCACCAGGCGCCGCCTACGCGGCCGCCTTTAGAACAGTGACATGTATAGCACAAATCTCAATATCCATCATTAACAGCCACCTCATTTTCTAACATCTTAAACAATAAGAATAGTTAGAAGTACATCTTCTCTATAATTTCTGTATCATCATGTTCAAGACTCCACCAAAGTTATCCACAAAAGAAATGTCATCTTTATGTATCCGTGGACGTGATGTCAGGTAGAAATATAGTCATTGTGACCAGATGTCAGGAAAACGCAGGTAAAGATCCATTTCAACCCCACAACCAAACAAAAACTGATTATTTTTTGCAAATCTCTTCAACTACTAAACTTCTACATGTAATTATCTTAAACATCTCCACAAATGTGTCATGTCTCTGTGTTCAGCAACAATTTAGTCACTAATGTTGTATTGTACTGGTCAGTGGCATGTCTCTTCATGGTTCAAGAAGAGAGGTCAGCATCAAAGTCAAAGGAGAGATCGAGAGTTCTAGTCGCACATCCTTGCAAGAGTTTGAAGCTTCAAGGAATCTATGGGATAGCATTGAGTTCAGTTATTACACACCCACAATGACTACCAGAGACAAAGAAGATACAAAATAAGTTGTATTGCAGAAAATAAATTGAGTCCTAAAGCAGAGGCTATGAATGCTATATATTTATACACACATACACTACTCAAGAAAGCCAAATAGTTGATCAAGCCAAGACTACCAGAACAGTGTATCCACTATGCTTGAATACCAATCCAAGTTTTTGTTCACTAGTAGTTTAACGGCTAGTCAAAACTGTAAAATGTGCAAAAAGATTGTTGAAAGAGAAAATATGAGAGGGAAAAATTTTCATTATTCACATGGTAAGCAACAAAGGTAACTGCTAAAAGAAAGAAGAGGCGCAATATACAATCAAACCCACCTCTCCTGAGAGGCTGATTCAAGTTGATGCATACATGGACAGCGAACTGCTTGCTGACAGGTTTCAGAAGCTCCAGAATCTGCAAGCTTCATATGAAAAAAATCCTTTATAAATTCATCTTGGTCAGGATTCAGAGAGCTGGCGACGGTCTTCAAAAGAGAGATATCCGCAAGGAAGTTATGTTTCCTATTGTTCTGTGTAACAACCGTCAGAGCCTCTTCACTTGAAAAATTGACATGATTTTTGTCACAGTTCAAAAATCCTTCTTTGTTCATCTTATTATCTCCATCGATACCTAGAAGTCCATTACCATTCTGAAACTCAGGCTCAGAATAGCAAGATACGAAGTTTTCTGGAAGAGAGACGATCCTTCTCTTATGTCTCCATTTAGCTGCCTCTTTCTTGCTACCACCAATCTTTTGACTCAAATACTCATCGCTGCAAGGATTACCAGCACTGTAGGAAAATGATTCGTCGTGGTTTGATGATACACATTTTCCCACACCAGAATTTGGTTCGCTATAAAACTCTGATGAGATTATCGTGTTATTCTTTACCGGCTCTTCAAAGCCATGATGATTATCCTTGTGAGATGATGGAACCAATGTATCATTAGAGTCCTGTTTCATAGACTCCTGAACGTGTGGATGGTCAATTTCCAGAGTGGATGTACATGAATCATCATCACTACAGCTGGTATCACTGTCTGATGATGCCAAAGACTGGGAGTCTGCTGACAATTGCAAAAATTCTTCCTCTAAGTAAAGGCGACGTTGCAGAATATCCTCCTGATAATGTGGAGGTGAACCCGGGTATATGGAGGATGTGCGTGATCCCATGATCTCACCAATGGCAGTTACTGATGCTGGGCTGATCTTTAGTTCTACCTGGTCATCTGCTTGAACTGTTGAAGTAGTAGATTTAGGGTAAACTGTAACATCCAAGGGGGCGAGGTTAAGTGGTTTTCTTGAATGAACCTTCAATTGATCTTGGTCGAGATTTATACCACTGATCCTTTGAGCAGTTGAGGAATGTTCACCATTCTTAGCGTGTTCCAGAATGGCTTTACCATTGGTCTCGTAATATTCAGTGCTAACTGCACAAGCATCTGTATCTGGCAATTCCGGATCCAAGATTTTTGAGCTACTACCTTCACCTTCAGAAGGGTTTGTCCCACAAGGAATATAGCTTGAGCTTTCTCCAAGAATCCTCTCACCTTCATTTTGTATTACATAGTTCTCTTTGCCTGGATCCAAGTTAAACCTTGTGCATCGGCTTCTGTCCATCGTATACCCCGGAGTTTCATCCAACCACTCCTTAAATTTCCTCAGCCAAAGAACAGATTGCTCCTTCTTCATGCACTCTACCTTATTCATCAAACTGACTATTTCAGATTCACTGTCCGAAATGGCATTCTCATCTTTTTTTTGGATATCACTTTCACATGATACTGATTCTTGATCAACATTATCTGAAGAAAAATATTTCCTATGTTCCTCATCCTCAATGCTTGCGAGACGACAGTACTTCTTCTACAAACAAGGAAAACATTATTACTTACACAGATAACTTCAAGTTACTATATACCTCATGCATCTGAAGAAAAGTTAAAGCTCATGGTGGGGTGGCAGGAGAAACGTGTCTTGAATTAGAAAAGAAAAGACTGCATGACAAGCAAAAGACCATCAAAACTACCTACCCTTTTTGTAGTCAAACTGCCCTCGTCTTCAGCAGCATATCTTGCAGGAAAGTAAAACCCGTACCCCGATGGTTGTTTCTGTCTGCTTGCCAAAATAAGGTGTCTTTCCCAGAACTCCCTTGTGCTGATACCTTTCTCATCTAAATTCAACTGAAGGTAAACAATAGAAATATAAGCACTTTCTGGAAAAACAAACGAAAAGTCTGACATGGATTTAAAATCCTTAAATACACTTGAAGAAGTAGAAACATAAGAGGTCCAATTATCTCATAGCGAAATTTCTAATGATTGTGAAAATCAAAATTTAAAGACAGCCAATTGAGATGGAAAATACACGACATACTTTCTCTGGATGAGAGAAAAAACTGAATACATGTGCTCGATACCACCTTGCGCAGCAAATAGGATTTCCCTCCAGCCATAAACTCTGGAGAGATGGAAGACTAGCAAGGATTTCCAACTCTGAGAAATTAGATATGATGTTGTAAGAAAGGTCAAGCCCCTCAACAGACTTTAAATTTTCAATCCCCCGCAAAGTAGCTAAGGCGTTGTTCCTCAACACAAGTTTAACTACCCGACTAGAAACCTGCAAAGTGCAACAGATTTATAAGTATACAACTAAATAGAACCCCATGTGAAACAGAAGAAAACAATAAAGGTATAAGTAGCAGGCTTAGAAACAAAAAGTAGACAACCTTATCATCTAATGTTATGTATGCAACTCTTCAAACAAGTTTTATCAACCTTTATTTAATCAATCTACATGAGACATGTAACCAATATGTCATTTGGTTTATTTATGATTTTAGTACAAACTCAAAGTTTCTAAATAGAGTGCCAAAAGATAGGAAGCAAGCCATTTGAACCATCTATCAACCCAGTAATGCATTCAAGTTCTTTTCCGAGCTACATTGAATTAGCACCCATAAGCCCAATAGAGCTCCACTTTTAAGTTTTAACTAAGTTAAATGGAGTTGAAAGACTCGAACCATAGGAGCGTAGATAGATCCAAATAATAGATCAAACATAAGAAAAAGAGTCATCTATTGCAAACAGTTATGCCCCTACTAATTAATTGGAGCATCCTACAGCTCTTTTCCCACAGGCGGATAATTGTAAAAAAAAAACTATAATATATGAGTTCCTCATCTTACCCAGTTACTCTCCTCTTCCTGTTGACATTAAATGGCATGCAAAAAAATAGGTGCAACTTATGTAAAATAATCTACATTAGGATCCATAACAAGTTTCCCATTTCAGTTACAGTTTTAGTAGATTTCCGCAGGGAGGGAGGAGGGGGGGTTAGTAGGGGTGCTCCTCTTAGCCAAAGGTGGGTGTGCCCGCACCCTTACTAAATCAAGCACCCCAAAATAATGTTGCAACATATCCCATCCTGTACCCCCGATATTAATGTCTCAGTATATCCCATCTTACCCAATGTGGGACTAAACCCAACATATTAGTGTCTCAACGTATCTTTTTCATTCATAAGATATTTTCCTTTTAGTCTACACAATTTGGTTAAATAAGTTACATAGCCAAAACATCAATAGAGATATCACATTCATACATCTATTCTAGTGGAAGAACCAATGAAAAACATTGGTAGACACTAATTCAACAATTGCCGAGGAAAAGAAATGGTGTACTTTAAGGTTGCTTCTTAAAAGAAGGCTTAGTTGAAATACCTTTAACTATTCCCGTTTTGCAACTTGAGACTTTAAAAGTTTCATAATTGACATGTTAATATCCTAAACTATTATTAGGCAAGTTGCAACTCTGACAGCGTTAACGGACAATATAAAATGTCTACATTACCCCTGAATGGTCTCTCCAAGCAGTGAACCACCCTGAGAAGTATTGCCACCACAGCTTCTACCCCTCCTTCACCGTCAACCCTTCCCCCTCTTCCTCCGCCAACGTCGTCCAGTCCTTCACACAGTTCTCCCTCGCGGAGCTCAGCTCCGCCACCGATGGCTTCAGCTCCAGCAACATAGCAACCTCGTCTCACTCTCAGTGAACAACAACAAGACCCCCAACCTCGTCTACAAGGGCCTCCGACCCCCGCCCCATCGCCGTCAAGAAATTCCCCATGCTCGCTTGGCCGAACCCCAAGTAGTTCACTGTCTGTTCCTCCCGTCCAATAAAAAATATTTTTTCTACAATGTCTTCCTAATTGCGATGTTATTCTTTCAGCATGAGGCGTAGGGAGTTGGCAAGTTGAGGCACTGTCGCCTCGCCAACCTGATCGGCTACTGCTGCGACGGGGACTTGCAGTTGCTCGTCGCTGATTACATGCTCGACGACACCCTCGCCAAACACCTCTTCCATTGTACTTAACTTTCTGTTGCTCATGTTCCTAATTTTTCATTTGAATTTAATACTAACCACCATTATACTAGGAGGAAGCATGTTGGTGTGATGAAAGTTTGTTGATTTGGTTGTTGAATGTGTTTGGACATGGGAAAATCAAGCTATCGAATGGGCAATGCCTCTACACGAGCACTAGACGGGTTATATGACTCGTGGAAAATGGTACACTTATATAGTCAGGTGGCATCCTCTACACCACCAAGCTGTTAGGATTCTTGTAGAGTTCTTATTTGCAACCGTCCCCGACGCGGACCGGCCTTCACAAGTTCTCCATCCGGTGGCGATCTTCCCCGGATGGAACACTTGATCCTCAATTGGATTGAAAAAGAAAGAAAAATATACTTCATTGTGGTATTCCACATACTTCCATCTATTATTGGCATTTGCAACTTTTTTCTTTGCTCTTACCTCCAATTATTTTGAGCTCAATATTCTTATACTATATATCTAATCAAACGTCAAGGGACTCGGCGTTCCACTTTGATAAATCGGGACTTTTCTTCGTTTGTCTTTTGGAATCAATATTATAATGCTGGCGTCGAAGTCACCTAAACT
Source organism: Iris pallida (assembly GCA_029216955.1). Lineage (NCBI taxonomy): Eukaryota > Viridiplantae > Streptophyta > Magnoliopsida > Asparagales > Iridaceae > Iris > Iris pallida. The sequence continues at coordinate 19,839,276 of JANAVB010027397.1, read as the reverse complement.
GTTACTTGAACTAACTTCCTACTCAGCAGAGTTAGGAATGAGAAACAGATTTTGTACAGATATTCAAAGCAAAATTGAAACACTATTCTATCCAACACCTCATTCGAGTTAGGCACCTGTGTCATACTTTTGGAAGAAAAAAAAATGATCCAATAGAAGGATTAGTTTGGTTGTCAGTCAGACAAATATCTACTAGAACGAAACTTTCAGAAAAAATAATTGAGATACATAGAAGTAATAGTGCGTTAAATTGCATGATAAATATACAGTTTGGAAATGATTTTGTAGTGGTTTAGGGTGACTCCAGTAGCTCGAACCTCGTGTAAACATTGTTATAGCATATACTGTGTTCCGCCGAAAGTGTGCAAAGGAAAACTTGGATAATCCGATGCTAATATAGATTTGGACTACGATTTAGACGGAGTGGGGACTCGGTGTTCCACTTCGATAAATCGGGACCTCTCTTCTTTTGTAAGCAGCATGCCTGGATATTTTATACCTCGGAGAAAGACGAGATCGAGCGGAGGTGGTTAAACCCGAGATCCAGCAGCCTCAGCCTCCCGCACCGCCTCAGGTTCGCCGCCTTGGCGAACTGGTTCCTGCTCAGATCCAGCGTCTCCACCGCCGGCAGCAGCTGCAGCGACTCGTCCATCAGCACCAGCCCGTTGCACGCGCACGACACGAAGCTCAGCCGCGTCCACGCCGGCGACTCCTTCACGTCCGCGATCCTGCTCGCAAACACGTGCCTCAGCGCATCCTACAATCGCCCAAACCAAACCAAATCGAATCAAGAATCGAGAATACAGGTCCGAGATTGTTTCGAAGTGATGATTGTGCGGTGCTTACGGTGGAATTGTGGCAGATGAGTTTCTCGAGGGTGTGGCGGAGGTCGAGGAGGCCGCGGGCGGCGGAGGAGGAGAGGTCGCAGCCGCGGAGCTCGAGGGAGCGGAGGCGGGAGAAGGGGAGGAAGGAGAGGGGGGTGGGGTCGCGGGAGGGGGAGGGGAGGACGGAGAGGATCCGGAGGGAGGGGAGGAGGCGGAGGATGCGGCGGAGGTGCTCGAGCGCGCGGTGGTCGCCGAGGTCGGAGACGTAGGCGCGGAGGTAGTCGACGGGGGCGGCGGCGAGGAGGGACTCGAGCTCGGCGAGGGCGTCGAGGCGGGAGTGGACGTAGTGGAGGCCGACGGGGTTGAGCTTGAGGGTCAGGGATCCGTCGAGCAGGGCGCCGGCTTGGCGGTCGACGAAGCGGACCAGGTGGTCCAGGTACCGGTCGCCGGTCACGATCGCCATGGCTACGAAATTAGGGTTTGGGTTTGGGAAGGAGAAATGGGGAAGGGGTGACGAATGAGGGGGGTGGCGTTAACGTAATTTGCAGGGGGTAGGGAAGGAGAGGAGTGACGGATGCGTTTAATGATTGCTGTCGTTTGGATGTTCTTGAAGAGGGGGCGGTTTTGTAAAATTAGGATTGTTGATGTTGCTTGCAACAAAGTATAACAAAATGCTTTGGTTTTTAAGACATGTATGTGTAGTAGTTTGATTCAACTAGTAAAATTGGTAATCCAAAAAAAAAAAAAAAAAAACTTTTATCCCACTTGTTAATATAAATTTGTACTTATATTCCATTTTATAAAAAAAAATTATACTTGTATCCCACTTTTTGTCAAAAAAAAGTATTTATTTTGTCACGAAAATATTTTTTTGACAAAAAGTGGAATATAAGTCAAATAAAATTAAAACGTTGGATGTAAGTACAAATTCATATTAATAAGTGGGATTAAAGTAAAAAAAAATCCCAAAAAAAGGGATATTTTTGATGGGGGTGGCTTATGATATCTTTGTGTATTTGGTTTAAGTTTTCCTAACATTTTCTCTTTAATGATAAGTTATTGTTTAAGGACCAAAGTGTTAGTCGTTTTAGAAGCAACAATCTGCAATTAAAAAATTTTATATATATAACTTAATAATAAATAAAAATGATATATATTATAACAATGCTAAGATGGATGCGTGACAATACTATAACAAAAAAAAAACAATTCAATAAGACAAATAAATTTGAATTTATAAATTTTTAAAATCAGATAATTGACATTTCTACCTTATATGTTTGTCGCAAGGTTAATAGCAACTTTTTGTGCCTTCACAACATAAAAATCAAGCATTGTGCATCAAAGTATCTCTAAAATTAGTTGTTAACTATTTATGGGTTGTCACTTTTACCACATGTTATTGTTGAATTTGGTCTCTTTACTGATGTTCTTGCATAAAAGATTAGCCAATTAAAAAAATTGGAAGGAGAAAAGCAAAAATAATTCGACTATAAGTTAGAGAAAAAAAAAATGTATGTGTATTGTGTGGACATGTGAGTGTGTGCTTTGGTTAATGTTGTTTATTTATTTGTATATATGTTTATTTCACTGTTAGTGATCGAGGCGACCATTTAGACAGCAACTAGACGCGAGAGACCGCTCCCCGTACTATTTTTTGTAGTAAACGGTGAAGTATACGGCCAAGGACGGTTTGACGGGATAAGCATAGGTGAGAAGGCGTAGGCACACACCTATGTATATTATTAAAAAAATGAAAGAAAAGAAAATGTCATAGTTTATGGACTCTGAACATTCTTTATTCTAATTTATAACGAATATTAGTTAGAAAAATTAAATTCCATATTCAGCACCAAAGACTTTTTCAGTCTCAATAAGCTTAAAAATTTTGAAATTACAAAGAACTAAATTTAGTTTAAAAAATATATATATTTAGTGTGGTATGAAAATACGATTTATGTCAACATTAAAATTCAGACTCATCTCAAAGAAGTTAATATCAGACCCACTTGATAGAAATGAAGAATAAACTTCTAAAAAAAATCATTTTAATATTTTGGGAATTTAGAGCAAAATTTTGTTTTTTCAAGAATAACACTTTTTAGTAGAACAGTATAGTGTTTATGTAAATATTAAATGGTAAGTGGTGGTATATAGTAAAATAAAGAAAAAATAAGGGCTGTTGTGCAAAGTGGCGTAAATGATGCTGCCATTAACGGTTTCAGACCTGAGAGTTGAGAGTTTGACTTAAAATAATAAGCACGGTCCTCCAACGGAAAATAGAATCTATTGCAGGGGCCGGGAAGAAAATTGGCGGGTTTGGTTGGATCTATATGTATGCGTCGTCTGTCTTTGTATCAGGAGCTGGTCACGTGGAGGTGGGACGTGGTGGTGGGCGACAAAACGGAATAATTCATGCAGCTCACGTTCCACCACCCATTATCACCAACCAACAGTGATGCTCCCTCCCCATCGTCAGCTTCTAGTTCCAGCAGGGCCATCAGCTTTTATTTGGAGGAAGATTTTGCATAAACGCCCTGAAAATATTTTGAAATTTGATACACACCCGTCATTTTCTTTTTCCCGAGGACACCAACAAGCTAAGAGGTTCAATCATTAAAATAATCAAGCTTAAATAAAAAATAAATAAAATAATTTATAAGTTGCATCTCATTTTCTTTTCCTTAATTCATGATATACCCTACTGAATTACCATAATCTATAATGTCTCCCACTTTTGACGAAAATCGCTTATGACCGACGGTCAACACCTTTGACTGAAAGTTTATAATCAAAATAACCTTACTTCTCCATACCCTCTTCTTTCTCCTCTCCTCTCCGCTGCGCTGCCCCCCCCCCCCCCCCCCCCCCCCCACTCCCACCCCGTCACGCCGCACCTTCCCACCGTGTTGTCTACCTCCATGCGACGCTTGTCCTTCCCGTTGCACTGCCCCACCACGTCGCGCGCCCCAGCTCCCCCCCCCCCTCGCGGCGCTACCCTCTCCCCGCCACATTGTCCCTCCCCGCAGCACTGCCTCTCCCCATTGCGCGTCCCCTCCCTGCTGCTAACTACTGCACGCCCCCCTCCAGCTGCTAATGACGGAGAAATAGGGGGGATGCCGGAGAAAGAGGAAGGGAGAGGATAGAGAAGGGGCGTGCGCGCGCGGGGGCAGCAATGGTCGTGTAAGCCCCTGTTTTTCAAATTTTAGTTAAATTAGTGTTAATTAATTATTAATGTCATTTTTAGCCTTAAAATAATTATTAGAAATTTTTCTAGAATTTTTAAATGATTTTTAAATGAGTTTTATATATTAAAATATTGATTTGTAATTTTCTAAATTGTTTTAATATAGTTTTGTAATAATTAGAATTGTTTTAATATCAGTTTGTAATTACTTAATTGTTTTTAAGTGTGGAATGCAAATTATATTTGCATTTGACAACTGCTAGGACCTATTGTGTAATAACCTAAATCTAGGGGGACCAAGTGCTAAATTCCTACCCACCCCCCTGCCCGACGACCGACGACCGACGACCGGCTGCCCCCGTCATTTCCGGCTGCCCCGACCGACCTAGAACCGCCCCAACCCTCTATTTAAAACCCCCTCTCTCCCCTGACCAAAACCCTAACCCTAAATTCTCCCCACGACCACCACGACCCCCTTCTTCCCCGACGAGACGACAAACCCTAACCCTAACTCCTCACCGTCCATCGTCGACAGCCGCCACCACCACCGATCGACTCGCCTTGTCAAGCCAACCCCAGCGCCACCCGACCGCCCTGACCACGACGCCTCCTCCGCCCAGTCGCCGCCCCAACAGCCCGCTCGACTCGGACACGTACGTGTCACTGTGCCATTTTCCTTTCCCGACACGACTCGTCCTCACATATGAGACTCGCCGCTTCCTGGCGAACCCAGTGGTGAGTTTGGACACGACGAAATCGACTCGTGCGTGTCGTGCTAGCCTAGGATACAAGACACCTGTGTCCCTAACTGTCAGGACACATGATTTTTTTTTTTTTTTATGTATAAACCATTCAAAACCTAAATAATATTAACCAAAACCTAACCCCTAACACAGAGCTCGGGCTGACCCCCTGGCCAGCCCGACCCGACTAAACCCCCCCCCCCCCCCCCCCCCCCCCCCCGCGCGTTCTTTGGCTCGGGTTCGAGCCCCCCTGCTGTTATTTCTTTTCCTTTTCCTTTTTCTTTTTCTTTTGTTTTGTTTTATATATATAATTATATATACGTATACATATATTTGTATATAAATATATGTATTATTATATATACTATTTTATGTATATATGTATGCTGTTTTATATATATATATATATATATATATATATATATATATATATATATATATATATATATATATATATATATATACTTCATTTATATATATATATATATATATATATATATATATATATATATATATATATATATACTTCATTTTAGTACTTTATTATAATATATATGTATGGATGTATATATATGTATTTATGTACATATATGTATGTATGTATATATTTTCTTGTGTGTATATTTTTATAGTTAGTAAATTTTATATATATATTTTCATGTGTATATATATTATTATGTATACACTTTATAATTAAAAGTTTCCTTATATATATATATATATATATATATATATATATATATATATATATATATATATATATATATATATATATATATATATATATATATATATATATATATACTTTATAAATTAAGTATTTTCCTTATAAATATATATGTATGTACTTTTAAACATATGTATGTATATTTTCACTATGCATAATTTTACCTTATTAAAATAGTAATATTTATTTTGTACTTTTACCAAATTGTATTTTAGTGTATTTAAATCACTGCGACCATTTGGTGTCCAAGCCTAGCATGGGTTTTTGGGCCCAAATGTGTTTTCACACATTCAAGACCTGTACAAGTCATATTGGACTTGATTCATGGCCTTGGGTCCTGTATTTGAACTTTGGTTCAAATTATATACATGGACAAAATACGCAGATAATTAATTATTTAATTTCAATTGTGTGAAATGCTGTTTTGGATTTCTGAAAATACTTAAAGTACTGTTAAAATTATGAAAAAATAGTATTTAGATACTATGTTAATTTAGCTAATTTAGTATAATTTTTGTAGTATTTAAATTACAGTTTTGCCACTAGTTTGGCTTATGGAACCAAAATTCATTTTCTGTATACTTAGGAAAGCTGATTTTTATAAAATACTTGTACTGGTTAATAAATTCTAGAAAAATTATAATAAATTTCTATAATTAGTAAGGATCTTTTTGGTACTTTACTTTAAGTAAAACTAGGCTTTTTGTCTATCTCAAAAATTGTTAGAACACAATGGTCATTTGATTTATTTATTGATTAATTACGACTTGTAGCTTTTTGTGTTATTTTGAGTTTTAGCCATGTTGAACCCCACCCCTCACTAGTGTAAAGATTCTAGAAAGTTAGTTAAAGTAGTGTGTCACCCTACATTGGTCTCCTATGCTAAAATCATCATTTTGGCTAGGTGCCCAGTCACAAGTCGTGTCGCACCAATTAGTGTCTTAGCATTTTAGCTTAGTGTAAAAACTAAGTTATTGCATTTATTTCTACAGTAATGAGTTATCGGACATCTATAGCACTTTTATCGCAGCTTGTTTTGCTTTGCTTTGCTAGAGGCAAGTACTTTCTATGAACTTTACATGTTGTTACATAAATGAACTGCAAATCCCACCATGTTAAATGCTGATCCTTGGGGTAGCAAGTTAAAACGTCACATGTTGTACTTTCCATTACTACCATGCTTAGAACCATCTTTATGTATCTCTCACATGATAGAATATGGGTTATGGGAAAACTAGTAGCTGAGTACGTGATCATGCCCCCATTATCGTACCGAGCAAAGTTCATTCTATATGACACTGCGCCGTAGGCCATTATCCCGCATTTCTGTACGGATGTACACCTATGCTTGTGCACTTATACGTATGTACATTTTATTTATATTGTGCCTCAGTACATTGTACATCTATTGACCGATCACGTACCTGCTATAGTTTTAAACATTACATATACATATGTCTCTATGACATATGTGTCCTTGCCATGATAGACTATGTGATGCCATGTTTCCAGTTATTCCTCTCATGTTCATTTCCATGTTTCATATGCTAGTTTGTTAGATTCAGTACTTGCTTCCGTCCTGACAGGATAACGTTGTAGGTGTCCTTACTGAGGAGGAGTTACTCTACGACACATATTATGGAGACACTGCCGAGGACCCGGCTTTGCCATACGAGGATGTTCCTGCGGGGAGACTCGTCTAGTTTGCTTAGCTGTTTGGGATATTTAGTGTAGTCATGTATTAGGCTACATATTTTGTAACTGGACATGTATCCAGTTTTACATTTCAGATCACTTGTACTTTGGACTTATTTCTATATGAGACGACTTTTGTGTTTGGGGCATTTATGACTTTATTTTACTTATAGAACTGTTAGCACATTTAGTCTTATCCTGTTGTCTTTAGAACAGCTTACTACGTTTTATCTTAACGTAGGCTGGGCATGACTCGGCCTGGCCCAACAATTTGGGTAGCGGGTCGTGACATGTTTTTAGTGGTGGCCCATGCAGGTCCTGACTAAACTGTTTGGTTACATTATTGTACCAAGCATGCCTGCAATTAGGAACTTAAGATAATTAGACAACATTAGGAATGACGCTTAGAACACCTAGAGGAATATTAGGATTGCAACATAGGAAATACATAACATGTTTGCTATTATAATTAGATTTCCTTGCATATGATTACTTACTTTAAATAGGTCCTTATAAGTCCTTTTATTTTGTAATTTAGATGGTGCTTACTCGTTCATCCCAGTATGTTACCCCCGAGAATGGGGCCTTCCTTATCCAGTCAGCTGACCAGTCGACTGATACACCTCCACCTACCATATTCCCCCACTCCACAAATCCACAAACCCAGATACCACAACCATCTTCCACATCACAGGCCCAGCAGGACCCGATACTTCCACCACCCCCTATCACTATACCCACCCAGGCTTCCGTCACACTCGACGGGAACCAGCTGCTCACTCTGATTCAGGGGTTCCTAACAACCCATCAGGAGCAGACTACCCTACTCCGCCAGAGCATGGAGCGTTCTGAGGGACGTCCCGTGGTCCCACCACATATAGAGCTACGGCAGAGAGCGGGGACGATCAAGGACTTCATGGGTCTGAATCCCAAGGAGTTCTCAGGGACTGATGGCATAGTAGTAGCAGATGACTGACTAGATTCGGTAGAGAGGAAGCTTCTGGGAGTTAGGATGTCGGATGACCTCCAGGTCGAGGCAGCGGGATTTCTGCTGATAGACTTAGCAGGAGTTTGGTTCCGGAATGAGCCGTTGTTTGCGAGGGGGAGAGCCACTTGGGATCAGTTCAAGACCCAGTTCAAGAAGAAATTCTTCTCGACCACTGCTAGAGTAGCCATGGGGCTACGATTCCAGAACAGCTAGCAGGGGAACCGTTCTGTTGATGACTATGCGGCAGAGTTTAGTCGCCTGAGCCGTTTTGCTCCTAGTCTGGTTGCAGATCCAGAGGAGATGACCCGTAGGTTTTGCCATGGTCTAGTTCCAGACATTGGCATTCTTATAGTGGCGAACGGTACGACTGACTACTACCAGAGCCTAGAGTTGGCCCGGAGCATTGAGGAGCGTCTTCTGTCTAGCAAGAGGCCGGCTTCTGTACACCATGAGGGACCGTCCAAGCGTCAGGCTTTCCAGCAGAGAGCACCGACGCCATCATAGCAGACTTACCGTCCCCCTACACCACATCATCAGACCCGCCAGTTAGAGCCCCGGGACCCCGACAGCAGCAGCAGCAGAAGGGAGCTATATGTTCTTTCTGCGGAAGACCAGGTCATGACTTCGCCGTCTACAGAAAGAGGTTGGGTCAGTGTTTAGTTTGTGGGTCTGCCACCTATCAGCTTCGGAACTGCCCAGCAGCGAAGCCTAGAGGACCGCTCCCGACTCAGCAGCAGAGGTTTGGGCAGCATCTGCAGCAGCAGAAGGGACCTCAGGGGAAGGTTTATAGCCTAGCCCTTGAGCCGGAGCCGGAGCAGGTTTCAGAGCCCGATAACTTAGCTGACGTCATCACAGGTCATGTTTATTTGTATACTTTTCTAGCTCTATGCCTGTTTGATTCTGGTGCATCTCATAGCTTCCTGTCATTAGAGTTTATGCATGAACATCACTTAGTATCTACACCTACTGCGGAGATTAGTAGAGTAATGACGGGAGGAGGACCAGTGCCTATTAGAGCTAACTATAGATACTCTATTACTATAGCCGGGAGAGAGTTTGAGGGGCGATTCTTTGTGATGCCACTCCCCGGTTATGATATCATATTGGGGATGGACTGGCTTAGCTATGCCCATACATCTATAGATTGTCATGAGGGTAGTATTTTGTTCAGTCCCCCAGGCACAGCACCATTCAGTGTCAGGATGACAGGACCGGAGATCAGCCTAGAGCCGAACTGTTGTGCGACAGTTGGGGACGCAGCACCGCCACACCCTATCATTAGGGAGTTTATGGATGTATTCCCAGAGGATCTTCCAGGGCTTCCGCCTGACAGAGATGTGGAGTTCACTATAGATTTAGTGCCGGGTTCATCACCAGATCCCGGGCTTGCTATAGAGTGAATCCCAAGGAGGCCATAGAGATGAAAGAGCAGATTGATGACCTGTTGAAAAAGGGTTTCATTAGATCCAGTGCTTCTCCATGGGGGGCACCAGTGCTCTTTGTGCCTAAGAAGGATGGTACAGTCCGGTTGTGTTTTGACTACCGGGCCTTGAATGCCATCACCATCAAGAACAAATATCCTCTGCCTAAGATAGATGATTTGTTCGACCAGTTGAGCGGGGCGAAGGTGTTTTCTAGGATAGACTTGAGATCCGGGTACCACCAGGTGAAGGTTAGGGCAGCAGACATCCAGAAGACGGCGTTCAACACGAAGTACGGGCAGTACGAGTTTCTGGTGATGCCATTTGGTCTCACAAATGTGCCATCTGTCTTTATGAACTTGATGAATAAGACATTTTACCAGTATCTGGATAAGTTTGTCGTAGTGTTTATCGACGATATCCTGATATACTCGAAGACGCCAGAGTAGCATGCAGAGCACTTGCGGATAGTTTTAGGGATTCTGAGGCAGGAGAGATTGTTTGCCAAATTGCCGAAGTGCGAGTTCTTTTTAGACCGAGTGGAGTTTCTCGGCCATGTAGTCACTGGAGATGGAATCTCGGTGGATCCCAGGAAGATTGCTGTAGTTGAGACGTGGAAGGCTCCGACGTCAGTTTCAGAGATCAGGAGCTTTCTGGGTTTAGCAGGCTATTATAGAAAGTTCGTCCAGGACTTTGCTAGGATAGCTGAACCAATGACGAAGCTGACGCGGAAGGACGCAGAGTACATCTGGTCAGAGGACTGCCAGGCAGCGTTTAAGGAGCTGAAGAGGAGGCTGACGACCGCTCCAGTTCTGACATTACCTTCAGGTTCTGGAGGTTTCACCATTCACAGCGATGCTTTTGGGAAGGGGCTAGGATGTGTCCTACAGCAGCATGGGAAAGTGATTGCTTATGCATCTAGGCAACTGCGGACTCATGAGCGGAATTATCCTACCCATGACCTAGAGTTAGCTGCGGTGATCTTTGCACTCAAGTTATGGAAACATTACTTATACGGAGAACGTGTGGAGATCTTTACTGACCACAAAAGCTTGAAGTATGTGTTCACGCAGAAAGAGCTGAACATGAGGCAAAGACTATGGTTGGAGTTGATGAAAGACTTCGACATCAATTTACAGTATCACCCCGGGAAGGCAAATGTGGTGGCGGATGCGCTGAGCAGGCATCCGATGGCATGGTACCTGATGATTGATCGGCATTTACGGGAGGATCTGGAGAAGCTCGATATCGAGCTAGTTCGGCCAGGATCAGTGATACAGATGATGGCACTTGACATTCAGTCAGGTTTGATGGAGCAGATCAGAGAGGCACAGTCTACAGATGAGAGCCTTTGCAGACTTCGACCCCAGGCTTTAGCTGGATTATTAGATGACTTCACTATAGCAGAGGATGGATCCTTGAGGCATGGCAGCCGATTGTGCGTGCCGAAGGGAGAGCTGGTAGAGGCAGTCTTGCAAGAGGCGTACCGATCGACATATTCTATTCACCCTGGTACTAACAAGATGTACCGTGACTTGCAAGAACATCTTTGGTGGCACGGGATGAAGAGGGATGTATCACGTTTCATCTCGAGATGCCTAGTTTGCCAGCAGGTCAAGGCGGAGCGCCAGAGGCCAGCTGGTTTGTTGCAGCCGTTACCCATTCCCGAGTGTAAGTGGGAACATATTACGATAGACTTCGTCTCAGGGCTTCCTCGTTCCAAGGAGGGAATGATGCCATTTGGGTCATCGTAGACAGGCTGACGAAGTGTGCGCACTTCATACCCTTCAAGGTGGGGCTTTCCACCGAGAAGTTGGCGAGCTATACATGCAGCAGATAGTTCGCCTACACAGGAGTGCCGGTGAGCATCGTATCGGAACAGAGACAGCCGATTCACATTCCACTACTGGAGGAGCTTGCAGGAGGAGTTGGGCAGTAGGCTCAAGTTCAGTACGGCGTACCACCCGCAGACAGATGGGCAGTCCGAAAGGACGATACAGACACTGAGGATATGCTGAGGACCTGCGTGCTGGACTTCGGAGGATCACGGGAGAGCCATCTGCACTTGATAGAGTTTTCATACAACAACAGCTACCAGGCCAGTATTGTATGTCTCCTTTCGAGGCGCTATATGGACGACGATGCCGCACACCACTCTTTTGGGATGATATTGGAGACATAGTTATGCTTGGGCCAGAGATGATCTCGGATGCAGCAGAGAAAGGTCGGGATGATCAGAGATAGGCTCAGAGTAGCTCAGGATAGGCAGAAACACTGGGCTGATGCTAGTCGCAGGCCGATGGAGTTTGCAGACGGTGATATGGTGCTAGTGAAGATATTACCTACTAGAGGGACGATCCGGTTCGGACGAGGAGGGAAGCTGAGCCCAGATACATCGGGCCGTTCGAGGTACTTGGCAAGATCGGAGAGGTAGCTTACAGGGTTGCACTTCCACCCAACCTAGCAGGAGTTCACGATGTCTTCTACGTATCTCAGCTGAGGAGATATGGTCCAGACCCCAGTCATGTGCTAGATCACTCAGAGTTGGAGGTCAGGCCGAGCCTTACAGTTTCTGAGCAGCCAGTGGAGATATTAGATAGGAGAGAGAAGAGGCTGAGGAACAAGGTTATACCCCTAGTACGAGTAGCTTGGAGCCGTCACTCCCCAAGTGAATCTACTTGGGAGAGGGAGTCGGACATGAGGGAGAGATACCCTTACTTGTTCGATCCAACCGCTGCGAGGGAACCACCCGTTCCCACTTGATACCTTAGAGGTTAGTTTCGATCATAGCCTTAGTCATTTGTTGCATTGCTTGCTATGATAGAATATTGTAGGGTCTTCAATCTTTGTGAATTTCGAGAACGAAATTTTTCAAGGAGGAAAGACTTGTAAGCCCCTGTTTTTCAAATTTTAGTTAAATTAGTGTTAATTAATTATTAATGTCATTTTTAGCCTTAAAATAATTATTAGGAATTTTAGGAATTTTTTTAGAATTTTTAAATGATTTTTAAATGAGTTTTATATATTAAAATATTGATTTGTAATTTTCTAAATTGTTTTAATATAGTTTTATAATAATTAGAATTGTTTTAATATCAGTTTATAATTACTTAATTGTTTTTAAGTGTGGAATGCAAATTATATTTGCATTTGACAACTGCTAGGACCTATTGTGTAATAACCTAAATCTAGGGGGACCTAAGTGCTAAATTCCTACCCACCCCCCTGCCCGACGACCGACGACCGACGACCGGCTGCCCCCGCCATTTTCGGCTGCCCCGACCGACCTAGAACCGCCCCAACCCTCTATTTAAACCCCCTCTCTCCCCTGACCAAAACCCTAACCCTAAATTCTCCCCACGACCACCACGACCCCCTTCTTCCCCGACGAGACGACAAACCCTAACCCTAACTCCGGCGTACCCTAGCGCCGCCTCACCGTCCATCGTCGACAGCCGCCACCACCACCGATCGACTCGCCTTGTCAAGCCAACCCCAGTGCCACCCGACCGCCCTGACCACGACGCCTCCTCCGCCCAGTCGCCGCCCCAACAGCCCGCTCGATTCGGATACGTACGTGTCACCGTGCCATTTTCCTTTCCCGACACGACTCGTCCTCACATATGAGACTCGCCGCGTCCTGGCGAACCCAGTGGTGAGTTTGGACACGACGAAATCGACTCGTGCGTGTCGTGCTAGCCTAGGATACAAGACACCTGTGTCCCTAACTGTCAGGACACATGATTATTATTATTTTTTATGTATAAACCATTCAAAACCTAAATAATATTAACCAAAACCTAACCCCTAACATAGAGCTTGGGCTGACCCCCTGGCCAGCCCGACCCGACTAAACCCCCTCCCCCCCCTCCGTGCGTTCTTTGGCTCGGGTTCGAGACCCCCTGCTGTTATTTCTTTTCCTTTTCCTTTTTCTTTTTCTTTTGTTTTGTTTTATATATATAATTATATATACGTATACATATATTTGTATATAAATATATGTATTATTATATATACTATTTTATATATATATGTATGCTGTTATATATATATATATATATATATATATATATATATATATATATATATATATATATATATATATATATATATATATATATATATATATATATATATATATATATATTCATTTTAGTACTTTATTATAATATATATGTATGTATGTATATATATGTATTTATGTACATATATGTATGTATGTATATATTTTCTTGTGTGTATATTTTTATAGTTAGTAAATTATATATATATATTTTCATGTGTATATATATATATTATTATGTATACACTTTATAATTAAAAGTTTCCTTATATATATATATATATATTTGTATATATATATATATATATATATATATATATATATACTTTATAAATTAAGTATTTTCCTTATAAATATATATGTATGTACTTTTAAACATATGTATGTATATTTTCACTATGCATAACTTTACCTTATTAAAATAGTAATATTTATTTTGTACTTTTACCAAATTGTATTTTAGTGTATTTAAATCACTGCGACCATTTGGTGTCCAAGCCTAGCATGGATTTTTGGGCCCAAATGTGTTTTCACACATTCAAGACATGTACAAGTCATATTGGACTTGATTCATGGCCTTGGGTCCTGTATTTGAACTTTGGTTCAAATTATATACATGGACAAAATATGCAGATAATTAATTATTTAATTTTAATTGTGTGAAATACTGTTTTTGGATTTCTGAAAATACTTAGTGTCATGCCCCGCTCCCGTATGAGCGATCGTCCTCGCTAAGGCGTGATGCCGCACGGGCCTAGGTTGCGCCCGTGCAAGGCCAAGTCCAGAAACGGCCGATTTGAGCTAGGCCACAGAGTCGCACAGAGTATCCCCATTGCAGCGAAAAGTAAATAAACACAAGTAGAAGCGAATTCGAACTCTTTATTGATATTCAAGAAGGTTACAAGCGGCGCTAGGACGATATTACAAAACGCTCAAGCTCTCTCTCTCTGAAACATAAAAGGCGTGCCAAGTGGCTTACAAGATGGAATGATACATGGCGATGTTCTAATACATTATGTCCTGTATATGGTGCTCCAGCTCCTTGCAACGCTCCAAGGCTCGAGAGATAGCTCCGCGCCTTAGCACGTTCGAGGAAAGCTCCGCACCCGCCGACGTTTCCTGCTTCCTGCAAGCAGACTGTGGGGTTATCAGTACATTGTTATGCACTGGTGGGGAGGCTAGCTCGCCCACAACGCCATCATTACCAAACACATTCTATTTACTTTTGTGCATCTCTATCATTCATTGTCTATCTAATCTTGCCTTAGGATCAATTTCATGGCATATGTCATAACCTATCCCGTGTTGCCAAATTCAAGTGTCGCATGGAAATACATACACGACTTACCCATACTTACCGTCCGGCCTTCCCTGTCCAAAGTAAACCAAGTTAGACAACAGTTCATATATTTTAACTTAACATGATACACGTAAGCATTCACTGTAAAGGGCATGTTCCTGCCTCAGATTCTAGCGAGTCGTAGGCGTGTGTTCTTTTAACTCGTTTGCATGAAGTACTCTTTGTCATTTGGTGTGATACATTTCAAACCGTTCAGTAGGCACTTGTTCATTTAACTTAGACTACTTTGATTTCAATGCAAGGACTTACATGTGGATAGCCACTGTAGATCCTAAAAAAATCAAGTTGCACACATCAACAAAGTCAGAAAATCAAGAAATACAACTTTCAGATGAACTGCACAGACATCAGATTGCGTATCCTTCAGATTGCACAGGATAGATTGCGCACACTTTCAAGTGCGCAGGCTGACGTGGCAAATCACCATCATTACCTGACACAAATCAAATCTTCTGACAACTGACAGCGCGGAGATCGAGGCGGCCGTTCGTTTAATCGTGTAGCACGGCGCTCGAGGACAGCTGGCAGTGCAATACATGTTGGCGCAATCTATGTTGGCACAATCCATTTCCTGTGCAATTCAAGTTGGCGCAATCCAAAACCTGCGCAATTCAATGTGCGCGTTCTATCAGTACAAATGATAAAATACACGTGGCATTCATGCCATCAATTGCTCATTTCGTGGCAACTGCATGTGCATGATCATGCGTATTTCAATCAAATGATGCCATGTGTCCAAGACAGTTTGCCCATGATCCAACAACTGCCTGCGCAATCCATTGCTGCGCAAACCAATTGCTGCACAATCCATCATACGCAGTCCGAAATAACTAAAAGTTAGTTATTTCTCAGAACCCTATAAATAGAGTTTCAAGTCTTCATTCACAAGGATCAGGCATCAGAGATCAGAGATCAGAGAGTCCAGGAGTTCTTGCCCAAGTGCTACTGCATTCTTCCGAGGCTTTTGCCTTCAACTTCCGAGACTTTTGCCTTCAGTTTCCAGAGTTGTCTTCAACTTCAGGGGCTTCGTCTTCAAAGTTCACATCGTCCAAGGGATAAAGCAATCGTCATCTAGATTGGATTCCTACAGTTGTACCTTTCCCAGAATTCTTGTAATCTTATTACATAGTTTGTATCAATAAAGTTTTACACTTTTGTTTTTGCAAACAAAATGGCGACTCTGCTGGGGATGACTTTCTCGTCCGACGAGGAAGTAGCAACTCAATATGACGTAGCGTCTATCGGGAAGACGCAGAAGACGCTGGTTGTTAAAGTCAACCAGACAGCCTACGAGGCGATGCTCAACTCCAAAACCACTCTCCGTACTGTAGCCACTTCTGCCAAGAGCAAAGTGCGCTCAGTATGGGTCTCCAAGACTGCTGCACAATCTGGCAGTATTTCCACCAAGATTGCTGCGCACTCTGTTGTGCAGTCTGCTAGCCAGACTAGTGCACAATCTGCTGTGCCAACTGTTGCACAGTCTGTCTCAACCACTGTTGTACAGTCTATCCCAACCATTGCTGTACAATCTGTTGCAACTGTGACACAGGCCACTTCATATGCTGCCTTGTCAAAATACAAGACTCCTATGTCCCTGGCGCAGTTGGCAGCAACTTTTCCTGCGCAAACCAACACTCCAGCAACTAGAGTGCATCCCAAGCACCCTGAAGCAAGAACTCCTGATGCGCAAATCACAGCTTCTGTGGCTAGAACCAGTGCACTCTCTACCAGAATTTCTCATGCGCAAGTGGCCAATGCGCCATCCACCCATGCGCAAACTACTCCTGCGCAATTCAAGAGTAATAGCCCTTTGGCTAAATCCTCTTCTTCTCATAACAAAGGGAAAACTTCTGCTCCTTCTCTTAAACACTCTGCTGTTCTAGCACAATTCACTGGGGGTAGCCCTTTGGCTAATCCTCTTTTTCCTCAGATCAAAGGAAAAGGCCCCTTGGTCTTTTCTCAAACTTCCTTGTCTCATGATTTGGAAGATAACAAAGGGAAACGCTCTTTAGCTATCCCCTCTTCACAAAATAAAGGAAAAGGCCCTTCACTACCAAAATTTATCGATTTAGCGACGGCCGCATCCGTCGCTAAGACGACGGTAATTACCATTAGCGACCGCTTACCGACGGATATTGGCCAAAAAAATCTGTCGGCAATCACCTCATCGCTAATAACCATCCGTCGCTAAGTTGTCGTCACATGACGGAAAAGCGACGGATAGTCGACGTCACAATACGAAGCATTAGCGACGCATTGCCGATGGAATCTCGTCCACCTCAGCTTTTAAGTACTGAACTGTGTACACAATACCGACGAGCAAAGCCGTCGCTAACCCGTCGCAAAGGCGTATCAGATCGTATCATTTCGTCGCTAATCCGTCAATACCGTCGATATCAAGTGACGGATTAGCGACGACTTTCTGACGGAAAAGTCGTCGGCCAGCTTCTGGAATTTCATGTCATTTCCAGCAACTTGGCGACGGATAAGTCGTCGCTACGCCGTCGCAATATATCGACCGCATAGCGACGGATTAACCGTCGACCTTGTTCTGGAAATTCTTGTTATTTCCAGAATACGGGCGACGGATATGTCGTCGCTAGTCCGTCGAACAATAAATCATGCCGACGGATTTCTTCATCCGTCGCTACCTGGGAATAATTTTCGAATATCCAGTTAGCGACGACATAACCGTCGAAAAGTAGTCGAAAACTGGAGACTTCCGTCGCAAAACGGTCATAAGTCCGTCGCTAACTAAGAATATTTTGAAAAAAAAATTACAGCTTTTTAGCTGTTAGCAAAAATTTGCATAAACCAAACCAATATATAATGCACACCAATTATCCAACAATCACATAGACCAAATATATTATGCACACCAATTATCCAAGAATCACATAGACCAAAATATGCACATACGAATTTAATGCACACCAATTATCCAAGAATCATATAGACCAAACCAAATTAATATAAAATAGACATCAGTTATCCGGAAGAGTAACCTAATATCCATCGTTATAATCCGATCATTGCACAAATATTCCAAAATTTTCACAAATATTCCAAAACACATAGGAAAGAGTTGGCCAGTTACAGTAACCTAATATCCAATCCTGACGACCGATCATAGCACAAATATTCCAAAATTTTCACAAATATTCTAAAACACATAGGAAAATCGACTTTGGCCTCAACAAAGACCACAAGTCAGACAATGAATCCTCACAGCCAGGGACGATAGTTGCGTTGAGGCATGTACCATTCTATCAGCCACTTTGCGTATGAAGGCTCAATCTGGTTGAGGTCTTCTGTAGGGATAGGAGGGTCGGTCCCGATGCTACTACTCTCTGACGGTGGCTCCTCCTTAGCTTCAAGCTTGGGAGCAATCTCTTCCCTGATGGTCATCGGTTCTTCCTTGACAGTCACCGGCTCTTGTTTGACGACGGAGACTTCTTCCGTGTCGACCTCCAAGGGTTTCTTGCCTCGACCCCTTCCTCGACTAGCAGCACCACCTCGACGAGTCATAGGAGCCATCTTTCTGACAACAGAAATTTTCATATAGGATAAAAAAATTTACTCAAATTATAAAAGTTGTGACGTTGGTTTTTTGCGTTCATCATCATTAGAGGGAGCAGCACTCGAAAAGTTGTAACGTTGGTAGCATGAGAGAGTAAAAATCTGTATCACAAGACTAACAGAATTACTATGTAATCATGTACTCACCAATAACCGGATGTAACTGGAGTCGTTGGTACTATCGTGCAGTAATTTGTGGATCCGTTGGTATAGGCCAGATGTACTTAGTATCTAGTGTATCAGATTAGTATCGGTCTATCGGTTTGGTATAGGACGTATCATATTGGTATCGTCCTATATCCGATATGTACATGTATCGGCCGAATAGCTAGGATTCATATTGGTCTTATCGATTTGGTATCGGTCATATCCGATAGGTATCGGCCGTGTTGGATTAGTATAGACTATTTCGGATTAGTATCGTGGAAGGTTTAGTATCAACTGTACTTGGATTTCTCTCTTCTCGAGCTAGAATACCATTGCAAGAGAATCACCAGATCGTGATTGGCCAGTTACAGTAACATACATACTTCATTTTCCATCAGGAAAAGCGAGATTGAAAAGGAAGTATGTATGTTCTGTAACTGGCCATCTACGCTCTCGTGACTCTCTTGCAATGGTAATCTAGCTCTAGAAGAGAGAAATCCAAGTACACTTGTTACTAAACCTTCAACGATACTAATCCGAAATGGTATATAATAATCCAACACGGCCGATACCTATCGGATATGACCGATACCAAATCGATAAGGCCAATATGACTTAATGGCTATACGGCCGATACATATCGGATAGGACGATACCAATTCGCTAAGACCAATACCAACCGATACGGTCCATACCAAAACGATAGATCGATACTAATCCGACACGGTCAATACTTATAAGTACCTACGGTCCAGGAGGTTGATCCGTTAGTATATCCACGTACGAACAACGAAGTAACGATCCATTTCAATTTGGATGTGAAAATCTGTATCGTAAGACAAACTAAACATAATCAGTTCTATTTCACATGCTTAATTGTCAAGTATGGGAACGAATAGCTCAGAACACAACCCAAAATTCATTCTAGATGAACTCACATAATGTTTACAGTCTTGGTCTCAACTGTCTTCGATTCTATGATCCCATGTCTTAGGTTAAATAAATCACTAACCTCATCACGGTGAGTCTTGGTGTAGCACTCAAATGTGGGGCACCCGTAAATTCGCCGAGGTTTTAAATCATCGACATTGAGTTTTAAACCCTCACGTAGCCTTTCTGCTTCACTTCTAGGGTCGAGCAGCATCTTCTTGCAAGCTTCGGTCTCCAGATACTTAGTGTGAATCATCTATGTTCTTATCGTATATAGTATCTGAAGGACGTAACAGAATCAAGATGAACTCACTAATGTAATACTAAGACATCATCTACTACTATATAAGATATAGTGATAGGTTGTCGTATCATCATTGCCGAGGGATGAGGGTCGGAGGACAGGCAACTTTAACTACGGCTACATAGTTTCTGCCTCGCCAGTCAAATGGCTGCAGGGACTATGTCCTGATCACCATGTCGTACCGTAGACTAATGCAAAAACCAAACCAATATATAATGCACACCAATTATCCAAGAATCACATAGACCAAATATGCACATACGAATTTAATGCATGCCAATTATCCAAGAATCATATAGACCAAACCAAATTAATATAAAATAGACATCAATTATCCTGAAGAACGTAACAGAATCAAGATGAACTCACATAATGTAATACTAAGACATCATCTACTACTATATAAGATATAGTGATAGGTTGTCGTATCATCATTGCCGAGGGATGGCTCAGAACACAACCAAAATACAGAATCAAATCCCTAGGACGGATGGCTCAGAACACAACCAACCGGCCGGAGAGGATACTCTGAGAGATCCATCTGAGTAGGACGTATACTCTGAGAGATCACCTTTACAAGAATGATATCAGTAGTGGGATTGAATGCTGGAGGGAATATTATTAGAGTATACGTCCTACTCAGATGGGTCTCTCACCGTTACTATTTTTTTCTGACAGCATAGTGGATGTGCTCCGTCAACAGAGTCTGGCTCCGAGCCAAAACTTTGCCCCGGAGCTCAAGTGGACATCCTTCGTGTAGAGCTCGAGTGAGAGGTTCCTGACAGCAAGGTGGTCTCCTTTGTCAAAGTATCCGTGCTCGTCCCACAACCAATGTGGGATGAGCACGAATACTTTGACAAATGAGACCACCATGCTGTCAGGAACCTCTCACTCGAGCTCTACACGAAGGATATCTACTTGAGCTCTGGGGCAAAGTTTTGGTTCAGAGCAAGATTCTGTTGACGGAGCACATCCACCATGCTGTCAGAAAAAATTAGTAACGGTGGGAGACCAATCTGAGTAGGACGTATACTCTGATAATATCTCCTCCAGCACTCAATCTCACTACTGATATCATTCTTGTAATTGTGATCTCTCAGAGTATACGTCATACTGAGATGGATCTAATATTCTCTCTTGTTGGTTGTCGTATCATCATTGCCGAGGGATAAGGGTCGGAGGACAGTACAAATAGTCTAATACAAAAACAACTCAATAAGTAGTCCAATACAAATAGTCTAATACAAAAATAACCCAATATAAATAGTCCAATACAAATCAGTACTAATAGCTAATGAGAAACATGCTGCTCACGCAAACGCTCAGTGATACGTTCACGCATCCACCTCGAAAAAGCGAGTTTTTTGGCGCGAGGAGAGATGTCGTCCCTTGCAAAGATTGATTGAAGAGAACTCTCGGTCTCACTAGCTACCGGTGCTGGATGAATAGAACTTCTGGTCTCACTAGCAACCGGTGCCACTTCCTCCTCAACTGTAGGAGGAGCCACCTCAGCATTCACTGTTTTCTTCAAACGACGTGCCGCTCCTCGGGTCATGGGTGCCATTTGGTAATATCGATAGTCACAAATAATATAATTGTAACATAAGCAAGCTAACTAAAGGAACCATGTAATTTGAGTACATTTTCGAAAGCCGATAAAGTATTACCAATTCGATTTTTTGCCAAGTGCGAGAACGGACGGCTCAGAAGACAACCCAAGATTCATTCAAGCATACATTAGTGTGAATCATCTATGTTCTGTACATATGGTGTAGTATATGTTCTTATCGTATCTAGTATCTGAAGAACGTAACAGAATCAAGATGAACTCACATAATGTAATACTAAGACATCATCTACTACTATATAAGATATAGTGATAGGTTGTCGTATCATCATTGCCGAGGGATGAGGGTAGAAAGACAGTCAACTTTATCTACGGCTACATAGTTTCTGCCTCGCCAATCGAATGGCTGCAGAGACTATGTCCTGATCACCATGTCGTACCGTAGATCAAATGGAGCTGAAACTGGAGCCAAAATACAGTACTACTTCACCATGTCGTACCATTTTACTCTCTCTCTCTCCTCCCCCCTCTGGTGCTCTCACTCTCTCCGGCGCTCTCACACTACTAATTCCTATGTGTTTTAAGTGTGAGAACGGATGGCTCAGAACACAACCCAAGATTCATTCTAGCATACATTAGTGTGAATCATCTATATTCTGTATACATATCGTGTAGTATATGTTAGCCTTATCGTATCTAGTATCTGAAGGACGTACGTAACAGAATCAAGATGAACTCACTAATGTAATACTAAGGCATCATCTACTACTATATAAGATATAGTGATGGGTTGTCGTATCATCATTGCCGAGGGATGAGGGTCGTAGGACAGGCAACTTTATCTACGGCAACATAGTTTCTGCCTCGCCAGTCGAATGGCTGCAGGGAATATCCGTCACCATGTCGTACCGTAGATTAATGCAATTAATGGAGCTGAAAATATCCGTCGCTAACCGGTAACTAGTCCGTCGCTAACTGAGATTGTCACATACACATATGTATATCACAGCTAGATGTATAGATATATACATCTATACAGAAACACATAACTGATAGAACTCGCACTGTCCTTGAGACAGTGAACATATACACCATGAATCCAAACCCCATATATATTCACATTTACTAATCCAAACACCACCAAACTAATGAAACACCCAATATGGATAACACATTATTTAGCCAATATATAAACTCAGATGAATTTGAGAAGCAAAGCCACCCGTCGTCCCCGACCAAAGCCCGCCGCCCCAAGCCAGCCGCCCAGCCCCCGACGCTCCCGCCCCAAGCCAGCCGCCCAGCCTCCGACGCCGCCGACCCAAGCCAGCCGCCCAGCCCCCGACCCAAGCCAGCCGCCCAGCCCCCGACGCCGCCGTCCCAAGCCCACCGCCCAGTCCCCGACCCAAGCCAGCCGCCCAGCCTCCGACGCTGCCGCCCCAAGCCCACCGCCCAGCCTCCGACCCAAGCCAGCCGCCCAGCCCTGACGCCCCCGCCCCAAGCCAGCCGCCCAGCCGCCGACGCCGCCGCCCCAAGCCCACCGCCCAAACCCCAACCCAAGCAAGCCGCCCAGCCCCCGACGCCCCAAAACCCCAAGCCCGCTTCCCAGACCCCGACGCCCCCGCCCCAAGCCCACCGCCCAGACCTCGACCCAAGCAAGCCGCCCAGCCTCCGACGCCCCAAAACCCCAAGCCCGCCTCCCAGACCCCGACGCCCCGGCCCCAAGCCCACCGCCCAGACCCCGACGTCCCAGCCCCAAGCCCGCCGCCCAGCCCCCGACCCAAGCCAGCCGCCAAGCCCCGGACGGCCCAGTCCCAAGCGCGCCGCCCAGCCCACGACACCGCGAGAGAGACGGAGAGAGAGAGAGAGATCGAGAGAGAGAGAGAGAGGAGGTTACCTTCGGTTGAGAGAGAGGAGAGGACGACGACGACGACACCGACGCCGATCACCGAAGCCGACACCGGCGAGAGAGAGAGAGAGAGAGAGGGGGAGGAGAGAGAGTGAATTTGGGGGGAATGCGAAAAGTTTCCCCCGCCGTTTCATTTGAAGTCTGGAACGTAAATATAGCAACGGACTAGCGACTGGTAGATATCCGTCGCCCGGTTGTCGCCATTTTGGATAAGTGCCGACTGACTATCCGTCGCTACGTCGTCGAAAATATGTCCCGCCAATTTCCTACACTATTCCCGCCAAATATACGACTGTGTTGCGACTACGGAAGATCCGTCGCTATGTTACCGTCAGTCTAGCGACGGCTGAGCGACTTTTCCTCCTCCTAAAATTAAAATAAAAATGGCAAAAGCTTGTAGTCGAAATTCAGTCGCTGAGCGGCCACTAAACCGTCGCTAATACCGACGAAAAAGTTCCGTCGCTAAACATCCGCCGCTAAATGGGTGTATTTTGGTAGTGCTTTGGTCCTTTCTTAATCTTCTTCGGTCTTTACCGTAGAAGATCAATCTGAACGTGCTTCGGCACCAGTCAGTGCAAGAATCCCTTCAAACAAGGATTCTTCTTTCCTTTATGACAAGGGAACTTGCACTGATCAAAGAGGTATTCTGCCTACCCCGGTAGCAGAATTCCAAGACCTTCCAACTTTTAAGATATCCCGTTCTAAACAGGGAAAACTGTTAGTGTCTCAAACAGAAACCCCTGGGGGTGAATTTGTAGACCTAAGAACATATCTTAACAGGCCAACTTTGGCAAAACGTAAACAACCTATGCCGAAGGTCAAAACTCAAAGACAAACTTCCAGGAGCAAAAATCCTGACACCTATGCCAATGAGGTGAGCACTTCCTTGTACACACAGGGGACAAAACATTTGAAGAATCGGAACCATGTTCCAAATGTTGTTAAAGAACACATTCCTCGAACCTTTCCCCGTCCCGACATAGTTTCTGACCTTCGAGAACATCTCAGGCAAAAACGGGATAATGTCTCGACATCTTCAGTTCAATCATCTGATCATCATTGTAATCATAAAGTTATCATCCAATGTTGTTGTCAAACAACAAAACGATCTGTCTTCGATCATTTAACTTTTGCTAAAACCGAACCGATATCAGAGGATGAAGACGAAGTCCTGTACGCTTCTGTCAACATGACTTCTCGAAACACTGGAGGTAGAAAGTGCTCTAAATATGGCAAACCTCGTAAACCAAGCCTGCAGTATTTGGATCTTCTCCAAGAATCTTCCGAGGGAGTATTCCAACATACCCGTTCCCGAAGCCGAGATACAATCGGTCAAAGGAATCTTCTTCAAGATCCTTCTGGTCATTTCCCTCTTTCTCAGTCAGGAGATGACTCTTTCTCTGACTACGATGCATACAGCGAAAGCTCTGAACAGACAGTGTCCTCCACTGTACCAAGAGAAGTCACTGCGTATGTTGTTAATGAAGACCAAGATGTTTCAACCTCAGCAAATCAAGAACAGCGAATCGCTGCACTTGAAGACAAGCTAAAGACCATGGCTGAAATGGTCGCTAGTATACATTCTATCATTGTGGCCCAACATGCCACACCACCGACTATACCTGCTGCGAGTCCGGAGATCATAGCATCTTCGATACCTGTCAATGCTGGGCTGGGGGTAGTGTCTCCTCAAATGTCTCATGTACAAGTACAAGTTCAAACTACACCCATTCAGTCAGCTGGGGGTAGTGCTTATAATGCTGTTCCTTCCCCTACCACTCTGACTCAGTCGGCTCCTTCTTCATCATCTGAAGACGCCAATGAAGCTGTCAAACTCTTGCGAACTCAGTTCGAAGCCTTCAAAGAAAAGGACAATTTACAAAGGTTGGGAATCAAGCAGCCTTACCCAGTTGAATGGAAGGAAGTTCCATTTCCTCCTAAATACAAAATTCCAACAATCTCTCTCTTCGACGGCAGTACCTCGCCAAGCCAGTTCATCAATCACTTCGAGGTAATGACTGTTCAACTTCAACCAAATGACGCTCTTCTTACCAGAGTGTTCGTCGGTTGTTTAGCCGGCGTAGCATACGAGTGGTACAGAAGTTTGCCCGATGGTTGTATTACTTCTTTCTCAGGGCTCAAGCAGATCTTTCTGGAACGATTCTATGAGGGATTCAATGACATGA
Organism: Iris pallida; assembly: GCA_029216955.1. Classification (NCBI taxonomy): domain Eukaryota; kingdom Viridiplantae; phylum Streptophyta; class Magnoliopsida; order Asparagales; family Iridaceae; genus Iris; species Iris pallida. The sequence goes on along the minus strand of JANAVB010027397.1, from coordinate 19,813,649 downwards.
CTATGTCTGCCCTCAATAAAATCAAACAGAAACAAAATAAAACTACTGAAAGTTTCATTGAACGGTTCCGTCGAGATGCCTTGAAGATGCCTCCAGGAACTCCTGCTGCTGTTACCATAGACACCTGCAAGGCAAATCTCTTGCCTATCATCAGCATGTGGACAGGGTCAACTCAATTCTAAGACTGGCCATCTTTCATTGTCAATGCCAAAGCAGCTGAAGTGAGTGCTGAGAAATTCAAACAGCTGGGGGTACAAATGTCTAATCCAGATCGGGATGAACATCAAACATCAGATGGCGGTAATCGTCAGAACAACCGCAAGAACAAAGAGACTCTGAACATTAATTTGAAAAGCAAAGAGTCTTTGGCTGTCAACGTAGCTCCGCCTACATCCACCTCCACTCCTTCTGCACCTCAACCGAGGGAACCTCGTCCTAAGATAGAGTATTCTTTTGATGAGAATGACACTGCAAGCATCTTCGATTGCTTACTCAAAAGCAACAAGATCCAGCTCCCAGACCCAAAGAAGCCTGATGAAGTCGGTAAGACCGATCATCCTAAGTATTGTGTCTACCACCGATTCATTGGACATCCTACTCGAGCGTGTTATGTGCTCAAGGGTAAAATTCAAGAGCTCGTCAATGCTGGCGTCGTTACTCTACAGCAAGATGAGAATACTGTTACCGCCAATATGGTCTCGGTCCAGTTCGGTAATTTTCCCCCGCAGATGATACAGCATGGTGTCATTTCCATTCCAAAAGTTACTCTTAAGATTGAAAATCTCCCTTCTCCACCAAATGAAGGTCTCATCCCTTTGTCTCTTGACAATGGCGAGGTTATATGGATCCATCCCGATCTCGCTTCAGAGTTCGAAGTTTCCTCTTCTTCTAAGAAGAAAGATCGCTCCAAAGGCAAAACAAAGATTTGCAACATGGTATCTTTTGACCCCATAGTGGATGAAGAAATACTATTGGGCACCAGATCAGGGAAAGCTTATCTGAAAGATTACCCTGAAGCTCAAGAGAATCATGCCTCTTCTTCTGAGCCTGCTCCAACACAACCTGTTTCTATTGAAGAAATCCCTTCTACATCCTCACCGGTTGTAGTACCTATTCCTTCCAAGCCAGCGACTGCTGATAAAGGCAAGCAACAAGTCCGGTTTGATAAACCTTTGAAGAAATTATTTCCTACTGGGCTTGAGAAGCCTTATAATTTCGATATATTGGCTCAACTAGCCAATACACCAGCAAGACTGTCTATCTTTGAGCTATTGCGTCTTTCCAGAGAAACACGAGAAACTCTAAGTGAAGCTCTCATGCAAGCTGAGACTTGTCTAGCATTTCTCAAGAAGTCGGAAGCAGAGCCTGTCTCTTGTCTCCATTGTCATAGTGTTCTGGAGTTAATTCCTAACATCACTTTCACACAAGATGATATGCTACTTGAAGACAATAGGCATGATCGTCCTCTCTACTATACAGGGTACGTCGATTCGATGAAAGTTGATCGTATCTTGATAGATCCATGATCTTCTCTCAGCATTATGCCAAAGACAATGCTCGATGCTCTGAAAATCCCTGTACATAGTCTCTCCAGTACAATCACTACCATCCTTGGATTCAATCAGGGAAGGAGTGAACCTTTGGGCAAGATTCGCTTAAAACTCCAAATAGGCAATCTTCGCACAAAGGCGACTTTCTATATCATTGACAATTATGGTTTTTCTTACAATGCTCTATTGGGAAGACCATTCCTACATGAGCATAATATTGTTCCATCAACTCTTCATCAATGTTTCAAATATATTGATGATAAAGGAGAGGTACAAAAGGAGGTCGCTGATCTCTATCCTTTTAAAGGCGTTGAAGCATACTGCAACGACGCTCGTATGTACAAGGATGAATTTATGAAAGTGGTATTGGCAATGGATACTGAAGAAGACCAAGAAGCAGCACCCAATGACACTCTCATCATACCTGTCAAAGGGCGTGTTTCTCATCCTCAATCTTCTAAACCACTGGCTATTCATTTGCCAGTCCAAAAGAAATCAGTTGATGCTGATCAAAATCAAAGGGAGCTCACCTCTTCTGAGCCACTTGTTATCGACTTACGTCGTAACAAGGACAAAAAGCAGCTCACTTCTTCTGAGCCACTTGTTGTTGATTTAACTCACAACAAGGAAAAAAGGGAGCTCACCTCCTCTGAGCCACTTGTTATAGACCTCCGTCGTAACAAGCCACTTCCACGTTCTTCTTCTCCCCCTCTTGTAATCAATCTGACCAAGCCTGCTAAGGCTAAAGGTCCTGCTGTAAATACAGATGTACATATCAATAAAAAAGCATCTACTTTTCAGTATACTGATGTTATTTATCATACTAAATGCTATTTGGATATGTTAGATAGCTTCAAATCATTTACAATGGGAGTTGTACAATCTCTTCAAGCCGAAGTTTCATGTGAACACCCAAAAGATTCATATCGTATTGTTCCTGCTCGCAAGAAAGGCGAACGTCCAATACTTTTTAGTAAAAGACCGGAACAAAAATTCAGCTATACGGATGATAGTAAAATTAACGACACGGGTCATCTTCAATTCCGTCGTTACAGTCAACAATCAAAAGACATCGTCCGAAAGATGGGTTACGACTTCAAGAGTGGTCTCAACTACGGTAAGGGAAGAAAGACTCCTCTCCGTACCGCTGTTTCACAAGGAAAGTCAGAGATGTATTACAGCAGAACCAAAAGAGGTCTCGGATATGCTTCTCCTCCAATGTTATCCCCAGCAGTCTCCGATTCTGATAGCGAAGAATGCTCCAATTCTTCTGATTCCAGATCTTGGGATTCCGATACGAGCATCGGTAAAGTCCATCGGCTGGTTGTGTCATCTAACATGGTCTCTATCGAACTTCCAGAAAGCTATGATGAGGATGTTGAAGAAAATCCTGAAACAGATCCTTGGGTTCAACATATGGATAATCAATGGGTACTTCGCTTTGAACAACGAGAACCTCCTACTGAAGATCAATTAGTTCAAGTTGATGTAGGGAAAAGTGGGTCGCCTCGTCCAATCTTCATCAGCAAGAATCTTCCAGAAGTAGACAAACAAGAGTTGATTCTTCTTATTAAAGAATATATCGATGTCTTTGCCTGGAGTTATGAAGACATGCCAGGTTTAGATCCCAAGATTGCTACGCATAAACTGAATATTTTGTCCAATGCAAAACCAGTTAAGCAGCAACAACGGCGTTTCAAACCAGAAATGATGGACGCAATTGATGATGAAGTTAAGAAGCTCATAGCTTGTGGCTTTATTCGAGAAGAGCAACATCCTGACTGGGTGGCCAACGTTGTTCCAGTTCTAAAGAAAACCGGCAAAGTTCGAGTCTGCATCGACTTTCGGGATCTTAATGAAGCATGTCCGAAAGATGAATTTTCTCTCCCTATCACGGATGTCATGATTGACAATACTTGTGGGTTCGAGCGAATATCTTTCATGGATGGATTCTCTGGATATAATCAGATCAAGATGAATCCCGAAGATGAAAAACATACTTCTTTCCGCACTCCCCGTGGTGTCTATTGCTATACTGTGATGCCATTTGGTCTCAAAATGCTGGTGCAACCTACCAACGGGCTATGAGCACCATCTTCAAAGATCATCTCCGCAAGACTGTCGAATGTTATGTTGACGATATCGCCGTCAAAAGTCGTCTAAAAGAAGATCACATCCAAGATTTGAGAACAATCTTTAATCTCATGCGCCAACATCAACTTAAGATGAATCCCACCAAGTCATTCTTGGGCGTCTCTAGTGGCAAGTTTCTTGGCTTCGTCATTACCTCTAAGGGTATACACGTGGATCCCGAGAAGATCAAAGCCATTCAAGAGATGCGTCCTCCATGCAACCTAAAAGAGCTACGAGGATTCCAAGGTCGACTTGCGTACATCAGGAGATTCATTTCGAACTTGTCTGGATGCTGTAGACCATTCACTCAACTAATGAAGAAGGGTATATCTTTTATTTGGACTGAAGAATATCAACGAGCATTCGAAGACATCAAGCGGTATCTCATGAACCCGCTAGTGTTAGTGCCACCAATCTCTGGCATTCCATTCTTGATGTATGTCCGTGCTATGGATCATTCATTTGGAGCTTTACTTGTCCAAAAGAATAAAGAAGGTCATGAACAGGCCATCTATTATCTCAGTCGTACTATAATTGGTGCTGAACACCGTTGTAGTCCGGTCGAGAAAGAATGCCTAGCTCTTATGTTTGCTGTGCAGAAGACAAGGCATTACATCATTGGCCAAACCATTCATATCATATCCCGGGTTAACCCTCTTCGGGTACTCATGAAGAAGCCCAGCACACTTAATTCTCGGCTGGCTACATGGGCAATCCTGCTAGCTCAATATGACATGGTATATGTTCTACAAAAGTCTGTCAAAGGTCAAGCGCTGGCGGATTTCTTGGCGGCTCATCCTGTACCAGAAACATCCAAGCTATATGATGAAATTCCAGACGAGACATTGGAAGTCAACATGATCTCTGAAGAATTTCCAACCTGGCGTCTATTCTTCGATGGTGCATCCAGAATCGGACCAAATGGTGCCATTGTAGCAGGTATTGGAGTTGTTCTTGTTTCTCCAGATAGATCAACCATCCAAATAGCCTACTCTCTAGATGAACCCCGCTCCAACAATGTAGCGGAGTACAATGCCCTACTCATCGGCCTTCAGTTAGCCAAACAATTGGATGTTAAATATCTCGAAGTCTACGGTGATTCTAAGCTAGTTGTTAACCAGGTTAGAGGAATCTAGGAAGTCCGTCATCAAGATCTGGTACCTTATCATGAAGCAGCAATCAACATAGCTATATCATTCAAAGCTTTCTTTATCGATTATGTTCGGCGAGCTTGCAATACCGAAGCGGATGCCCTGGCCAATCTTGCAGTTGTCTTAGCTATCCCTATCAAAAGACAACAGGTGGTGGTTATCTCCAACCGAGAATTGTTCTGCATTGAAAACAATCATAATATTGAATTCAGCAATCTTGCTGAAGTCAATGTTATCGACGAAGACTGGAGAACTCCTTTCATCGACTTCGTGGTTCATGACATACTCCCCGAGGATCCTAAGGAGGCTACGAGTGTTCGTCGACGATCTCTTCGATTCTACTACAATCAAACCACCAAGACACTTTATCGGCGAACTTATGACGGTCTTCTCCTACGCTGTCTCGCTGGCGATGAAGCACGGCAAGTGTTGCACGAAGCTCATGATGGTGTATGTGGAGCACATCAACCTGGTCCTAAATTGCAGGATCGCATCCAACGCATGGGTTACTATTGGCCCTCTATGGTATCAGATGCCATTGAATATGCAAGAAAATATCGTGCTTGTCAAATCCATGCAGACTTCATTCATCAACCATCAGAATTCCTTTATCCGACTGCTGCTTCCTGGCCTTTTGAAGCTTAGGGCATGGATGTTATAGGTCCCATCAATCCTCCTTCTTCTAGAGGACATCGGTTTATACTGGCAATAACGGACTACTTCTCCAAGTGGGCTGAAGCTATACCTCTGGCTGAAGTCAAAACCAGTAGCATCATCAGCTTTGTTAAACACCACGTCATATACAGATTTGGTGTACCCCGAAGAATTATCCATGACAATGGACCTCAATTCATCAGCCAGAAATTCACCAGATTCTGCGATGATCACCGGATTGACAACGTCGCTTCAACAGCCTACAATCCTGCTGCTAATGGATTAACTGAAGCTTTCAACAAAACCATTATCAAGCTTCTCAAGAAGTTTGTATCCACTAACAAACGGAACTGGAGCGAAAAGCTTGGGGAATGTCTTTGGGCCTACCGGACTACGGTCCGCAATCCTACGGGCTTTACACCCTTTTTTCTGGTGTATGGTTGTGAAGCTGTTCTTTCTCTGGAACTGCAAATTCCTTCTTTAAGAATTACCATTGCTAATGAGCTCACTACAGAAAATAATAATCTTCTTCGACTTCAAGAGTTGGAAGCACTTGATGAGAAACGATTAATGGCTCAACAACATATTGAGTTATATCAAGCCCGCATCTCGAAGACTTTCAACCGCAAAGTTAAAGTCAGAACTTTCCAACAAGGAGATCTTGTCTTAACGGTCAGACGTCCTATGACTATGACTCATATGAGCAAAGGCAAATTTGATGCGAAGTGGAAAGGTCCCTATATTGTAAGCAAAGTCTTCTCAAATGGAGCTTATCAACTTTCAGAACTTAATGGTCGCGTTGCTATGATGCCTATCAATGGCAAGTTCCTTAAAAAGTATTATGTATGAATGTAAATATTTGTAAATCATCAGACAAAGTTCAAGTTCATAAATAAAATACAAATTTTATTTCATCATATGATAGTACATGATATTAAGGAAGGTCACAATCATCCTTCTCTACATTTGGACGCGGACCACTGCCGTCCTTCTCGAAAACACGATCAGCAAAAGAGCTGAGAACTTCCTTGCTGGAACCCACGAGAAATTTGCAAGCAGCCATCCTCATGGCTTCCTCTTCTTTAGTCCTTCCTGGATCAAGCAGAAAGTCCAGAATGTCTCGTGGTGGCTTGGGTGCAGACGAACCTTCGCCTGCTTTTGCCTCCTTCGGCTGAACTGGATCGGCAGGGCGTTCTTCAGTGCCCTTCTGAGCCTTCGGGGCGATTTCAGCCTTCTTGGATGCTTCTCCAGACGACATTTTTATGTTGAAGAGTAGAAGTGCTCGTTCCTGTCAGATTTCTGTTATATTTATAGGCAGAGACTCCTCAAACAACGAAGCGACACATTCATCCGACAGTTCGCCTGTTCATTAATGCCTGACGGTTCATCCGTTCATTTATTACATTCATCCGACGGTTCATCCGTTCATTTATTACATTCATCAGACGGTTCATCCGTTCATTCATCACCGCTTGACGGTTCACCCGTTCATTATCATCTGACGGTTCATCCGTTCATTCATCACCGCTTGACGGTTCACCCGTTCATTATCATCTGATGGTTCACCCGTTCATTCATCATCACTTGACGGTTTATCTGTTCGTTATCATCCATTTTTGACGGTTTGTCCGTTCATTCCATCATTTGACGATTTTCCCGTTCATCTCACATACATTGACGATTCATCATCGTTCATCATCCATATCAGCAACTTGTCGTTTTTGATTAAGTTGTCAATTTGAAATAATAATATTCAATATATTCTGCCACGTCCATATTACCTCTGAGCAGATATAATAAATATAATTATTTTCTACAAAATCATCAAGAAATATATCATGTCTTGTACCTCTGAATATATTTTCTATCTCTATTATTTATATCTGAACAAGATATGCAACAAATAATGGAGCCACAGCAAAAATGTCTTTTATTAATTGAAATATAAGACATTACAAAAACACACATACTTCAAAAGACACAAAGATACAAAGTGTTCCACTAAGATGGAGGTATTATCAGATTGTCAATCTGCTGCTTGAGAGTCTGCAGCCGTTCTTCGCGAGTGGATATCACCCTCCTTCTGGCCTCCTCCATTCCAGTTTCCTCATTAAAAGCTGGCATGGTCACCATTCTGCGGGTAATCTCAGCATTATGAGCTTCTACATATTTATCTCTCTCCTGAATCAGAGTATTATATTGTTGATTTGCAAGTTGATGATCAGCAATTTCATCTTCTAACTCCTTCTGAAGACGAGTAATCTCTGCTCTTAGATCAGCAGCTCTCTGTTCTTTTCTATTAGCCATCAAGGTTACTGATTTCAGCTTGGAGTTATACTCAGCAGATTTTGCAGAGAAGGCTACTAAAAGATTCTGGATATTAACCCTTTCAATATCAGCTGCTTGAGCCAGTTGCTCGAATTCTGCCTGTACTAGAGATTCTACGTCTCCCTGGTTGAGCTCTTTATAGCTTTTGACAGAAATCTCTAATTCATTCAAGATATGATCCAGGAGAGTGGCTTGAGCTTCATCACCCTGTTCCCGGATAGCTCTTATCAAGAGAGAGGTTGGACCCCTAACCATGAAAAAATTGGTACCTTCTTTCTCCATCATTCTTTTTACTAGAGGCCCCAAAGATTCAAAGAAGCATCTAGTAAAAGATTGGATCACAAGATTATTAGTGGCTATAGCACCAGGAGTCGCAGCCACTCCTGTTGATGATGAGGCCGTGGGACGTTCAATCTCTTGTGTCTGGATAGCCGGTTCTTTGAACAGAGGAGCCTAAGTGGAGCTAGTTGCCCCTCCTGGTTGTTCTTCTGTAAAAAAAGTAAAGATTGTCATTTTGCATATTGATCGCTATTGTTCAAGAAGATTAAAGATTTAAATTATCTTACCATGGGTTGATCCAGCAACGAGCATATTATCTGCCGGAGTAGACTCTGGCTGAGCAGAAGTAGCTTCAGCTATGACAGCTTGACTACTGCCCGCTTCAGAACCACAGGACAAATGATGACTGCTACTAACAACCACCGTCGTTATGGGCACTATGTCCATGCATGTTGGAGGTGCTAGAGGAGTCTCATGATCTACAGGAAATACAAATAAAGACGTTAGCTATCAATTCATTCAAAAGGAAATTGCTAATTTCATTTTATACCTTGAGGATCATTGGCGGGAGTTTCTTCTGGGGCTTCTTCGTCTATTTCTTTTTCTGGAGATACTGTTATCTCCATATCCTTTTCAGGATTTAAGGTATCAGTAGCATTCTCTGGAACCTCCATATCCTTTTCAGGATTTAAGGTATCAGCAGCATTCTCTGGAACTTTAATATCATTATCAGGATTTAAGATATCATTGACAGCATCAGGAGATGTGTGCATTTCATCATCTCTTTCAAGATCTTGCATGTAGTCATTAATATTTTCAGATGAAGAGCTCTCTTCATCTTCGTCTACTTCTGGTGCATTCCTGCTGGTAGTTGCGGCTTGGTCACCATAGTCATCCAGAGGGCCGTAACTGCAATCTTCTAGAGCCGTAATTACTTCGCGATCTTCCTCTTCGCGAAGGGTTCTAGGAGTAGGCGGAAGTTCAACAATCTCTGTAGCAGGTAAAAGAGAGTGTACAATATTCTGTTCTTCCCCCACTTCCTCCACAGTACTTCCTCTAGGCTCTTCAGCCTCAGTTCTCGGAGCAAGATCTGTCCTTTGCTCAACCTCCTCTCTATGTTCGGGATTAGGAGTCTTATTCCTAGGTTCTAGAACAGGAGTGGGAGATGGCAAGATTAATCCAGCTGCAGCATCCATTACCATTGAAGACGGGGCTCGATTCCTTCTGTGGGCCAACTTCTTTCTTTTTAGTGGCCTCTCAGGGCTCTCTATATTTATAGTCTCAACTTGTTTCTGGATAGAGGTTAGTGTAATAGCCTCTTCTTGCTGAGTTGACTCGGCCAGCTGCCGAGACTGAGATCGAGTGGTGACCTTTTCAGAAGAGTGATCCAAGATCAATTTCTTCTTTGCTGCTGGAGCAGGAGGATCCTCTCTTCTCCTCTTTTTTGCTGGAGATTTGCCCACCTTCAAAGAGATACGTAGTGGCACATTAACTTCTTGAGGGAACATAACATCCCTTGAGGTTTCCAAAGGTGCATCTTCTGGCTCATGTACCTCCTCATTTCCTATGAGCGACAGGACAATTCCTCCTCTCTTCAATCTTGTTGAAGATGCGAAGCTATCTGTGAGGTTGAAATTCTCGGCAAAGGTATTTGAAGATGTATAAAAAACTGAGTATGTAAACAGCATCCGAGGGCCATGATTGCTGTTTACAGGCATCGAGAACGTCGATTTCGTATCTCGAGCATTATAGTAAGCCCAGGCCCGGGCTCCATCTATTAAATAACATTTTCCCTGAAGACATGTAATAACATTCCCCACATGGAATTGGTCATAGCCGAACTGTCGAGCGAATCGACTGGGAAGATACGGCTCTAAATAACATTCATCTTCGAACCGGTATACCAAGTGAGAAGGTCGGATTGTCTTCAACCATTCAAAAGCTACACGGCTCAGAGGATGCATCTGCGAATCAATCATATTTGTTCGCATTTGTTCGTAACCAGCAGGAGGAGGGGTATAATAAAAGTTCCATCCCTTACTCAAGTTTAGAGCATATCTGCAGTCTCTGAGAGCAGTGAACTTCCACTTACCATTGGAGTATCTTCGTAAAAAGCTGCCATCAACCGGTCCCATACCGGGGTCCATCAAAGTGGGATGGTGGAGGAGCAACCACCCAAACAGATATGTATATGGTAATTCCAACCGAGGGAATTCTTTTTCACCCTTGGATTTCAGCATCAGATCGACATAGAGACGAAGACCAGCATTCAGCTTACAAGTCATGACTGACAGAAGATCCATCTTATAGCCGAAGACTAATCTGACGGCCGCAAATTGAATACCGCGGTGGAAGCGGTCTACTACACTGGATCCCGGAACTACAAATCGACGAAGCCAATGTATCAGAAACCCTGCTAACTGGGCTTCCTTCGACATCGGTCTATATCCTACTCTCAGATAACTTTCGAGAGTATCTCCTATTTTCAAAGGAGGACACTGATAATCATCCTTCATCTGTTTATCAAAATCACCACTTTCTTCCATCAACTTCATCACTTCTGTGTTGCTCAATGGCTTGAAGAAATCAGGATAACATCTGTCATGTTCCTTGGTCTTTGGTTCTTGAATATGGTTTAGGAACAAATAAGGTAGCCATTTCGAGGAATAGCAAGTGTTTGATGTGGCACTCTTATAGAACATGGAACAGATCTTGTAATGGCATAGCAGTTCCTCGAATACTGCTACCATTTCTGCATTTTCTCTCCGGAGTCTGTCTAATTCATCATTGGTGGGGACGAATTCTTTATATGGGAAATCTCCCATTGGCAGAAAAGAGATGTACTTCATCTCATGGAGTGCAAATCCAATTTCTCCGTCGGGAGTCATGAAGGTTCCTGTTCTGTAATTATACCTCTCTGCTAAAGCCAGGAACAGGTGAGGGTTCGGGGCAAAACCATAGACAGTGGCATGCACTGTTTGGTATAAGTTGATTTGCTGCAGTTCGCCTTCAAACTTGGTCAGAATCCAATTGGCTATGCAGCTCCATCTTTTGAAATCTGGATTCACTAATCCAGTCAGTCTGATGTCTTGCTCCGGATATCTTCCTTCGACTTTCGCAAATTCATTTGCAAAAATTAGGGTCCTGACGGGCATCAACAATGAAGAATTCTTCGGCGGAATGCAACCGGGTTTCAGTCCTCTCAGCAAAACACTATACCGTTCAGAAGAACTGTAGAACATATCTTTCTTGTTCGGCCCCTTCTTCACAAAAATTCTTCCCGGACGGGCATCTTGGAACGGAGTAAGGTTCCATTCCATCTTCCTCGGATAACTCGTGTGAGCATACCGGGATAATGGGAGGCAGCGTGGAATATTTGGTATCGAGAAAGATCTATCCGTCTGATGGACAACTCTTTCTTCCATCTTCGGTCTTGGTTGGGAACTTTTCTCAAAAGCTTCACCAAATAAGAATAAGGGTTTCTTGTGTATAACAGCATCTGCTGTTTTCAGAGGTTGTCCGTTCATTAAACATTGCAATATTTCATTGTCCTGGGATACCAAAATGGCTTGACGGGAGGTCGGCAGATCATACTGAGGATAATGTACATGTGACAAGTCCTCTTTATACTCTGATTCTGAAAGGGTCCCCACGAAGTTCTCATATTCTGGGTCTTCTCTGGTATTAACTGCATCAGACAGAGAAAACAAAAATCTTCAGTACAAAGTCAAAATCAAAGATTCAGTTTACACAAAAATCAAATTGCACAAACATCAGATTGCGCATAATCAGTTTGCGCAAACAAATAAATATCAGTTTGCGCTGACAGACTCGCGCAAATCAGCAAATTACGCTGACTTTTATCAGCGTAATTCAACCGATCGCGCAGAGAGTCGTTCTTCATAAAAATGAAGGGTGGACTGATTTATGCAACCAGAACCCTAAAAAGGGTGGCGCAATATGATCCTATCTCTAAAAAGAGATGGATTCTGAAAGGAACAGTGAAATCAAAACTCTAAAAAGAGTTTTTGATTTGGGTTCTCTACCTATCATTGCTGGGTGAGCGATTTCATGGCGCGAAGCTCGGCGCGCAGCCCGAGTTGATGATTCGGCGAGGGCCTTGCCCTTAGCGGCGGCAGAGGATCGTCGGTGAGCCATTACAATCGTCGAAGAGGAAAGAAAGGAAGAGCTCAAAAGTTTTTTCTCTCAAGATCAAGAAGAAAGCAAGTAAAGAACACTTCGAATGTAATGAGGAACTATTTATAGTTTTTCAAAGTCGAAACGGCCGCCTTAGATTGCGCCTAAAAATGGGCTAAATCCTCAGATTGCGCAGACAGCTCATTATGTGCGCAAATTGGTTTCATATTCAAAATTCAAAGTATTTCGAAATTTTGAATAAGTTCAACTTTCGAAAACTTTGAAGGAGGTCTTGTAGGTCCTAAAAAAATCAAGTTGCACACATCAACAAAGTCAGAAAATCAAGAAATACAACTTTCAGATGAACTGCGCAGACATCAGATTGCGCATCCATCAGATTGCGCAGGATAGATTGCGCACACTTTTAAGTACGCAGGCTGACGTGGCAAATCACCATCATTACCTGAAACAAATTAAATCTTCTGACAACTGACAGCGCGGAGATTGAGGCGGCCGTTCATTTAATCGTACAGCACGGTACTCGAGGACAGCTGGCAGCGCAATCCATGTTGGCACAATCTATGTTGGCGCAATCTATTTCCTGCGCAATTCAAGTTGGCGCAATCCAAAACCTGCGCAATTCAATGTGCGCGTTCTATCAGTACAAATGATAAAATACACGTAGCATTCATGCCATCAATTGCTCATTTCGTGGCAACTGCCTGTGCATGATCATGCGCATTTCAATCAAATGATGCCATGTGTCCAAGACAGTTAGCCCATGATCCAATAGCCTGCGCAGTCCAATGCTGCACAAACCAATTGCTACGCAATCCATCATGCGCAGTCCAGAATAACTAAAAGTTAGTTATTTCTCAGAACTCTATAAATAGAGTTTCAAGTCTCCATTCACAAGGATCAGGCATCAGAGATCAGAGAGTCCAGGAGTTCTTGCCCATGTGCTACTGCATTCTTCCGAGGCTTTTGCCTTCAACTTCCGAGGCTTTTGCCTTCAGTTTCCAGAGTTGTCTTCAACTTCAGGGGCTTCGTCTTCAAAGTTCACATCGTCCAAGGGATAAAGCAATCGTCATCTAGATTGGATTTCTACAGTTGTACCTTTCCCAGAATTCTTGTAATCTTATTACATAGTTTGTATCAATAAAGTTTTACACTTTTGTTTTTGCAAATAGCCACCAGCAAAGCCCACTTAATCTATATGCACCGGTCGCTGGCATGACAAGCCATTTTGGACATTTTTCCTCGGCATTTCTCAACTTAGCGTAGGATGATGGCTGGTACACCCCGTTAAGTCTCTTGAAATACCCTGCACTTACGTCTCCCGGTGCCCAAGCCCGCACCAGGCAGCCCGTAAGCCCCGACTTTTGATTCTGTCTATGCCGGCCACGGTATACTCCACACAACACCCGTGCCGCAGAATTCTTCCACTACCACGGCCACGGTATACTCCACACAATGCCCGTGCCGTTTGTCCACGACCATTTCGTATTATCTTGTCATTTAACTTAACGGTTATCTCCGAGCTGTAGGCTAACCCTTAGCCATAATGCGTTATCGACCAGGTTGGCGTCCGTGCAGTGCGGGTAGCGAGCTCCGTTGTACGTGCCCGTCACACCTGTCGCTAACCATTCTTTCTTTTCTTATCTTTCATTCATTCTTTCTTTCTTTCTTTCACTTGTCCGTTTGTTCATCGATTCATTCACGTATTCATTCTTTCATTCGTTGATTCATTCATTCACTTATTCGTTCATTCATTCATTCATACATTTTGCAACTCCTCGTGCGGGAGTCGTCTTGGCGACCCATCGGTCCCATAGTCTTTCAATGTTGCTAACTCTACTCGGAACGACTATGTCGATAGTCTTCCCATTTCATTATTGTAACCTATTCATTGTTTGATTGTTGAACGCATAGGGAACTTGAACGTAAGCTTGTGCCGTAGCACGAGCGTGGAGTGCGGTACGAGATTTCTCATATTTTTCATATTTCTTTCCATATTCTATACAAGCATACAAGATGGGATTATTCCCTTAGCTAGGTACGTTGAGTCATTTATTAGCATGCACGGGGTTATCGCCTAGCAATTTTCGTGACAGTGTCCGCATTGTTATGTGTCTATGCTAAGCAAAAACGGGTTCATCGGAGCCACCCACCTTAGCGATGTTCGCATCGGCCGAGCGATACTCCGAGCGCGCCTTTGAAAGTCTAAGTCTGGATTCATCTTGACGGGCCAATGTAAGCCTTGCATCGATTCTTCATCAGGTCGATGCCAACTCTTCGGGTCGACGGCTCGTTTGAGTCGTTGCACTTGCCGTTTGAATCGGCGTTCCGCTAGGGCGGAGCGGGTCATTACATAATACACCACTCAAAATAAGTCTCGTCCTCGAGACTTCCTGAGTGCAGGTCATCCTACCATTCCTTAACCCGTGTCGTCGTGTTTCTTAGACAATTTCATCGAACGGCTCTATCGTTCGATGGCATCGAACCATACTTGATATCTTTCTAAGTTCCGTGTCGCACGCGTTTGGTCGATTTTTATTGAATTGCCTTTCATTCATTTTAGAGTTGATGGTACTTATTCAATTCAAGTGTTTCTTCGTCTTGGTTGCTATTTCTTCGTGTCATAGGACTGAAACGATCGTACGAGGTTCGTTGAAATTCTCAAACACGAGAGTCGTAGGCTAAGGCAAACTCACTCATTCGTTCATGCGCATCTCAACACCCACTTGCAGCTGCATTCGAGTTCATCATATCGCTAAGTTTGGATCATGCATGCATTCAAGACGTCCCCCAAATACGTACATTTCAACCAAGCTTAGCGACTAGCGAAGTCGGACAAGCTACTCGTGATAGTTTTGATTTGCCGATCGTTTTGCTAACTTCAATTTAAAACCGAACTCATGTGTGTATCACATATCATTTATCTCGGTCCTCGAGATGATCCGATTCGCTTCTCAAGCGCTCTTGTCAACGAAATCAACACGATTTCTTCTTAGCGGAGTCGTCCAAGTCTAAGTAATTCCCGTCCGATTCGAGACCAAGTATTGCACTATCATCGAGTACGTCTTCCGACCAATGATTCAATTCGTTATTTCAACTTTACTTGCGCATCATCCAGTCCTATCATTCCCATCATTTAGGGCCATTCTCGATGTCGTTCACTCACACTCATAATTTCCCGTCCTACTCTAAGTCTTGTTGCCCCAAGTCTATCGTCCGTCCAGACGATACTCTAATATCAATCGCACAGGTTCAATCACTCGGTATAGGGTCGTCCGCCTATCCGCTAGGCTATTTCTTTTCGAGGCTAAGTCAATGTCAGGATTGGAATCACAGTTCCCCAACAATAGTGCCAACACTGACCCCAATTCTAGGGTCAAACCAAAGTCGGTAGTACGGGGTTCTCTATCCAAGCTTGCGTCACTCAGATTTCTAAACATCGAGCACGATCACCTATTCGCATCAACGTATTCGTTGCGCATATTCAAATCTATTAAATCACCTAATCGACATACTTCACATATCCATTCTAACCAATTCATGTATTCGATCACGAGGTCATCCAGCTCGACAATACATTGCGTCCCAATCTCACGCGAGTCCGATTATCCACGGCGGTTCATGAATCACCATGTAACGCTCCCGCGAAATAATTATTCTCATTGGGGCGTAACTCTTGCTTGCGTCTAGACTAATTCATTCTCGATACGTGGATTGGACCTACGCAATCCTCAAATTCGATCGTCATGTATGCTAAGTCATTTTCGAGTCCACCTTCGCGTCAAACCACAAGTCGAAGCACACAAATTGCCACGCTATGCTAGTTCAATCACCCCCGCTGTATGAATCACCATACTAGCGCTCACGCGGAGTGATCGCCCTAATCAGCACGACGCATGTGCGAGGCTGGAGTTGCGCTCGCATAAGACAAGAATGTCGACGTTGGGGTTATCGTCGAAGCAATACAAATATTTTATTTTTATCCAAGCCGAGATCTCTATTTGATAGTCCGACCGTCATTCATTCAACTAGAAAATCCTCGAGCCAAGTCTATCTTTTCCTCGACACATTTTTAACATCCTAAGTATAGCATCCAACGGAACAATGACATTTGCACGATCGTCATTCGCCGAGTCAGAGTACCCCCCGAGTTATCGCATATCGATCTTTGATACGCCTCAATACCATCAACGATATGCGTAACCTGACGATCTTCCTTTGTAACCGATTTCGAGTCGTGCGTTGATGCTGTTGTCCGAGTTGGATATTCCACAATTTTATTTAATATTCAAGATCAAGTTCAACTGCTATACCTCAAGCTAGTTTTAAGACCGTTGTTCAAACTCAATTCACAATTCATTTGAATCGATCCGAAATCGTACGCGCGATCCTCTAAGTTTCCTCGATCAAGACCATTCATTTTCATTCATCGTTCCGAACCATTTCCTAATTCGCGTTGCCCATTGACAAGTTGTCCAGCGACTTCTCGTTCGAGACTTTTGAAGTCACGACCAACTAAGCGTGACACGTTCTAAGGCTTTACGCGATCGCATCGCTTGCCGACATACTCGTACGATCCGTAAATCCTTTAGTTTCGCTCGAACAATTTCTATGACGTCCATACACCACTCAGGGTTCGAGCCACTCGACTAGTCGTCGACACTCATTCTTATTCTTCTCCGAACCTATCACATACACCACTCGGATTCAAGCCATACGATCTACTCCTCAATCATGTTCGCGTTATGCGCTAAGACATCCTTCAGATTCGTTTGACGAATCTCTAGCGTAATCGCTCACGTCGTCTCGACGTACAAATTCGTTCATGCAAATCCTCAAAAATCCAATAAATCTTCCGTGCACGCCTAAGCGTTAGTTTGATAGCGTTCCTATCGATATACACTCTAAGTGTATTTCCGTTTCCGATCGAGCGGTACTTGATATCGCTCGCAACTCGATTGCACCAGAAGTCGAGGTGCGCGACCCGCGGACTAAGTTGTACCGCATAACCATCCCATGCGGACTATATTCAAGTTTGCATGCTCACTTGCTAGGTCGACGCAAGACTAGTCAGGCACGCACGCGACATGTTAACTTAGCATGTGTTCTCTATCGAGTCAAGTTTAACATCGTTCGGCATTGTTAGCGTAAGGTTATTCAAGCACGCACTGCATTTTTGCTAACTCTTAGCATCGGTTCCTTCCAACTCAAGTCCGTCGTGGTGGCACAAAGGCCTTCGCCTATAGATCCCGTCCAAACGAGTACTCGTACGAGCTTTCGAAAATATTAGGCTTATTGTATGGAACATCCCAAGGCACAACGAGAGAGAGCGTATACTTCTTTATTTCCAATGAGCTTGCAAAATTGAGAAATCGACATGAAGTCCAAGGACGTAAAGCCGTGCTCTGATACCAATCTGTCACGTCCCGCTCCCGTATGAGCGATCGTCCTCGCTAAGGCGTGATGCCGCACGGGCCTAGGTTGTGCCCGTGCAAGGCCAAGTCCAGAAACGGCTTATTTGAGCTAGGCCACAAAGTCACACAGAGTATCCCCATTGCAGCAGAAAGTAAATAAACACAAGTAGAAGCGAATTCGAACTCTTTATTGATATTCAAGAAGGTTACAAGCGGCGCTAGGCCGATATTACAAAACGCTCAAGCTCTCTCTCTGAAACATAAAAGGCGTGCCAAGTGGCTTACAAGATGGAATAATACATGGCGATGTTCCAATACATTATGTCCTGTATATGGTGCTCCAGCTCTTTGCAACGCTCCAAGGCTCGAGAGATAGCTCCGCGCCTTAGCACGTTCGAGGAAAGCTCCGCACCCGCCGACGTTTCCTGCTTTCTGCAAGCAGACTGTGGGGTTATCAGTACATTGTTATGCACTGGTGGGGAGGCTAGCTCGCCCACAACGCCATCATTACCAAACACGTTCCATCTACTTTTGTGCATCTCTATCATTCATTGTCTTTCTAATCTTGCCTTAGGATCAATTTTATGGCATATGTCATAACCTATCCCGTGTTGCCAAATTCAAGTGTCGTATGGAAATACATACACGACTTACCCATACTTACCGTCCGGCCTTCCCTGTCCAAAGTAAACCAAGTTAGACAACAGTTCATATATTTTAACTTAACATGATACACGTAAGCATTCACTGTAAAGGGCGTGTTCCTGCCTCAGATTCTAGCGCGTCGTAGGCGTGTGTTCTTTTAACTCGTTTGCATGAAGTACTCTTTGTCATTTGGTGTGATACATTTCAAACCGTTCAGTAGGCACTTGTTCATTTAACTTAGACTACTTTGATTTCAATGCAAGGACTTGCATGTGGATAGCCACCAGCAAAGCCCACTTAATCTATATGCACCGATCGCTGGCATGACAAGCCATTTTGGACATTTCCCCTCGGTATTTCTCAACTTAGCTTAGGGTGATGGCTGGTACACCCCGTTAAGTCTCTTGAAATATCCTGCACTTATGTCTCCCGGTGCCCAAGCCCGTACCAGGCAGCCCGTAAGCCCCGACTTTTGATTCCGCCTAGGCTGGCCACGGTATACTCTACACAACGCCCGTGCCGCAGAATCCTTGCATACAGCCAACTCTTGTCCCGCCACGTTTTTCAAGTTTTGTTGACAAAAAAGGGATAACTCCAAAATCTTTTAAGTTCCTGGTAATTAATTAGCAAACTGTCCCTTGGATGGGGCCCAAGATAATAAACACATTTGAATGTTTCTTACTTAATAATTGTTTACCAACGAGTCTATTTTTTTTCAATTTTTTTTGTTTAAATTCCACGCACACACACAATTGGAGGATTCAAACCTTTCGAGTGTCTGCTCCGCTCCCACTAGGCTAAAGAGCTCGAACAAACATTTGTTTCCATTAAGATTTCCTCTTTTGGTTCGCGGAGAGGAACGGAAAGGAAATCAATTCCTTGATATTTCCATTCATTTGGAAAATTATAGTTCATATTGATTTTCCTCTCCGATGTTTGGAAATGTCAAAAAAATGAGAAAAGGAAAGTGAATAATTCAATGTGAAAAAAAGTAATTTCTTGTTTGGATGGTTGTAATCATTTTTCTCCTAATTTCTATTCTATTCGGAATCACTTTCCTGTTCAATTCCTTCGGCTTTCAAATATAGGAAAGTAACGAGTTTTTTTTTCCAACATCTTGATTCCGCGAACCAGATCAAAACCAAGTTACCAAGGACCTCTAGTATATAAGACTAACACGATAATTACTACACAACTCATCTGAGTTAATAACACATGACAACATCTGAATGGAAGAAGAAGAAAAAAAGGGGACTCCTCCACCAACAATCCAACTTCTCACTTATTCATACGAATAATGCTATTTGTCCCTCCAAATTATACCTCCAAACCGTCCCTCCTTACGTGGCAGCTGACGTGGCATGTTGATTTGGCAATTGATGTGGCAACTTTTAAAATTAAATTAACATTAATATAAAATTAATATTAACGTTAACATTAACAATAATATTAATATTAACATTAAAATCAACATTAACATTAATATTAATATTAACATTAATTAATATTAGTATTAATTAATTTTAACATTAACAAAATTGGGTAATTAACTTTTTGGATTAAAATTTGCCATGTCATCGGCCATGTCAGATGACACATAATATTATTTAACATGCCACGTCAGCTGCCACATAAGGAAAAATGTATTGAAAGTACAATTGGAGGTACGAATAGCATTACTCTTATTTATACCAGTTCCACCTACCAAATAGTTGAACTTGTATGGAACCCATGGAACTTGATAGCGTGGGCACTACGGAGTTTGGATGGTTCTATGAGTTCTTTAAGTTTTCTTTTTCCCATCATTTTAACCAAACATTATGTAGGGTATGTTTGATAACTGTAACCTAGTTGGAACCCTTGTTAGCAATAACCCGAATAAAAACTCGTATTATGTACAAATTTTTTCGTATCTTTCAGAAATGTATAATATTTTGTACTTTTAAAATATTTGAAACGGTACATAAATTTTAAATATGCAAAATTTTAAACGCGTTTCGTATAAATTATTAAAAAATTGGCAAAAAAAATGTGATGGCCTGCTTAATTAACCAAATTTTACATTATATTTAAGAATGCGAACGTTCTAACATTAAAATTTCAATTTTACGAATATTTGACCGAATTTTTTAACGTATTTTATTTTGCATTGAACGGATTTATATTCCTATTTCTGGTGTGTATAAGTATGGAAGAGTTCTAAGGTTTTTTTTTAGTTTGTTACAAAGAACCCACTGTAGTTCATGGACAAATCTTGATTTTTAAGGAACTCTTGTTCCAATTTTTTATTTATTTATTGAACTGTTATTTTTTTCGAGTTGACAAATGTCAAAAAAGGATTTGAACCTACGTGTTTTGCGTTGGAAACTCCGTTACTATCACTAGCCCACTATGCCTTCCATTCGACACCAAACTTCCTCCAATTCTAGAAAGGTGGGCCCATTTAGGGGGTGTTTAGTACTTTAGCTTGTTGATTAATTGGGCAAGGAAATGACGTTAAAACTCTGATTTGAGCCAAGCGTACGTATGCAACCTCACTCGTTTGGTTGCCAACCTCCACCTGATAGAATTTTGTTGCATCACTTCCTGTTTTTTTTAGGTTATTTAGTGACAGGGTCTTCACATAATATTGAATATTAAGAGGTTAGATTTCAAAATTGACCAATGTTAGAATTTGTGTCTCGAAATTACTGTTTATTAACCTACGTGAACGATAATTTCGAGACACAAATCCTAGCGTTCGAGATCCAAACTCTAATATCCACTATTATGTGATATCCTAATACTGAATATATATATTTTCACAACCCACATTCTTATTTTTTAATTACAACACATACCTACACGTCCTTACGGTTGGAAGGACTCGAACTCCGCCGCAGTCCCGTTTGGTATCCGTGCTGTTTTTCACGTGAACTAGAAGAGCTCGAAAAAAAATTATTGTCACCAAAATTTGAACATATACTCTAATATGTAAGGCTAACATGATCTTGTTTTTAACAAAGATGGAGGTTGGTAGTTCCTTCTTTTCCCAATTTAATCTTTTCAAGATTGTTATTAACGTTTTTAAGTATTAATTTCTAATACATTAAATAGTTAGTAGTATCCTTAACTATTAGTTTAGCTAATAATACTAGTAAGTTAAACAGTTAGTAAGGACATAGCAAAATATTAATTTCTAGTAAGCTACAAACACTAGAATTAACAAAAAAAGATAATATTAATTTCTAATACACTAAATAATAATAATAATAATAATAATATAATAATTATTATATTATTATTTGTCATTTTTAAATTTATTTTTTCGAACATC